>CM030861.1:9496583-9801583 GCA_018105865.1 Metaphire vulgaris
CATTGGCGGCAATAGCTAGACGCGAAACTTCTCCACTGATTTGGTTTGCCCATCAGCTGATGCTTATATGCATTATGAAGTGGCATATTAACCCCTTAACTGGGCAACTATTTGTAACTCAATGTAAAACGGACGAGCGTTACTCGGGGCACCCAGTTAAGGGGTTAACATTGGATTACCGGTAGATAGATTAGCTTAGATGAAGCGTTTCGACTGTTTTTCTATTGCAATATTTAGGAGGCAGCCTTATCATCAAGGTATTGAAAAGGACCGCTCAGTTCGATAACAGATTTGCATCTGCCGGCGCTCCCTCGGCCCAAAACCAGAGGCTGGACATTCCGAAGAAGACGAAGCTATTTCTTGACCAGACAATTAGGGAACGAGAAAATGGAGTTGGTGAGACATTTGTTTATATTTTAAAAAATTGAATTAGGCTGCAAATGATTGCGTATTTGAAGCAGCTTTATACCCTTCTCCAGTGGCATAGCCAGGGGGGTTTGGAGGTTAAAACCCCCCTTGGCTACCGAAAAAAAAATTTTTAAATGAGTTTCTATACGTTTTTTAGTTTGGGCCGTGATTTTGGGGGTGAAAACCTCCACTTGGCTATAGAATGTAACAGTGTAAGAGGTGACGACCTTTTTTTGCTTGTCAGCCACCTGGAAGGGAAAAATTTAAGAAGGAAAGATGAAGTTTACCTTGTTTTTGCTTGTCAAGATTTTTTCTAAGTTGGTCACGGTCAAAACCAAAACCCCCTTCCAGGAAATCCTGGCTACGCCACTGCCCTTCTCTCCGTAGATATCCTACACCCTAACCCCTGTAGCAGTACATCTTTTTATCCGTTATGGCCAATGATGTATGGCTGGCGTTTGTGAATAGATTTCTTTAGTTTTCTTCCTGTGTCTGCAACTCACTGCATGCGGTTTGATATTCTGTACCGGCGTACTTTCTTCTTAGAAATGTATCGCCAGTTTCAACAGGACCTGTATCGTCTGCGCTTGGAGACCGCCAGGAATTACGTGACCGCGCTTCAGAAGAGCCTGATGCCTGTCTCGGCCAGTGAAGCGGACCCAGTGAAACTCCATGCCGAGGTATTCAGATTCAGTTACGGTCCTGGACCGTGACAGTTATTGTGTGGTCGGCACATTCAGAATATCCCCAGAATTAGATAACTAATGCCATAAAGAGGCTTCATTAGCCAACCAGTCTTTCAAATTGCATTAACAATTATTTGGAATATTGTCTATAAGAAATTTTCTATTAGCAAGGTATTGAGCCTAAGTACTGTAGAATACTAGATTGGTAGTCTGTAGAACAGAGAATTGCAGAAGTTATACCATAATAGGAATGGATGGATAGGTGGAGCATAGTGGTTCTGACACTGGGCAGACCCTACTGAACCACTTTAAACCTTATTATTATTATTATTATTATTGTTGTTGTTGTTGTTGCCGTTGTTGTCGTTGTTGTTTTAATACAACTCAATCTGCAATACCTAGTCCACAAAAATCATTCTTAAAAGATCTTTACAGTTGAATATGACTAATAATCTTTCAAAGGCGATCATTTAAAAATTCTGGAATTAAATTCAAATCAGAGATTAAAATACGAAAGCCTGTAGACTTGTTCATTCATTTGTGAACTTCTATAACACCATTTTAGTAATGCACTTCACATAAATCAATGATTGCTTCAGATTTGAATCGTGATCCATTGTAAAATCCAAAGAGTCATAGAGGTCTCAGTAATCTGAATTTTTGTGTATTTGTCAATTTCATGTTTTAAAAATTCTATGTTATTTATCAGGTAACTGGCATTGGACCTGTATTCAAGTTGTCCATTGGTGTGCAAAACACATCGATGTCACAGACGTGTTACGACTTCTACGTAACCTTTGATTACGACCACAGGCTTTACGAACTCGATAAGTTTCTGATTTCGGTTTGTTGACTTGGTACATGTGTCATTAGCGTGTCATAATGAATAATGAGACTCAATTAGGGTATCAATGAATCGATTCAAAACTTCTTTAGCACCATTATAATAATGCACCTGCATTGATCTGTGACTGCAGTCAGACAAAAAAGTGATTTAGATAACTTTGAGTATAATCATATTCACATATCAAAGCTTAGCTGGTTTTCATCGTATTGATTTACACGTTGGCTGGAGTGTTAATTCTGGAAGTCTAGCAGAGACATTCTAGAGTGTATATTATAGGTCTATGGTTCTACTAATGTGTTTAATTTTACACAGTAAAGACTACAGTGCATTTCAGTTTCTTATATAAGATGATTTTATAGTAAAAGATATTGAAACATTGAGAGCAGCAGTTCTCAAATTTTTAAACTTTTTAGGATTTCTTGCATGGTGGTCTCTTAGAAATTTTTTGATAATTCATAGACCTTATAAAATTTGAATTTTTAAATTAACTGTAATTAACACATAGGCTACTTGTTTTTTCAATAATTTTTATTTAATCAGAAAATTGCAAATCTTAGTCATCATTGACAATTTGTGCTATCTGTGTTCTGATTAGATACCGATGTTAGTTCCTGGTTTAAATTACGCTTATGATACACTTCTTCGATGTCTAAGTGACAAAGGCATATCAGATGTTGTCAAGGTTAGTATCAGCTTCCTTATCCACCATGACATTGCATTCCTTGCAACCAAGCTAGTATTTTGAACATGATAATTATAAACAATTACCGTTTTCTCAATCATATTTTCACTGCAATAGAGCTGTAAGTTTTTCTGAAAATATGTTTTACTGGTCAGATTTTACGCGCGTTGTTGTGGCCACAAGTTTTACTATTTTCCGTAATTGAAAATAAGAGCAATCGCCAAGGAGAAATCAAATTAACATTGAAATGATTTTCTACTGATTTATTGAGGTGTTTAATGATTTCCAAGAGGCAAGCAGTGTGAGCATTAGAAGAGATAGTACCGGTACATATAAGTACATGCAGTGTTTTATCCAGACTCCAGGCCTTTGGGGGGGAAATTGAGGCTTTCGGGGGGGAATCGACTTGGTTGGAGGGAAAAGGCACAGTTCAATGCAAAATTTGTGTAAGTGCTGGGATTTTTGAGGGTTGTTTTTTTTTTTTTTTTTTTCCCTAAATCTTGAGTAAAACACTGAGCAATGCAACTTTGGCAGTCAATCCTATCTCTTTTTCAGGTTTTCGTTTTGAAGAAGTCTAGTCCGGTACCAGTGATATCTGCACTCATCAACATGCCAGTCAGTGAAGCGGTCATCGTCGTTTGAATATTTTCTGGCGCGCTCTTTTTACTCCTTTAGCAGAACAACTTCGCCTACTGGACGTGATTTTGGCACTGCCAGACATTGCTCACTGCTTAAGTTGATTTTAATAGTAAGATGTGATTTGTGGTAATATCAGGGATGTTTTTACACCCCCCCCAACACCACCACCCCACCCCCAATTTGAGACCGACACCCCCAACACCCCGCAATTTCAGCTATGTGCTGACTTTTTTTGCTTGTCAGGCTTTTTTGGCAGGGGACCCCAGAATTTACGGACCCGACACCCCCCGCCAAATTGATAATCCTAGAAATAGCCATGGGTAATATGAAGCTGGCCACTGATACATCCTCTGTACCCATTTATTTATGAACATTGTTTGGTGACTGTTTTAGAAAAATGCTGTGATTTTCTGTGTATGTTGTAGTTTTGCTTTCTGAAAAATGCCAAAACTCATTATTAAAATTTTTCTGTGTAGTACTTAATTTGAAATGTTTTTGCATGCATATGCTGTATTACCCAAGATGGAAATTTGAATTTTCATAATGCAATTCTTTGGCCACAGTCATAGTCGGGATTTTATTTGGGAGTACAGGTTTTGGCAAAATTTCATGACGGCAATTTAATGCTTACCTCATGCAACAGTGTTTATTCTAGGCCTGTTTTTTTGTGGGGGGGGGGGGGGAAATTCCCCCCAAAGTTTTAAAATTCCCTCCAAAATGTGTATATGTTGGCTTGGGGGATGGAAATTCCCCCCCAAGGCGTGGAGAGACAAATCTTGTCCCCCTAACATTTCAAATTCCCCCCCAATGTCAAGGTGGCTAGAATAAACACTGTCATGCAATGCCATTAAACTCTTAAAGCCTTGGAAATTTGAAAATATTTGCCAATTCATTTATTAGATTTTCGATTAGAGGGTAGGCGTCAATAAATCGGCAGCAACGCCAGGCTGCGAGAGTAAAACACGGGTCTAGAAAAAGTAATGACAGACTATACTCTTGATTAATGGCTCAAGACGCGCGTCTCTGCTTGCCTTAGTACGCAAAGGTCAGCGTCACACCCTACGCCTGTTCGAGTACGGGACTAGCCTTACCTTTTTAAAATGCTTGATAGTGTAAATGATTTTAAAAGATCCATAAATATTACATGATACTCAATTGATCTTCAGGGGCGTAGCCAGGAATTTGATTTGGGAGGGTATAAATATTGGGGGGAGGTATAAATCTAACCATATATCACATAAACCATGTAAATCACATAAAAAACGTTAAGGCCCGGTAGACTGATTTGAGGGGTATAGCCTATATACCGAAATACCCAGGGCCATATTAAGGCGGGGGCTGTAGCCCCCGGCCCATCATGAAAATAGGCCCACCGATTTTCGAGATAACCTTTTTTGCTTGTCAGCACGATTTGGAAGGGATATAACCTCTTTTTGCTTGTCAAAGATTTTCAGTAGGCCTATAGGCGACGGCCTTTTTTCTCACCCCTCCCCGGCCCACTAGGACTTTAATCCGGCCCTGGATATACCCCCCGTCGTTACGCCCCTGTTGGTCTTGTATAGAAAATAAGCTGCAGCCTAAAGGACGTACACTGTATTGTAGAAACAGTGAATGCAGTAACTGAATGAGGCATTTATTGACATTTATGACAATATAAACTGCAAAGCTTGAAAGCTGTATTATTATTATTATTATTATTATTATTATTATCATCATCATCATCATCATCATCATCATCATCTGTAGACGCAAACACAATAAGAAAAAGACGGAGAATACAGGATAAACCAACTACAAGACAAGAGTGCAAAGAATCAAAGAATGAGTTTATGATATCATATAGCAAAAGATAAAGAATGTGAAATTTCTTTATTTTAGTGTATTTATATTATTATTATTATTATTATTATTATTATTATTATTATTATTATTATTATTATTATTATTATTATTATATAGGCTGGAACAACAAACTGATTATTGGGGATTTGATCAATCGTATCGCTGTCTGCTAAAATCGATAAATAGACAATATCATAAGAACAAGCATATAAAAATATATATATTTGTATATTTACTGTATTTACAATCTGAGAAATTCTATTCTATGATATCTAAAAGACTTCAACGACGAATCCAGCATTTAGTTAATGTGAGTGTTAGCTTTTTTGCTTTCTCGATTAATTAAAGCTCGATTTCATCATTTATGAACCTTATTTGCTGGGACGTGTTTCGCTGTTCTTTTTCGAAGCGCAGTGTGGCTTTCTAGAACGATCGGTAGCATGGATATCCGTTGCGTTGAGTAGCATGAGTAGCATTTAGACAGCGGAAGAAAGTTTTGTCGCTTCTTTGCACTATTCTTATAAAGAAGAAATACTCGAGAAATTGCATGGCTTCGGGTTGACACGGGCACCCAGTGGCGTATACGCTCTTCATCGTATCCATGCAAGTCTTACTCTTGCAACCTCTTGAACACTTGACCGACACTGCAGTCACCAACCTGAGAAAAGCTGAAATGTTGCATTTCGAGTAAGTGTAACTGTATGGATAGCAGACTTCGATCGTCTGCCATTTGGTGCAAAGAGTCAGGTCGTTACTTGCGGGAAAATAAGTCAGAAAGCCGTAGCACTTTTCGTCGTGCACTCCTCCCCCAAAACGAGTGGGTGTCATCTGTCCCGTCGAATCGTAAACGCACTTGATTCTAAGTTCGTCTCCCGGCAAAATCTCAATCGGATCAGGAAAGCTTTGACAAAATGAAAAGAGTAGCCAACTTACAAGATAAAACATGATCATTACCGTTGTTCATCGATTATAGGAGCAGTTGTGAGTTGTTAATAAGCGTCAGCTTTCTGTGTTTACACTCGTGTCAAGAATTACTCCAAAAACACGTTAATTTAGCCTAATAATAGGCTAAATACACAAGCATAAATTTATAAATAAATAAATATATTAAATAAATAAGTTAGAAAATATTAATTACAATCGGTTATACGTGATTTCAGTTATAGCCTATGCCATCTTTAACATTCTTACTAGCAAATACGTTAATCTTTGGACTTTTGTAACGAAGTTTAAGTATGATGGGAAATCAGCTGTGATCAGTGGCGGCTCCAGCATTTGGCAAGTGGGGGCCGTTGGGGTGGCAACTTCTAATCATGGGGGCCTACCATTTGTTGTTAGGTATGTAGTATTAAGCATAGGGTCCAAACAGGGGGACACTGGGGGGCCAGGAACTCAATAGGGGCACGGCCCCCCGGGCCCTCCCGGTGGAGCCGCCACTGGCTGTGAGGGATGCATGTTATTAAGGCACTAGAAGTAAAGTAGTACCAAGTACACACTCTACTATAATAGTAAGATGTCCACGTCGTTTCTATCAGAATTTGCAAAGCCAGGATTCCAAAATATGGCTATAGGAGTATCCAGAACAATCTCTATGGTAACTGATCTATGCCCACCAGCAAGAAATCTGCTTCTGCCTTTGGCGTCTATTAATAGACAACAATGGTTTCTCTGGTTTCTGCCCACCAGTGGGCGGAGCAACCTGACCTTGTTGGTAAACACTGGATACCCCTATTAAGACTTCTGTTGAGATACGTTGTAAATTTTCACTTTCAAATATGAGATTTGCAGGATCGTCTTGAGCTTTTTAAACGGAGTCCGAAAAATAATATAGCTAATAGGGTAATACTAGAATCACCCTACCCCAACTGGTTAATGGTTTCATCTGTTTTGTTCGAATCTCACAACCAGTCTACGCCCGAATATTGGGATCTGGTCCACCCATGGATACGCCAATGAAAATTAATGTTGCCAGATTTGCTTACTCTTTTATTGCCAGAGTGTTGCTTTCAAATGCCCGAACGTCTTGTATTGTCTGAAGATATGTTCCATTACGGTGCAAAGTAATATTCCCGGATCTTCCTGAGATAATCGGCAATATATTAACAACTCAAGAATAATGATGACAACAGCAATGCAGAGTATTAAGAGAAAACGTTGTTATAATGGGTGAGAGCGTGGGAAGCAGTGACGCAGACTTTAAGCATTCAAATTTTAATTTTTTTATACGTGTGATTTTAATTTTAATTGTAAATTTTCTTTACTGTGCTAGATAAATATCTAGTTTTACTCACTAATAAACATTTGATATATTGTGTAGTCTGTATCATATGGGCGTGCTTTTATTTGGTTGGAATTTAATTTTTCGGCTTTATAGCCTACTTGAAATCTAACCTCTTATCGCCGACTCAATTACCGCTTCTGACAGTAATTTAACAGCTACCCCAGGCGATTGGTTTTTCAAGAATATTAATTAATTATTTTTTCCACACTAACATCTGCTGACACCATTCGTCCCTGTGCTGTGCTCGTGAGTTGCTGCATGAGCCGAAGTACAGCTTGACTTTAGGGTCGACGTCTTTTCAAATGCAGTGGCCTGCTATATGTCAGGTTGTGTAATCTAGGCCGGTTGTTTTTTTTTTTTTTTTTGGAAATTGCCCTTCTCCGGAAATGTCAAATTCCCCCGGAAATTTTGGCATACTACATCAACTAACAGCAGGCCCTTAGCTGACTTCCCCGGCCTTGTCAGTTCCTCTCCCCCGGAGTCAGAGTCTAGATTAAACACTGCCTTGGCTACGTTATGAAATTAAGACAGTTTTATAGCCGAAGTTCAGTGGTCAGCCTGGCAAGGCCAAAACCAAATAAATATAAGTCAGAACGGGACTGATGGGGGACAGGGAAAGCCGCAAGGCAGACTATAAAAAACAGAAAGATGCATGATTTAACTCAAGATTTAATAGAGCTGTAGTAATGATGCGAGACAAAAATCTTCAAAAGCTGTCTTAATTTATTGCAGTGGTTGTGGTCATGTGGAACAGTTTGGACGAAAAACACCTATTGCTATTTTTTTTACTATTATCATATTTGGCCAACCACATGTAGAGGCGTTTCAGCCTTCCACCACTGTCATTGCTAGTAGGCCTACAGTAGTTCTAGGAATCTAGGTGCAACAGTTACACAATTCTTACCAAGTCGATGCATGTGAAAAAGAACGCTGGTTACTTTGAAAGAGCGTGGAAATTGTTTTGTGCATCCCGTTGAACAACCACCGCTGACGACGACATTTGGAGTATTGGCAGGAATTTCAAAATATTCCTTCCCCATCAGCATGATCTCACCACGATTGGGACGTAAGCGGCTCGTATAGAAGAGCTTCAGTCCGGACGAATCCGTTTGACCAGACAGCAAATAATGATTGTCCCAGTGCACCTAAAATAGACAATACAAGTGCTTGATTCAAAACATGTAGCCTAGCTTCGGCAGAAGACTATGTTATAGATGACGCGAAAAGCTAATAGGAAATTTCTTTGTTCATGTCTACAGACCGAACCACCGCACCCTAAAATCAATAGGCCTAAATATATGTTGACAGACTTTGTAGGTTGCAAGGTTGCATGCATTTGCCGATGTATTATACAAAATCAGGGGCGTAACGACGGGGGGTATATCGGTATATATACCCCCAAATCAGTCTACCTTAAAGTTTTTAATGTGATTTACATGTGGTTAGGCCTATATGTGGTTTATATTGTTTGTGTGGTTTATAGTTAAGATTTATACCCACCCAAAATATTTATACCCTCCCAAATCAAATCCCTGGGTACTAGAGATGTGCGGGTACAGCAAAATGCTTACCCTACCCGTACCCGTGGAAAAACTTTTTTACCCTACCCTACCCGTACCCGTAGCGCTGTACCCGTACCCGACCCGTACCCGTAAGCTGTGTACCCGTACCCGTACCGTAACCGACTTTGGTTGGAATTTGGAGTTTTTGGTTTGGAATTTTGGACCCGTACCCGTCATTGCTTTACGGGTACAAGTACTACAAGGACCTGTACATGGACCCGTGAACCCGTATCCGTTCCTAGAGACTATAGAGAGGCAACAGTGAAATAGGGGCTACGAAATTGGGATAACTATTCATTGTAAATAGCACGCATGTTTAGATTAGGACAGGTCTAGTACTTAGGAATCAGGATAATCAGTCAGCTAGCCTAAGCCCACATTAATGGGCTTGTTTAAAATATTTAGTAGATATCATTTATCTATGAGCAGGCATTAGAGTTCAAGTTAAACCACAAAACTTTACCAGAAGAACATTCTCGGTCAAAGAGTCCTTGGAGGAGTCAGAGGACGCCATTATAGATTTATTACTGAAGATGTCAGATTACGTCATCTGTATTTCCTTTGTGTTTTCAGTAAGTAAAATGCATGCTGTCTGACAAACTGAACGCGATGTACAAGTTATACTAATACACTTTACTCAATATTATTTTTCTATTATTGCATTGCTAATTTGCTATAGTAGTGAGAAATGAAAATATAACTTTTCGGGTAAAACGGGTATACCCGTACCCGTTTATACCTTTCGTACCCGTAGCGCTGTACCCGTACCCGACCCGTACCCGTAAAATGTGACCCTTTGACCTGTACCCGCGGGTAGGGTTGAGGACTACCCGAAATTCAATGATATACCCGAAACATCCCTACTGGGTACGCCTTTTTGTACAGAATCCTAGGAAAAGAGCAATTATTATAAATGGCAATGGATATAATGCTTATGCTGGATTATTTCAGTGTGCTGATATTTGCATTTTGGGTCTCATTTTCTCAATCTGTCATTCTCGCGGCGAATATACAATGCATGCAAACTTGTAAAAGTTTTAATATAATATCCTGTGGTAATCAATTTACTTTTAAAATTACTCGTATTAGTAGGTGATACGGCCATATATCGTCGAATTCAGTCCATATTATATTCTAGCATAAAGAAATTTTATTTATATATCACATTTTCATCAATAAGTGTTTGTCGTGTAATAAGAGTAGCCTATAGCAGTGTTGGAGTTGCCGGGGGGAGGGTTGAGGGGGGTTGAACCCCCAGCTAACTTTTCAACCCTCCCAAAAATCGCATATTGGGTACATGCAGTATCTGCCAATCATTGAATTTCAGCCCTCAACCCCAGCTCAAATTTCACAACTCCAACACTGGCCTATAGGCCTATATCTTGCTAATGAAAATCTCTTTTATATTGGATTTCCAATTTATAGCTTTCTATCTTGCATATCTCGACAGAGTTGGAGTTGTGACATTTGAGCTGGGGTGGGAGGGTTGAGGACTGACTGAAATTCAATGATTGACAGAAACTGTATGTACCCGATATACGATTTTTGAGAGGGTTGCAAAGTAATCTGGGGGGGTTCAACCCCAACCCCCGGCAACTCCAACACTGTATAATCTCGATTAAATCTTTCTTTACCCTCTTTAATCTACATTGGCCAATCTACAACCTCAAACCTTTTTTCGTTTCAGCCAGGGCAGTCGAGAGAAAATACGGGCCGGGGACAAATATAGAGAGCTTCAAAAAAATCTTGACGAGCTAAAAAAGGTTATCCTCATATTAAATAAATGCTGACAAGCAAATAAAAGGTCGTCACTTTTTCTGGTTAGCGCGGGCCCTTTGTTTATCGCCGGGCCAGAGTAAAAATGTACTCCCTGTCCCCCTCTCGTGGGCCCTGGTTTCAGCGTGCTTCTCAACTAAGTTGATAATTGCGGTGATCCGTTTAGTCTTTGTAGATGAACTAGAATTAACCCCGAAGTCAACTCGCCTGTAAGATGCCGTACTCGGATCCACCGGGACCGATTCTAAATCCTGCACGCGCGTCCAGACACTGTCCGCGATTTCCAACTGTCCACACTACGATTCTCGTCCTGCACGAGTGTGTCATTCCGCAGTAGAACGTCTGGCTGTTGTCGCGCTCTGAATGCAAAACAAGAGAGAGTTTCTGCAGCACCTCGTGTAAGTTTTGCTACAAGCAACCGCAAATAATTATTGACCGTATGAAAAGTGCAGTTTAAAAGCTGGCTAAATGACGCGAGCGACGATGTTGAGGTGTGAGAATAATAATTAATTAATATTGCAATAAGCCTATTCGCTCTGCAAACTTTTTATATGGGCAGCAATCGTTCAAATAATTTGACATGATTTTGTTCTTTCGTAAAATAAAAAAGTATTCTCCGTAGAAGTTCCAAAAATGACAAATAACTTTTGACGTAGGGATAAAATGCAATAGCAGTATCTGTTATGCATACACAGGACCAGTGTTTTATACAGGCCTGTTAAGAGGGGAGATTCTCCCCAAACCTCAAATTTTCCCCCAAAAATCCCAGTACTTACACAAATTTTGCATTGAACTGTGTCGTTTCCCCTCCAACCAAGTCGATTCCTCCCCCCGAAAGCCTCAATTTCTCCCAAAGGCCTGGAGTCTGGATAAAACATTGCATAGGGCTAATAAAATTATGCCATCATTTCTAATGTACATTATTCAAGTGAAGTTACTAATAAATTGTTGAAACAAATTCGAAATTGTTCTAGGCTCTCTTGTAGCGATTTATAAATTCACCTGAGGGTTTGTTGGCGCAAGCAAAGAGCACCATGTGATGAACAGCGTGGGGGTTGTCTATGATGGGTGTGAAGGCGATTATATCGCTCGCAATGTCCGAAGAAAATTTAAATTGGTAACATATATACGTAGTTTCCTGAAGCGGAACAGAAGAAAGAGGTAATCTTACATCGTGGCTTTTGACTCCTGAATATTATAACCATATAACACACAATGCAATTTAGACAGCCAGAGAGAAAAAGCATAGGCCTATAAGGTTTGATGGTTAGCCATATTAATCGATGATCGACCGATTGAATGATTATGTATTTCTTATGTTAATAAGCAGACAGCAGTTCATCAAGAAGGACAGAAGAATCAGTTGATTTTTCGAAATTTTTTAGGCCTATAGAAAAATGTGGCAACAGCCAGGTTACAACACAGGACAGAGATACTCGCGTATAGGTCTATATCAAGCAATATCGACGATTTTTAATCTTACATTTAGAATTAGGAAAAGCAAAGTCATGAAAGTAATGACAAAACTGGAGATGCATATTCAGTGTGCTTCTAGACAATATTCAGCAGAAACCGGGACCAGTGTTTAATCTAGACTCCTGGACCCCGGGGAACTGACCAAAGCTCGACTCCGGGAAACTGACAAAGCCGGGGAAAGCCTAGGGAATTCTGCTAGGGGCTGCTGTTAGTCCATGTAGTATGGCAAAATTTCCGGGGGATTTTGAAATTTCCGGGGAAAATTGCCATTTCCCCCGGAAACGGCCTAGATTAAATACTGACCGGGACCATCAAGACAAGAGATCAAGGTCTTCCAGACTTTCAAATGAAATGCTACGTAAGAATATTGAATATCGAAGCAACAGAGAATAAAGAACACAAATATAGGAGAAAGAATAGAACCCAAAACCAACATCATGCAAATGCTAATACGATGAATAATGAATTCTAGTTGGACACATATGCAGGATAGGTGTCAGCATACTGGTTAAGAAGATCATGTCGGGAACTATAGACGGAGACAACCAAAGAGGCAGACCGAGAACAGTGTGGTTAGATGACATCGCGGAATAGGGACATACTGATTTTCATACCGTAACAAGAGCAACACACGACCGAACGAGGTGGAGGCAAATTGTCGACCAATCTGTCGATACCTACTGGTACAGCACACTTGGAGAGCTGAATGATGACGATGGTGATGAGTTAGAATCGCTAAATAACTCTTGCCTGGTTCTTTGATTGCCGGGCAGTCAAGAGTTGGCAGCTTACAGTTCGTCAGCCAAGAGTTCCTTTTAATACAGCGTGGCTTATCTAGCGGTTCACAGATTCCTGTAATGTTTACGCAAAGTATCAGACAATTATTCACTACATTATCGAGGATCCGGAATTTATACTGCAGGACCGGTGACATTCAAAGTGAAGGAACCTCTGCATTGAAAGTATAGATAAAAATAGGAAATTTCATGGAAAACTACTTATTACAATGGAAAAAAGCATGGCAAAAAGGTCATCACCACCACATTTTGACACTCGATGAGAAAAACAGGGGAAATGGTCATCACGGCAAAAATAATAACCTTGTTATTGGGTCCTGTCATTGATCTTGGGGGGGTCAAAAGTTTTTGACGTAATTATAGGGGGAAGGTAAGTGAAAGTTGACAGTTGTTGGCAAGGGAAGAGGGGTCAAAAATTGCCCCAAAATTGTTGACATAATTAATGGACAGCCACTAAGCCTACAGTTAGTCCTGGTCGTTTACACTTTCAAGATTCTCATTTAGGCCTTCTTTAAAGCAATTTTGAACAAATGAAAAAGATAGGTAGTTTACCAACCTAGATAGACCCTATGATTAATAAACGGACGGCAAATGATTTAGAAACCTTACGTGGAATTCACGTGACGTTGAACATTGAATGACATAAAAAAGGCTGCGAGGAATGCATCAAGGAGATTTGAATTTAAAAGGAAGTGTGGAAGTGTCTATAATCAACACCCACAGCACACTATAATATAGGTTAGTGGCAGTGGCGGCTCCACAGGGCGGCCCGAGGGGTCCCGTGCCCCCTAATGAGTGCCTGGCCCCCCAGTGACTTCCCGTGTTGGAACCCTATAGGCCTACTTAATACTACATACCTAACAACAAATGGTTTGGCCCCCATGATTAGAAGTTGCCACCCCAACGGCCCTCCCCCACTTGCCAAATCCTGGAGCCGCCACTGGTCAGTGGTGGAAGTCAACGAGTTTAACCTGGATGAAACAAGTACATCGGTTTGCCAGAGTCAGTGGAGTTCACAGTCCACTTGCATTCAGGATCTCCCAGTTCGTGCCCATTTGTCATTCCGTCTCCATCGGAGTCTTTGTTGCATATGGTTTCATTCCAAACCTACCACGAGGAGCATTTAAGTCTTAAGAGCAGACCTTGAGACACTTTGAAATAACAGACGATTTATTTTCGCATCTCCGAAGATGTGAGAATCAATCAATTTGAGAATTTAGCCCTTGTGAAAGGTATCCGGATGTTTCATCTCAGGACGATTCATCTCAGGACGATTCAACGCGGACGATTCATATCAAGGACTATTAATCTCAAGACGTTTTATCAGGAGGACTATTCATCTTAGGACTATTCATCTCAGGGCTATTCATCTCGGATAAAGTTATTAGGGTTAGGGTTAGGGTGATGAAACGTCTTGAGATGAAACGTCCTAAATTCTTATGAAAAATAACATTGCAATGCTCGGTGATCACAAATAATCGTTTTAACAGAAGATATATATCACCATTCCATTTTGTTCCGATTGTTGTAGACAGTTACAAGTGTGTCTAAAATGATGGAACGATTGTCTCAAGATTTTAGAACCTTGCAGCTTGTTTGATACAGTGGCGGCTCCAGGATTTGGCAAGTGGGGGACCGTTGGGGTGGCAACTTCTAATCATCATGGGGGCCAACCTAAGCGCTATGGAGCATAAAGATGTAAGGTGACGATATTATTTTGCTTGTCAAGATTTTTAGAAGTTGGTTATGATCAAAAGCAACCCCACCCCTTCCGGAAATCCTGACTACGCCACTGCCAAGGACAGTATTTGAATCGGAAACTTCTTTCTTAGAGCGCTTAGAGCGCCGAATCATCGACTATTGAACGGCTGTCTGTAAAATAGTTCAAAATTTCCTTATATATATACATGTATAACTTTATTCGCAAACGCAGACAACATAAGAACAAACACATGATTCTTATGATTATGAACAAACTTATGATTCTTACGAATCCGTTGGCTTTGAAATCCAGACCGAATGGATTCCTTGGTCCTCCGCCGGCGCTGTTCTGGTGACCGACGCCCGGCCAAATGACGGAGCGATTGCACGGATTCGGAACACGGTTTCCATTTGGAATTATCGTTTGAAATATCGGATATCCTTCTATGGACACGAGAACGGACGCAAGTACATGGCAGCCGATTGCCAAGCAAGACGACTGCCACGACCGCATGATCACCTGCCGCGTTTGATCGACAAAAGCAACACTATAGACCTGTATCTTATTCAGCGCGCCTCGCAGCCGAGTTTTCTCGTTTTCTAATTAAGTTCCTTAATCAAATTGTCGACAGCATCGGTCGACAAATGATTTGTAAGAAATTGCAAACGCTGAAAGCGTTTGCCAGAGACTAGCTTGCACATGACACCGTGTAATTTACGACAACACTTAGCGCAATTCGTTTATATTCATCATCATCATCATCATCATCATCATCATCATCATCATCATCATCATCATCGTCGTCGTCATCATCATCATCATCATCACCTTCTTCTTCTTCTTCTTCTTCTTCTTCTTCTTCTTCTTCTTCTTCTTCTTCTTCGTTCCTAGCATGTACAGAGTGCAATAACATTTATCTGTTCATCTTTACTGACCGCAATTGTCTGTCTCTCTCCCTCTCCCTCTGTCTCTGCGACTCTCTGTCTCTGTTCCTGGTTCCAGGATACGTCACCACCTGTTGATAGTACGCATCTGGTGTTTTTCTGTCTCTTGCGTTTCCTTTTGTTGCTAATTGGTGATTTGGCGATGTTATTTAAATAAAATCAAACTATTGGTGGTAGGGAGACGGCGTCATATGTGACCTGCTTTTTGCCCTGCTGTTGTGCCCTAAATTTGCTCGCTTCACTGAAGAGATGCTAAGGTAGCGCGCATACGACGTGTCAAATTCAGTGGCGGCTCCAGGATTTGGCAAGTGGGGGGCGTTGGGGTGGCAACTTTTAATCATGGGGCCCAACCATTTGTTGTTAGGTATGTAGTATTAGGTATAAGTCCCAACAGGGGGGCCACTGGAGGACCAGGCACTCAATAAAGGGTGCACGGCCCCCGAGACCCCCTCCTGTGGAGCCGCCACTGGTCAAACTTTGTAAAACTATTGATCAGCCAAGTTTCTTTCTCTGTCTATGGTGTGTAGACTGATATTATTATTATTATTATTATTATTATTATTATTATTATTATTATTATTATTATTATTATTATTATTATTATTATACGAACATTTCTATAGCGCAAATATCCGCATTCAGCAAATGCGCTAATGTCAATTGCGAACCGGATCAAACAAACAAGAATGTCTTCAGTTGTTTTCTAAAAGAGAACAGTGAATCAGAGGAACGCAATGTTGCTGGCAGACTGTTCCAAACAACCGGGCCGGCAACGGCCAGGTTGCGGTCACCATAGGCTCTCCGAGTTCGAGGCACTGAGAGTGTGCTGGTCAGGGCGGATAATAATAAAATAATAATAATAATAATAATAATAATAATAATAATAATATTATTATTATTATTATTATTATTATTATTATTATAACAAGAATAAGAAAAAGAAGACTTGTCAAAGGATAAGGACGCAACCGAAATGCCTTAAATATACTGTGTGTACAATATACATACATTAGTCTCCTAAACCACTTGAAATACTATTATATTATGTTATATATTCGTGATCTGCGATAATTTGTTAGTGTAATATCCCAAATGAATGTAATGACGAATCTCAAGTATTTAGTGCAAGTCAGTGTTATGACATTTGCTGTTTATTCGATCGATTGCTTTGTTTATGAATACTCTTTACGAGGAATCAGTTAGGTATTCTTTTTCGCACTGCTAGGTTACTTTGTAGAACGATCAGTAGTGACATCTGTGGGATGAGTAGCATTTAAACAGTGGAAGAAGGTTGTACTGTTGCTCAGCAGTACTCGTGGAAATAAGTATTCCGAGAGAAATTGCATGGCTTCGGGTTGGCTCGGGCAGCCAGTACGGTAAACGTTGTCCATCGCATTCACGCAAATCGGGACGTTACAACCATCAGAACACTTAGTACGCACATCAGACGCCAACTGGAGCAGAGCTGAAATATTGCATTTCGAGTAGATATAACTGTACGGAGAGCAGACATCGATTGTCTTCCATTTCGTGCAGAGATTCACCCGAGGACTTGCAGGATAATATTCGAATAAACCCAAGCACATTTCGTCGTATGTTCCTAATCCAAAATGGGTGGGTATCATTTTCCCAGTTGAATCGTAAACGCATGAGATTTTGAACTCATCTCCCGGCAAAATCTTAATAGGCTCAGAAAACCTTTAACAAAATGATAAGAGTACTTGTAACAAAAGAAGATGATCATTTCCACTGCTCATACATTAGAAGCAATGAGAGATTGCAATAAGATTTATTCTACCCAAGTTATACTAGCAGCAGGATTTTTCCCCAAATACGTTTCTTTCTTCTAGTAATAAATATATAAATCAATGTGGATATATATTAATTTATGTTGACCCTCACTGCTTAGTTTCGAGGGGTTGGAAGTTTGCAATGCGGTAACAGCGCAGGACGATTGAGCAGAGGGTCGCAGGTTTGATATCCACAGGAGCCCTAAAATCGACTCAGCCTTACTCGCTAGATGGCGGTTTTAAAAATGAGGAGCAGCGTTCAGCTGCGAGGTAAAACGTGGGCCTGGGGAAGGTAATGGCAACCTAACCTACCCCAGATTAATGGCCTATGCCACCTACGTCGCTGATTGTCTAGAAGGTAGATAAGCGCCGGAACCCAATTTTCTCCAGACCGACGTTTCCATTTTCGTCTAGTTGCTTGAGGAACTAACGATGGAACAATAGTGCACTCAATCCCCTCCCTCGAGAAACATTTCATGACGGTCTTGCGTACAATGCCATCACTGATCCCAACCCGAATGTGGAGAGGGCTCTTGGGTCCTGGTGGCTACGCCAATGGCCCGAATAGTGAAGCCCGGCTCCTGTGCCCACCCATGGCTAAGCAAATGAAAATTGATATTCATATACAGTAAATGCATACTTAGTTACTGCCGGAGTGTTGAAGTCAAAAGCCCGAACGTGTTGAAGTGTTCGAAGATATTTTCCATCACGGTACAAAGTTATATTTCCGGACCTTCCTAAGATAATCGGCAAGACTTTTAATAACTTAATAATAAAAATAAAAAGATTAAAAACAATAACGATGATATTATTATTATTATTATTTTTATTGTTGTTATTATTATTATTATTATTATTATTATTATTATTGTCAAACAATTTTCTATAGTGCCGCAAGCGAGCTTAATTGTGCACAAAACAAGGGTGCTTGACAACTGATGAGAATAATGCACTTCTATAGCGCAAGGTTTAATACTCGGAGTTGTGAATTAATGGTTTTCCATGTAGTTCACATGAGCGAAACGTTACACCAATAGGCCATCTTGAGAAGTCAAATAAAAGGCAAGGAGATCTACTGTGGAGGAAAGTAAGTAAGATAAGTAGCCAGAACAAGGGCTGTCTGAGACATGCCACCTAATAAGTTGAATTTTTAATAGAATTATTCATTGTAACAAAGTCCGGGTGCTGCGGCCGTCAGAGAAATTTGAGTTTGAGACTCATTGTCTACACTAAGAAATGGCGCTGGTTATAGCGACCAAGCAAAAACGAACATATGCCTACCAATTGACCTGAAAGTAATCAACCAGGTGTAGCGAAGGTGGGCGGAAGCTACCCTGACCGGAGATGTGCAGAATAATTATCAACTCAGCCTATTAGCCCCAGTTACAATACACTAACTATACTCCAAGTAGCCCGTATTAGCCAAAATATGGACACTACTAGAGAAATCAAATGCATTTCATTGAGAAATAAGATGGAGGAAATAGATAAAGAAGGAGCTGACTATTTTCAGACTCAATTTAAAAGTAAATGCTGATTTGACGATCTGTCAGATAGACGAGACATCATGCATTATAGCCAAAGAGGTGCATTAGCCAATTTCATTGCTAGTTCTAGATGGACCACGCACACAATTCTTACCAAGTCGGTGCATGTGGAAGAAGGCACTGGTTACGTTGAAAGAACGGGTGAATTGTTTTGTGCATCCCGATGAACAGCCTCCCCTGACGACGAAATTTCGAGTATTGGCAGGAATTTCAAAGTATTCCACCCCTACGCCAAAGATCTCACCGCGGTATGGACGCAAACGGCTCGTATAGTAGATTTTAAATCCTGACGAATCCGTTAGACCGGGCAGCAATTTATGATTGTCCCAGTGCAGCTAAATTTTAAGGTATAAAGTCTAATGATTAATTTATATATAGATACAGTACGATCAGATCTCACTATATATTTTAATACCTTATAATTATATTTTAAAGCATACTGTATTCACTAAGCCCTTGTGGGCGAGAATGCTGTAGGAAATTTGCAGCGCAAGCGCGTTTTCCAGTAAAAATATCCCATTACTTAGGGGCTGTCCATAAAGTGCGTCGCGCTATTTTGGCTATTTTTGATCACCTCCCCGTCACAAACCGTCACAAATTTAGGATCCCCCGTCACGCAGGCATTCTATTTAATGTGCTATAGTTTCTCATTAAATTTCCAGCATCAAAACAGATTTTAAACTTCCGACAATGTTAATGAATATAATTGAGACCTAAAATTTTATGCATCTCTGGCCAAAATAGTGTTACTGACTAATAAAAAAAACGTCTTTTACCATACATCCCTCGAGCATGACGTATCTTATGGATCGACAGTTATATGGTTTACAGTAATTCAAGACCACTGCTGCGTAGTCAAGATTCGACCGTACATATCAAGCAATTCTCCAGTAAACATGAATAATACATTAGGCCTACTTCCATGGTTTACGATTCAATTCTACTACTCCGTAATAACCTCAGTTTCAGGGGCGTAGCGACGGGGGGTATATCGGTATATATACCTCCCCAAAGCAGTCTACCTTCAAGTTTTTTATGTGGTTTACATGTGGTTATATTTAGTTTATATGGTTTATGTGGTTTATAGTTAAGATTTATACCCACCCAAAATATTTATACCCTCCTAAATCAAATTCCTGGCTACGCCCCTGCTCAGTTTGCAGTGCATTATCCAATGAAACACTTCTTTGCAGTGTGCCACAGTGAACTTTCTAGGCCTATAAAAATCGATAATAACGGTCATCCTTTTGGTCTTCACAGATTAACCAGAATTACTCCGGCTCACCTGTAAGATGCCGTACTGAAACGCACCCGGGCCGATTCTAAATCCAATACGCGGGTTCTGACATTGTCCACGATTTCCTACTGTCCACAGTGCGATAATACTCGTACAAGATGAAGTAGTTAAGTCACACTCGTATATTTGCCCAGTATTGTGATCTGAAAGCGATACAAGAGAGAATTTCTAGATCTCCACGAGTCAGATTTTTCTAAAAGCAACGGTGAGTTGGTCACCTGATAAGAACTTTTAAATTCTGGAGAAATCGAACTAACGACAATGTTGATGCTAATTAATAATATTTAAATACTCATTCTCGAAATTTTTATATTAGTAGCAACCGTCCAGACACGGAAACTACCATGCTAGCAAATATCTGAATGAATTTGCTCATTCTCATCCGTAAAAAGTCAAGGAATAAGATATAATTAATTTCGTAGGGATCAAATATAATAGTAGCACCTCTTTATGAAATGGACGAACAAAAGAATACCAAACTTTTTGTGCATTGTAGCATATTCAAGGAATGTTACTGATAGGTTGTTAAAACTAGTTCAGGGCTGTTTTAGGGGCTGTCCATTAATTACGTCAACAATTTAGAGGGAGGGGGTTTGAAAAAGTTTGACAGTTGTTGACAGGGGGTGGGTCAAGAGAAATTGACGTCAACAATTTCACTTTTTAATAATAATCAAAACATAGGAAATTTCATGGAATACTACTTATTACAATGGAAAAAAGCATGTCAAAAAGGTCAACACCACCACATTTTGACAGTCGATGAGAAAAAAAGGAAAAAATGGTCATCACCGCAAAAAATAATAGCCTAGTTATTGGGTCCTGTCATTGATCTTGGGGGGTCAAAAGGTTTTGACGTAATTATAGGGGGTAAGTGAAAGTTGACAGTTGTTGACAAGGGGGAAGAGGGGTCAAAAATTGCCCAAAAATTGTTGACAATTAATGGACAGCCCCTAGGCTCTCTCTCACAGTGATTTTATATATATATATATATATATATATATATATATATATATACTGACCCCAAGGTTTGTTGGCGCAAGCGTATATCAACATGTGATGAAGAATATGGACGTTGTCTACGATGGGTTCGAAGGCAATAATGTCGTTCACAGTGTCCGCTGGAAATTGAAACTGGTAACACATGTACGTAGTTTTCTTTACAGGAACGGGTGACAATGAGGGAAATCTTACAGCGTAACTCTTCACTCCTGTAATATCATAACCAAATAACACGGTGCAATTTAAAAGACCGGATATAAAAATCATATAAGGCGTGGTCGTCGATTGGTAAAATGGGTTTTTAGCCTCCTAAATTATAATTTTTCGTTTGCACCATAAACTGCGACCTGCAGTTGAAATAGACGAAAGAAAATTCTCTCTCCGAAAATCCCACCATGGGTCATGGCGAGAAGGCCAAGGGGTCTTTGGTGGGATAGAGATACCCAGCGGAAAGGGTTTTCTGGTTGAGTTTCCGGATCGCATGCAGTAACTGCAGAACTAAATTGCAGAAATATGTACTGCGCGTTACGCACATTCTCTCGGACGGCGGGATAACATATGCAAACATTGCATTACTATACTTAATCGGCACGAATTTACTCAATTTCTGTGGTGGTTATACACAATCGAAATTTCGTTAACCCAAATAACGTCAGTGTCCATACATAGAACTTTTAAAATACTTGGATGCGTTCAAATAAGAAAGTTGGAGACAGGTCGAATCCAGCTGTCTCTTATTTAAATCCTATTTGCACGAAGTCGTTTATCGCAATCGATTCCGTAGAGAAGACAGTTTAAAGAACTTCATAGTCACTTTGGGTGACAATTGTGCTTAAACTCAAGGCACCAGAAGATATTTCTTACAACCTCTATATGACTATCATTCAATATTAGTTCCTTTATTATTGGCGTGCTATCTATTGAAAAACATGTAAGAAATAATAAGTTAGGACGCTACAGGCCCATTAAACAATTTATCGATCGATTGTTTATTTAATTATTGATTATTTCTTGTATTAACGAATAAAAGTAAAGAAGTATTCGTTGGTGTTTATAAATTCTTTTTATATAAATATTGGCTAGAGCCAGACCACAGCGTAGAACACAACCATTCGCGTGTAGCCTATGCATCAATCAAAATCCCACGACCTTTTCTATCTTGCTGCTAGAATCGTTAAATTCTTACCGGATTTTTTGATTGCCGGGCAGTTAAAAGTTGGCAGCTTACAGTTCGCCAGCCAAGAGTTCTTTTTAATACAGTATGGCTTCTCTAGCGGCTCACAGATCCCTGTAATGTTTACGCAAAAGCATCAGGAAAATGTTCGCTAGATTCTCGATCGTCTAGGCTTTAAATACATGCGTTCAAAAGTGAAGGGGCATGTGCATTGAACGCATAAATAACAAATTGTTCTTGAAAATAAGTTTATGTTCCAAACTGAAGTCAAGTTCTCTGACACTCAGTCAGAGCGGGTCGCTTAGGCCTTCTCGAATCTCATCTGCTTGAAAGCAATTTCGAGTTAATAAAAGATCGGTAGTTGTCTAACATACTCGTAGATGTGAGAAATGCAGTTAGGTTGAATCTGATTTTAAAAAGTACGAGCGTAGTTCTGAATTGTTCTGCATTAATATCCATAGCATTATAATAAAGATCATTGATGAAAGCCGATAAGGTTTACCTGGATGATATATTGCGACGCCGGAGGGAGTGACGTCCTCGGTCCACTTGCATTCAGGATCTCCCAGTTCGTATCCATTTGTCCAACCATCTCCATCCGAGTCTTTGTTGCATATGGTTTCATTCCAAACCTACGATGACAAGGCATTTAACCCCTTAACTGGGTGCCCCGAGTAACGCTCGTCCATTTTACATTGAGTTACAAATAGTTGCCCAGTTAAGGGGTTAACTGCGCACTTTGAAAATTTTTAAATAACAGACGTTTGTCACCGCTCCAAAGTTTTTTTGCAATTGGAAGATTAACTATGCTCTCATAAAAGACTATTGCTTTGCTTGATGCGTGCAAGTTAATTTTAAAGTGAGATTTCAACCACCATTCAATTTTGTTTGACCGGTTTTAGTCTGTAACAATTTTGCCTGAAATGAAGGTTCGCGTGTTTCGCTGTTTTTATAACATTGTTGCTTGTTTGATTTAATTGCATTCTCCGAACGTTCAGCAGTTGATTTCTTTTGTAATCAATTGTCAAGAACAGCTTGCGCCGTTACCGTGGACAGTATTTGATTCCGATCTATTCTGAAGGCCTCCAATCTTTTGAGCGCTAAATCATCGACTATTGAAAGGCTGTCTGTAGAATTCGTTTATAATCTCCCAAAATTCTTACCAGTTCGTTGGCTTCGAAATCCAGACCGAATGGGTTTCTCGGTCCTCCGCCGGCCCAGTCCTGATGGCAAACCCCCGACCAAACGGTAGAGCGATTGCAGGGATTTGGAACACGATCGCCATTCGGAATTCTCTTTTGAAACATCTGAAATCCTTCGATCGACATCAAAACAGACGCAAGGACAACATTAACGACTGCCACGCTGCACCACCTTAGCGACTCCATAACCGCCTGCGACGTCTGATCGACAAGCTCTGCTGCTTCTCATATTGAACGCGCCTCGCAATCAAGTTCTCGTTAGTTAATTAACAATTTCCTTAATTATCGAAACTGTCAAACGCATCGGATGATGATGATGATGATGATGATGATGATTCATTGCAAATTTCGGTCGCTGATGGCGGTTGTCAGAAACCTGCACTGAAATAATTCTTACCATTCCTTTGGCTTGGAAATCTAGACCGAATTTATTTCTTGGATTTATGAAATAATGCGAGTACGACTAAACCTGGCGCAATTTCTATAGCCATCATCATCATCATCATCATCATCATCATCATCATCATCATCATCATCATCATCATCACATCATCATAAACATCACCGAGCCATTCGACCGTGAACGGCGCTCATGACATGCAGCTATACATTTAGGTGACTTTTTGGCCATTTAAAAAATTACATTCTGAATATTGTAAAAGTAAAAAAACACTATAGGTTAGTCGGGGTCCTTCCGGAGCCGGGGCAGGGGCTGAGCTATTCACAGCCTGCACAACCCATTTCTACGCCACTGAATCTGTGGTACAGTTTACATTATTCACGTTTCCTCTATTACTCACTCAATGAAATACAAGTATGCATCACATTTCTAGAACCCCTCTTTCTTCTTTTTCACTTGGGCACTTAAAGAAGAAGAAAAGAACACGAATTAAGAGAAGACTTGTACAAAGAATAAGCACACAAACGAAATACCATAAATGTACTGTGTGTACATACATTTAGTCTACTAAACCACTTGAAACTTTAACCCACATACTATATTATAAGATTATATATTCGTAATCTGCGATAATTTGTTAGTTTAATATCTAAAATGAGCGCAATGTCAGTGTTAGAACTTTTGCTGTTTATTTCACGAATTAAGGCTCAATTGCTTTGTTTATGAATACTCTTTACGAGGTATTCTTTTTCGTAGTGCTCGGTTACTTTGTAGAACGATCAGTAGTGACATCTGTGGGATGAGTAGCATTTAAACAGTGGAAGAAGGTTGTACTGTTGCTCAGCAGTACTCGTGGAAATAAGTATTCCGAGAGAAATTGCATGGCTTCGGGTTGGCTCGGGCAGCCAGTACGGTAAACGCTGTCCATAGCATTCACGCAGATCGGGACGTTACAACCATCAGAACACTTAGTACGCACATCAGACGCCAACTGGAGCAGAGCTGAAATATTGCATTTCGAGTAGATATAACTGTATGGAGAGCAGACGTCGATTGTCTTCCATTTCGTGCACATATTCGCCTGAGGACTTGCAGGATAATATTCGAAAAAGCCAAAGCACATCTCGTCGTATGTTCCTAATCCAAAGTGGGTGGGTATCATTTTCCGCGTAGAATCGTAAACGCATGAGATTTTGAACTCATCTCCCGGCAGAATTTCAATAGGTTCAGGAAAGCTTTAACAAAATGAAAAGAGTACTTGTAACAAAAGAAGATGATCATGAACACTGTTCATACTGCATATCATAAGCAATGGAGAGATTGCAATAAGCGTTATACTACTCAGTGTACACTAGAAGCAGGATTTGTCCCCAACTGCATTAGTTTCGTATAGTAGTAAATCTATATAATATAATGTAGAAATATATCCATTTATTTTGACTCTTGCCTCTTTGTTTTCAGAGACGAGAAGTTAGCAGAGTGGTAACAACACTGGACGATTACTTAACGTGACAGCGTGATTTAAAGTAGCTTAGGAGGTATTACTGCCTGTGTGAAAACCACTAGGGAGGGGGCTAACTGGGCTTGAACCCGCCCCGTCAGCCAACCGCTCCAGTGCCTGATCCACTCTGTCATCTTCCGCCCTGCAGAAGGTCGCATGTTTGATACTCACAGAAGCCCTAAGGTCGACTCAGCCTTACTCGCTAGAGGGCGCTGGTAAAAATAAGGAGCAGCATTAATATGCGTGGTAAAACGTGTGCCTGGGGAAGGTAATGGGCCTAATGGCAACCTACCCCAGATTTATGTCTTTATACCACCTAAGTCGCCAATTGTCTTGAGTGGATATATGCGCCGAAACTCAAGTTTTCTACAAACCCGCATGTCCATTTCCGAATAGTTGTTTAAGGGACGAACGATAGAGCAATAGAGCACTCTATCCACTCCCCTCAAGAAACATTTCTTGACGGTTTTGCGTAAAACCCATCACTGATCCTAAACCCGAATGTGGAGAGGTCTCTTGGGTCCCCCTGGTGGCTACGCCAATGACCCGAATAGTGGAGCCCGGCTCCTGTGACCACCCATGGCTAATAAGTAAATCCGCAAATTAATGTTGATATCAATGCATACATAGTTACTGCAGGAGTGTTGAAGTCATAAACCCGAACGTCTTGAAGTGTTCGAAGATATTTTCCATCACGGTACAAAGTCATATTTCCGGACCTTCCTAAGATAATCGGCAAGACTTAAAAACTTAATAATAAAAACAATAACGATGATGTTAGCATTATTGTTATTATTATTATTATTATTATTATTATTATTATTATTATTATTATTATTATTGTCAAACAATTTTCTATAGTGCCGTAAGTGAGCTTGTGCACAAAACAAGGGTGCTTGACAATTGATGAGAATAATGCTCTTCTATAGCGCAAGTTTAAATATTCAGAGTTGTTTTAATTAGTGATGTTCCAAATAGTTCATATGAAAGAAATGTTGCACCAATAGGCCATCTTGAGAAGTCAAATAAATGACAACGAGATCAACTGTGAAGGAAAGTAAGTAAGATAAGTAGCCAGAACAAAAACTGACTGAAATTAATCATTGTATTAAAGTTCGGGTGCTGCGGCCCTCGGGGTCACTGTGCAAGACTTCATGCGGCCCTCAGGGAAATTTGAGTCTGAGGCCTCTGGTCTACACTAAGAAATGATGTTGGTTATGGTGCCCAGAGCAAAAACGAAAATACCGATTTCCTTTAAAGCAGCGGTTCTCAACCTGTGGGTCGCGACCCCCAAGGGGGTCGAATGACGATTTGCCAGGGGTCGCCCGAGACCATCAGAAATATGGGGTTGTCTCTTTTCTTGTTATTGTGCAAAATTTCCTCAGTGGTAGTTATGACGTACTAGTTGTTTTACTATAATAATATTGTCAGTCGAGGATAGACATGGAGACAATTAAATAATAACGATTTCGAACATTTTGTTTGTCGTAGCATTATTATTTTTAGCAGATTACATTGTGAACGAAAATAATTTTACCGTTGGGGGGTCGCCACATAGTGGGGAATTAAATTAAAAGGGTCGCGGCACTATAAAGGTTGAGAACCGCTGCTTTAAAGTAATCAACCATGTGTAGCGAAGATGGGCGGAAGCTACACTGACCGGAGAAATGCAAAATTATCAATTC
This sequence comes from Metaphire vulgaris, assembly GCA_018105865.1. Classification (NCBI taxonomy): domain Eukaryota; kingdom Metazoa; phylum Annelida; class Clitellata; order Crassiclitellata; family Megascolecidae; genus Metaphire; species Metaphire vulgaris. The sequence continues at coordinate 9,523,821 of CM030861.1, forward strand.
AACCTATCAGCTGCGGTTAGCCTATAGGAGTATCCAGAACAATCTCTATGGTCACTGATCTATGCCCACCAGCAAGAAATCTGCTTCTGCCATTGGCGTCTATTAATAGACAACAATGGTTTCTATGGCTTCTGCCCACCAGTGGGCGGAGCAATCGGACCTTGTTGGTAAACACTGGATACCCCTATACCAGCAAAATATGGACAGTAATACCGTGCAGAGAAATCAACTGCAACTGCACATCATCGAGAAGTAAGAATGATGGAATGGATAATAAAGGATCTGACTACTTTCAAACTCAATTTGTGAGCATATGCAGCACGATATGCTGATCTGACGAGATGATGAGATATCATGCAGTTGGCCTATAAACCACAGAGGAGCATTAGCCAATTTAATTGCTAGTTCTAGGAGGACCATGGACACAATTCTTACCAAGTCGGTGCATGTGGAAGAAGGCATTGGTTATGTTGAAAGAACGGGTGAGTTGTTTTGTGCATCCCGACGAACAGCCTCCGTTGACGACGAAATTTGGAGTATTGGCGGGAATCTCAAAATGTTCGGTTCCTATGCCAAAGATCTCACCGCGGTATGGACGCAAGTTGCTCGTATAGTAGATTTGAAATCCTGACGAATCCGTTAGACCAGGTAGCAATTTATGATTGTCCCAGTGTAGCTAAAATTTAATGTATGAAATCTAATGACCAATTTATATACCATAATAAATAATAATATGGTTTAAAGTGGTACAGGAGGTTTTGCCCTGTGTGAGAACCACTGTTGCACCCAGGGCTTTTTTTGTAAAAAAATATTTCCCGGAGCGCAACAGTCGGAAGTCACTTGTCAGCATGACGTAGTCACGTAGCTATATATATATATATATATATATATATATATATATATATATAATTATATATATACATATCGTGCGAAATTTAAAATTAGTCTGAGCAACAATGGCGGTGATCATCTTAGCCCATAGTCCTAGCGTGACGTATTTTATGGATGGCCCATAGTTTACAATTCAAGTCCACTACTGCGTTGTCAAGATTCCACCATACGTATTATACAGTTCTCCAGTAAACATAAATTTACGATTCTATTCTAATACTGCGTAATAACCTCAGTCTGCAGTGCATTATCCAACAAATCAACGAATCATCTGCTGTTGAGCTGCAGTGCGCTAGAGTGAACTCTCTACAAAGTCGATAATAGCGGTACTACTTTTGGTCTGCAGAGATTAACCAGAATTAACTCGCCTGTAAGAGGGCGTACTGAAATCCACCCGGGCCGATTCTCAATCCAATACGCGGGTCCTGGCATTGTCCGTGATTTCCCACTGACCACAGTGCCAAGAAAGTCGGACAGGTCGAAGAAGTTAACTCACATTCGTATATTTGGTTTGTATCGTGATCTGAAAGCGATACAAGAGGAAATTTCTAGATCTCCACGAGTCAGGTTTTTCTAAAAGCAACCACGAGTTGGTCACCTGATAAGAACTTTTAAATCCTGGAGAAATCGAACTAACGACAATGTTGATGCTAATTAATAATATTTAAATTACTTATTCTCGAAATTGTTATATTAGTAACAACCGTCCAGACACGGAATCTACCATGCTAGCAAATATCTGAATGAATTTGCTCATTCTCATCCGTAAAAGATCAAGGAATAAGATATAATTAATTTCGTAGGGATCAAATACAATAGTAGTACTTATTCTGTGAAATGGACGAATAGAAGAATGCCAAACTGTTTATGCATTGTAGCATATTCAAAGAATGTCACCGATATGTTATTAAAACTAGTTCAAAGACTGTTTTAGGAAATCATACAGTAATTATTTTATATATATTCACCCCAAGGTTTGTTGGGGCAAGCGTAAATCACCATGTGGTGAAGAACATGGTCGTTGTCTACGATGGGTTCGAAAGCAACAATGTCGTTCACAGTGTCCGTTGGAAATTGAAACAGGTAACATATGTACGTAGTTGTCTTTACAGGAACGGGTGACAAGGAGGGAAATCTTACAGCGTAACTCTTCACTCCTGTAATATCATAACCAAATAACAATCGGTGCAATTTAAAAGACCGGACAGAAAAATCATATAGGGCTTGGTCGTCGATTGGTAAAATGGGCTTTTAGCGTCCGATATCAACTGCAGATAATATAATGTCCGGTACTAACATTCTCTCGGACGGCAGTGCAGCGTATGCAAACACTGAATTAATTACAGAATGGATTTACTCAATTTCTGTGGTTATACACAATAGTAATTTCGATGATCCAAATGACTCCAGTGTCCATATATTATAGAACTTTGAAAACATACTTGGATGCGTGCAAAAAGAAAGTTGAAGAGACATTTCGAACCCAGCTGTCTGTTATTTCCCTCATATTTGCACGAATTCGTTTATCGCAATCGATTCCGTAGAGAAGACAGTTTAAAGAACTTCATAGTTACTTCGGGTGACAATTGTGCCTAAACTCAAGGCACCAGAAGATATTTCTTACAACTTCTCTATAGCTATGGGTGAGATTTATCATTCAATATTAGTTCCTTTATTATTGACGTGCTATCTATTGAAAAACACGTAAGAAATAATAATTTAGGAAGGTAAAAGCCCATTTAACAATTTATCGATCGATTGTTTATTTCTTGTATTAATGTATTATGGAATAAAAGTAAACTTAGCATGAACTTAGCATGATTTAAAGTGGCTTATGAGGCATTACTGCCTGTGTGGATTTGTGAAAGCCACAAGGGGCACTAACGGGGCTTGAAGCCGCTCCGTCAGCCTGACGCTCCAGCACGTAACCCACTCTGCCATCTTCCGCTGTATTCGTTGTATTCGTAGTATTCGTTGATGTTTAAAAATTCTTTTATATAAATATTGGCTAGAGCCAGACCACAGCGTAGAACAAAAGCATTCGCGTGTAGCCTATGCATCAATCAAAACCCCACGAAATTTTCTATCTTGCTGCTAGAATCGTTAAATTCTTACCGGATTCGTTGATTGCCGGGCAGTTAAAAGTTGGCAGCTTACAGTTCACCAGCCAAGAGTTCTTTGCGATACAGTCAGGCTTTTCTATCGGTTCACAGATCCCTGTAATGTTTACGCAAATCATCAGGAAAATGTTGGCTAGATTCTCGATCGTCTGGACTTTAAAGACATGCGTTCAAAAGGGAAGGGGCATGTGCATTGAACGTATAAATAACAAATTATTCTTGAAAATTTGTTTATGCTCCAAACGGAATTCAAATAATTCTCTGCACTAAGTTAGTGCGGGTCGCTTAGGTTTTCACGAATCTCATCTTCTTGAAAGAAATTTCTAGTTAATAAAAGATCGGTAGTTGACCAGCATAGATGCGAGAAATGCAGTGAGGTTGAACTTGATTTTTTTAAAGTTTGTAGTGGTGGTGGTGATGCTGGTGGTAATGATGATGATGTTGTTGTTATTGTTGTTGCTGTTGTTGTATTTGTTGTTGATGATGATGATGGTGATGTTTTGCATTAACATCCAGAGCATTCTAATAAAGATCATTGATGACAGTCGATACGTTTTACCTGGATGAGATATTGCAAGATCAGAGGGAGTGGCGTTCACGGTCCACTTGCATTCAGGATCTCCCAGTTCGTATCCATTTGTCCAACCATCTCCATCCGAGTCTTTGTTGCATATGGTTTCATTCCAAACCTATATGGAAACCGGCATATAATTGCAGAACTTGAAGCAAATCATGTTACAGTTTTTCATAGTTGTGACGTTCAAGCGTTTTGGACTTTATTATTGTTTGAACTTTTGGCGCTTTATTGATAACTCTTTAAAGTTCTTTAAAGTTCAATTCGAATTATCATTGCAAAAAAGCCGGGTCGTGTGAGGGTAATTGGTTGGCATTTGGATTTATGCATCTAAAAAACGCAACAGTCTCACTCATAAGACAGTTTAGAAGATTGTCAAAGTGCAGTACAACTTATGACTGGTGGATAGGCCTACGATCGAAAACATCTGCTATTCCGATGAATACATAGATTGGTCTTTTTAGACTGACTCATCTGACGAGGACTTAATTGGAATTTCGAACTTTTATGAACTTTTTCGAACTTTATTCAACGTACTACCAACGTACGGTATATACCAAGTTCAGCCTCATTCAACGTAGGCTACTACAATTGTTTTATTGCGCAATTTACATTTTCAAGAGACAGTCGTGAACGACGTTACCAGAATGACCAGTGGCGGTTCCAGGATTTCTTGGTGGGGGGATTAAATGAATGCATAAGAAGTTGGCGGGGATGAAAAGAGAGGAAAAATTCAATAAACTTTGCCGAAAAAGAAAAAGGTTGATAAGCAAAAATGCAAATTTCCTGAATTTTACTATAGGCTTTCACCGAAAAATAGGTTGACAAGCAAAAAGGTCATTCGCAGTTAGTTCCCGTCATTTTGCTTGACTTTTACCGAAAAATTGTTTGACAAGCAAAAACAAGCCCGGTTGGGGGATGCATCCCACTCATCCCCCACGTGGCACGTGGAACCGCCACTGCCAATGACAGCATTTGAATCTAGAACTTCTTTCCAAAGGCTTGCAAGTTGCAATTCTCCGGGCGGTAAACGCTAAGTTTGTTTATAAATTTCTGGTGATTCTCACCAATCCGTTGGCTGCGAAATCCAGACCGAATGGATTCCTTGGTCCTCCGCCGGCGCTGTTCTGGTGACCGACGCCCGGCCAAATGACGGAGCGATTGCACGGATTCGGAACGCGGTCGCCGTTTGGAATTAACTTTCGAAACTCTGGGCGTCCTTCGATCGTTACCAGGACTGACGCCAGCACAGAGAAGACGGCGATTTCCACACAAAGCCACTGAAATGATTTTAGGATCAAATCATATATGATGTGTGACAAAAGTTAAGTGCTTAGATCCTTCTAAGTCGAACCCATTTAAAATTAGTTCTCGCTCCAATTGGCCGCTGACGGTATCAAAACAACGAGAGACCATGCCAATCTAGGTTTCCCGTGCATGTCTTTCCATGTCCTGTGTATACGATACAGTTTTAGATATTGCGCAAGCTTTAGCGAAAGGGATTTTTATATTCCCTGGTCGTTTTAAGTAACGCCTCAAAATCCAGCCTATGTAAGACGGAACAGACTTGCAACTTTTCTTTAGCTTCTTTCTAAAATTGTCGCTATTAGACTAAATCAAAGAATTCTCTTATATATGATCAGTTGTTGTTTTAGCTTTCAAACTGATCAGCTTTAATGCCCCTGTAATCCTATTGGAATTCGAGCAACTTCTGAAGACGGCACACAACTTTCAGTTCTTTGTTCTTGCACGAGAAATACACTTACCTTCATGTCGCTTATCTTTACAATGATTGGAAGCGGACTGGTTCGAAAAGTTGATACTCAATTGCTTTAAAATACAGACGGGCGTCTATACGCCGTTGCGTCTATACGCCGTTGTAAGAGAAATTTTATGATATTTATGCATTTGATTTTAGGTTATGGGGTCGATCTTGTTTTCGCATATTTTTGTGCTTTGTCATTGTGGTCCACTTGCAACTGTGGGTGAAGGACTGGCCGTTTAGATGAGGGGAGCTATAAACCCCACCAATGAAGCCAGTATTATACTTGGATCTCAGCTTTATTGGATGTAGCAGTTAGATGCAGTGGCGGTTCCAGGATTTCTTGGTGGAGGGGATGAATGAATTCATAGAAAGTTGGTGGGGTGGCAAGAAAATAGAAGGGAAAAATCACTAAAATTTGCCGAAAAGGGCTGGGAAAAGGTAATTTTCCCCCTAATTTTACTGCATTTGACCCAAAAAATGGGCTGACAAGCTAAAAAAAGGTCATCCCCGGTTAGTTTTACTAGATTTTTACCCAAAAGTAGGTTTCACAAGCAAAAAAAGTAAGTCCGAAAGTCCGGTGGGGAGGGATGCATCCCCTCTCATCCCCCCACGTGGAACCGCCACTGGTTAGATGCACATTTGCCAACTGAGACTTCTTATTGTGTCTGTTACTCTGGTGTGCCCTTACCATTGAATACTGTTAAATGTAGTCCATCTGCGCACAAGTAAATGGAATCCCACTGAATGCTGTTTACTGTCGTGTCCAGGTTGTTGTCAACAGTACTTCAGCTTACTAAGGAACTTCTATAGAGCCATTTCAGTAATGGACTATTGGACAATATTTATATATGGTCGCTGCGATGTTGAATCGTAAGCCATCGTTAATAAATGAGTGTTTCTTCTTCACAGAAAAAGTAGTGGGTCATTTCAATGTTTTCAGATTAACTTACTTAAGTTAACGTGATTTAAAGTGGCTTAGGAAGAGACATTATACTGCCTGTGTGAAAGCCATTAGGGGCGCTAACGGGACTCGAACCCGCTCCGTCAGCCTATACCGTTCCAGCGCGCAACCCACTCTGCCATCTTTCGCACCCAATGCACCCAAATACTTATCTACGATCTGGACCTGAATTGGTTGTTGACCGTAACGTATAGCGCCAGTAATTGTAAAGCAGAGTAATCGGAAAGCTCTTGTCCATAGCGTCTTCTCGATGAAAACTGAAAAGTATAGGCCTAGCATACCAGGGGCGTCTTTACATGTAAAAATTCGGGCACAGTGCCCGGGGCCCCGCGCATCTTAGAGGCCCCGCGCCGAGAGCAAACTACTTTTTTACGTAGGATTACCTTTTCTTTTTTTGCTTGTCAACATTCAAAAACGTTGGAGATGACCTATTTTTGCTTGTCAACATTGATCTTCACGTCTTGGGCCCCGCAGGCCGCCAGGTGCCCGGGGCCCCGCCCTGGTTAAAGATGCCCCTGTAGCCTACAGCAGATTATTCATCAAATTGGAAGAAATGCCGACGGTGTTTACATTGAAGCCAGTGGCGGTTTCACGTGGGGGATGAGTGGGGATGTTCCGGATGTATCCCCACCCACCGGACTTTTTTTGCTTGTCAAACTAATTTTTAGTAAATTAAAGTTAGGTAAAATGATCTTGAAAAACTGCGTGTGACCTTGTTTGCTCAGCACCTATACCTCGCCTATTGTCCTTTTCCAAGCCTGCCTTAGCCCTTATAGACTGATAAAATGATTAACCTTGTATAGACTGATAAAGCGAGTTCCAGGTCATAATTTTATGTAGGGCAGGCGAAGTATAATTCTGAGAATTTAGAGGGAAACTTGTAACAGATTTGAAGAGGTTTGAAGACAGGAGGGCACCTAACAAAAGCCTAGTCAGTTCAGGTAAACAGGCCGAGTGCAGTAGTGGCAATAAGTGAACCGTGACTTAAAACGGCGACAGGTCAAGCGTGGAAGAGAAAAACAAGCATACAAGAAGAGACGATATCACTTACAAACATGAACTCTGACCGAAATACAACTAGAGATGGATGCCATGTGATATTTTGCAACTGTGCTCTTTCACACATCTTTGGAACTCAGTTCCAGCATCCCTCCGCTTTCTCACTGGTCGTCCCGAGGACGCGCCTTCGAACCGTCGGTGATCGCGCGTTCCCTGTGGCCGCGTCGAGAGCATGGAACTGTATTTCCTTGTGTGATTCTTTGTAATGTGTTCATCTGTCCAACTCTCTCCATCGCTCAACACCTTCAAAAGACTGTTACTTAAAACCCTGGCTTGTCACCACGTTTGAGAGCGATAACTCGTGATTCATTGTGGGATTCTTTGTAATGTGTTCACGCCGTTCTTATAGGACGAGTTACCGCAATAATCAGACGCCCTTTCTACGCCTCTGAAATGCACCCTGCTAAAAAACATCGTTGCAACAGGCCTGCTTGGAATTGGACACGCCACTCTTGTTATCTTTAGTGTCCACGCTTCACAAACATGGCTGAATGTGTGACCTTACATTTTTCGTAGACTTCTATAACTATCACCTCTTCGAAGAAATCCACGACTTGGTACGAGTAACCTGATGACAAGAATTGTAGTAGGCTTTAGATCAGGCTACAGATCAAACCTCTGTACCGACTAACATGGCGGCTAACTAGATTTTAATTTATGGCCCACATACTGTATGTCTTTTCATAGGCAGGGAGAGCCCTGTGGACGCAAACATGGCTTTGACCCTCGTGTCCTGTTTTTGGAGAGGTCGTATTTCTATGGGGTGTACATGGGTGTTTTTGGCTATGAAATAGCAAAAACCATGACTTATTTTATTGTCAAACGTCAAAAAGCAAAAAAGTCATCACCACACTTAATAAGCAATCGTAAGTATAAAAAGTCAAAAAAGCAGAAAAGGGTCATCACCTGAGAAAAATTAGGACACGACCATTTTTCTGCGCACCAGGTTTGCGCCCATGAGAGAGAGCAGAAATTCTATTTTGAAATAAAGTTAGGTTGTATTTATGAAATCAACAAATTACGTCTTATCAGCGTCGCATTCAACGGGCGAACAATGGCGTACTTCAAATGCAACAATTCAATCTTTTTAATTATTCTACTGTATGACCAATTACGTCTTTATAAAATGTTCAATCGATGCGTTTTTTTACATGAGATGTATGCGAGCGAGTCGCTCCTTCCACGCACGATTATTTAGGTGTTCTTTTTCGCAGCCTAGTTGACATTACAGAACGCTCAGTAATGGCAGCGACATTCGTGAGCCGAGTAGCATTTAAACAGCGGAAGAAAACTCCGTTGTCGCTCTGCAGTACTCCTGGAAATAAGTAGTCCGAGAGAAATTGCATGACGTCGGGTTGGCTCGGGCAGCCAGTGCTGTACACGCTGCCCATCGTATGCATGCAAATAGAAGCATCACAACCTTTGGAACACCGGGCGGGCACATCAGCCACCAACTGGAGAAAAGCCGTAATGTTGCATTGCGAGTAGATGTAACTGTATCCGGGATCGCAGACGTCGATTGTCTTCCATTTCGAGCAAAGACTCAGCCGGGGACTTGCAGGAAAGTAGGTAAGAAAGGCGTAACAAATTTCGTCGTATGTTCCTGCTCCGTAGTATGTCGGCGTCATTTTCCCGGTCGAATTGTAGACGCACGCGATCTTTAGTTCGTCTCCAGGAAGAACTTCAATGGGGTCGGAGAAGCTTCGACAAAATTAAAAGAGTACGTATAACCAGTGCTTTTTTTCTAGGAAAAAGGTTGGGAACTCATCAACAAAAATAGGTGTGGGAACGCTGTACCTGTACGTTCCCAAAAACGCATTATTGCACCTCCATAATTATATATATATATATATATATATATAATACGATCTGGCAAAAAGGTGTGGGACGAGTGTTAGCCAGTGGCGTAGCGACAGGGTATGGGGGAATAGGGGGCTAACTGCCCAGAACGCCGAGGGGCGCAAAATCGACGATCAACAAAATTATTTCTTTTTGGCCATTTTGCAATGCTATATAAATTGCGCTATATAAAATAATAATAATAATAATAATAATAATAATAATAATAATAATAATAATAATAATAACAACAACAACAACAATAGGAAGATCAAAGATCGGCCCATCTTCAAAAACAGACTGAAAAGCCATCTGTTTAGGGAGTCATACCCCCTGCAAAGCGCCCTTGTTTTTGGTTATGCTATGCTTACGGCGCTATATAAATAGTCCAGTATACAATACAAACAATACAACAAAACAACAAAGACAACAACAACAACAACAAGAATAATAATAATAATAATAATAATAATAATAATAATAATAATAATCTATAATATTAAGATCGTTATCTGTAATAATAATACCTTCAATTCTGATTGGTTGACTATTGCTAACGGTTTAGACCGTTTAGTAATAATCGCGATGCGTTCGTGGGCGAGCGTTGACTATTGATAGACGGTTTAGACCGTTTAGTCCTACGTCGCGATGCGTTGGTGGACGATGTTCGAAGACGACGTTGCTATTTTCCAACAATTGTTCGTAGAACCGGTTTAGTCGAGTCAGTGCAGCATCAGATTGGGCGTGCGACGACGTTGCTATTGGTAAAATTGTTCGCAGCAATTTTAACGTACATTTGAGCGTAACAAAAAATACGTGTACAGCGTCACAAATGGCCACAGTTGCGTGATTTTAACGTACATAGGCCTAATTTGTACGTGGCGCACAGCTTAGCCTAGGTGGCGATCATTGAAATGTTGTTCAGCATGATAATGATTGGGTATTTTAGGTATTGGATTAGTATTATCCTGCACTGCGAGCGAAGCGGGTTAATGCTCCAAATATTTCTAGTTTGCAATAAAAGGCTTACTCTTCTCTTGATGGGGTGTTGAAATCATAGGCAGGAACGTCCTGTATCGTTCGAAGGTATTTTCCATCACGGTACAGAGAAATATTCCCGGACTTTCCTAAGATTATCGACATGGCATTCAAAATTTAATAGCAATAATAATGATAACAATAATGCGGCTTCATATCGTGAGTTATACTACACGGTGTTGTTGACTACTTATTAATGCTCCAACTAAGTAATCTAAGTTAGCGAAAGGCAACGCCAATGTTTAATTATCAAATACAGAGCACCGAGAAACACAGTTGATAATAAGTATAGGCGTGCTGCTGGTTATGATGGTTTCCTTACAAAAGCAGAGACGAACGGACCAAGTGTTTTAATGTATTCAACCGCGTACAGTATAACGAAAATGGGCAGATTAGTACAAGATAATAATAATTGACGTAGTCGAACTATACTTGTTTCGACACAAACCAACAGCATCAGTTACAATGCACAAAGGCGAATAGCGTTAGGCTACTCTATATTACCCATAGCGGCAAGCGATATGGCCAATACTAGAGAAATAAAACGAAGAGCAGTGAAAAACAAAATGGAAGGAATGAATAAAAATACTGCTTTCTTTGAAGATTCGATTTTAGAATTATGTAGTGACTTGGAAGATCTGTTAGACAACGGAGGATACTACCAATGTTTTATACAGGCCTGTTATGAGGGGATATCCCCCCACAAAAAACAACCTCAAAATCCCCCCCAAAAATCCCAGCATGCACTTACACAAATTTTGCATTGAACTGTGTCTTTTCCCCTCCAACCAAGTCGATTCCTCCCCCCTGAAAGCCTCAATTTTTCCCAAAGCCTTGGGTCTGGATAAAACACTGGATACTACTTTTCATATTAAGGAGAGCCACAGAGGCGTTCCTCTCAATTTTCATTTCTAGTTCTAGGTGCAAAAGTACAAAGTTCATACCAAGTCCGTGCATGTGGAAAAGAACGCTGGTTACGTTGAAAGAACGTGGCAATTGTTTAGTGCATCCCGTCGAACAACCACCGCTGACGACGACGACATTTGGAGTATTGGCAGGGATTTCAAAGTATTCCACTCCTACGCCAAAGATATCGGCGCGATTGGGACGTAAGCGGCTGGTATAGTAAATCTTCATTCCGGACGAATCCGTTTGACCAGACAGCAATTTATGATTGTCCCAGTGTATCTATGATTCAATGCATGAAGTTCCAATGGTTCATATAGACCTACATACGTGGCCGGACAAAATGTCCGAGGACAAAATGTAACGGGCAAAATGTCACGGACAGAATGTCACGGACAAAATGTAACGGACAAAATGTCACGGGTTAGGGTTGGGTTTGGGGTTAGAGTTAGGGTTAGGCTAGAGGTTACATTTATCTCCATTACATCTTGTCGCTGACATTTTGTCCTCGTGACATTTTGTCCGTGAAATTTTGTCCTAGGACATTTTATCCTAGCACCCCTACATACTGTACCATCAGAACAACTCTCTTATTATATTTCAATACATTACAATAATTATTTTGTAATATACACGCACTGTGGGTGCATGCATAAGTGAATCGCGGTATATGTGAATACGAAAATAACACAAAATAATATATTAGTTGCATGGTTTTCAATTCTAGATTACTACTGCGCGGTAATGCCAATCTGCAAGGCGTTATCCAGTGAGACATCTATTGCTTCAACGCTTTGCGCTACTCTTCATAGTCTACATGCATAACTACGGTGATTTATTTTGTCTTTAGAGATGAACCATTTTAATAACTCCGTAGTCAACTGACCTTCAGGATGCCGTACTGAAATTCACCTGGACCTATTCTTGACCCAATGTTCGGGTCAAGGCATTGTCCGAGATCCCCGATCGTCCACACTGCGCTTACGCTCCTGCACAAAGGTGACATTCCACAGTAGAACGTTTCGTTGACATCGTGATCTGAAATACAATACAAGGGAGCATATGCCAGATATGTTCATGGGTTGGGTTAACCCCTGGGTTTGGGTTGAGTACGACTTTTCCATATTAATGGTGGGTTAGGTCAGAAAATAAGTCACGGTTTAAGAAATTGCAATATGGTACGGTGGGCTGTGTTGGTTTGGGTCAAGTAGGCCTAACCCTATTATCGGCATGGGTTGGGTTGGGGATTTGACAGGTTGGGTTGGATTTGGTTCTAAAAATGGACCCATGGACATCTTTGACATATCTAGCACACCTCGTGTGAGTTCGTCTACAAGCACCCGCAAATTGACTTTCTTGAAAGGACGTATTAAAGGCTGGAGAAATGAAATTAACGATTACGTTGATGAATCAAAATACTAATATTGTAATGGTCATTCTGAAAACTATTATATTAATAGCAATCGGCCAGGGATGGAAATTGCATGCCAACAAACACTTTGATAGAATCGGTCTTTCATTAGTCTCAAAAGCAGTGGCGGCTCTAGGATTTGGCAAGTATAGGGTCCCAACAGGGGGTCACTGGGGGGAGGCACTCAATAGGGGCACGGGCTCCCCTGGCGCCCCCGGTGGAGCCGCCACTGCTCAAAAGATGGCCAAAAATGACAAACAACTGTTGAGAGTATTCACCTGAAGATTTGTTGGCGCAAGCGTACAGCGTCATGTGATGAACAGCTTCGAAGTTGACTACAATGGGTTCGAAGGCAATAATGTCGCTCACGGTATCCACGGGATATTTGAACTGGTAACACATGTACGTTGTTGCCTGTGCAGGAACGCGTGACACTGGTAATCTTACATCGTATTTCTTTACTCCTGTAATAGTGTAACCACATAACATATGATGCAATTTAAGACGACCAAGAAGAAAGCAGATAAGGTTTGGTGGTCGAATAATTATTGATTGTATGCTTATATTTCTTATATTAATGCTGAGAAATAGGCCAATAGAAGTCAATTGGTCTTTAGAAATTCCTTCTTCTATAAAAGAGTTGACAGCAACCAGGCAGTGTTTAATCTAGACTCTGGACTCCAGGGGGAACTGACAAGGACGGGGGAAGTCAGCTAGGGGCAGCTGTTAGTTGATGTAGTATGCCAAAATTTCCGGGAGGGAATTTGAAATTTCCGGGGAGGGGGAATGGCACTAAATCCCCCCGGAAACGGCAAAGATTAAACCCTGCAACCAGGTCACATCACTAGACACAACTACTTGAGAAATAAATCAAGCGAAGTTGATGAGTTTCTAGCTTCCGGTTAAAATCGATAAATTCTTACCGTTTTCTTTGATCGCCGGACAGTCAAAAGTTTTCGGCTTACAGTTCATCAGCCAAGTGTTCTTTACAATACAGTCTGGCTTGTCTAGCGGTTCACAGATTCCTGTAATGTTTACGCAAAGCATCATAAAATATTTCACTACTGTACTTTAAAGAACATCTGGTAATAAATTGCACGGCCTTCAAAAGTCAAGGAACACCTACACACTTGGAAGTATACAAATAACAAATTATTGAGAAGAATATACTGTAGGGCGTTACTCAGAATAATTAATGCAATTATGGACTCAAATCTTTGAAAAGGGGCAGTTGACACCCCTTTCTAAATCATTGGATGGGCGAAAATTAAAATTAATCCGCACTGCGGCGACTAGGATGGATGTTACTGGATGGCACATAAGGGCGTCACGTTATTCTTGAAAATTATTTTCGAAGCGAGAAAGAATTTCAGATTCTCTACACATACACTAATAATCCGGCCCGTTTGGACTTTCACGAACCTCGTCCGTATTTCAAATTCCTTTGGAGTTAATGAGAGATCGGCACTTAACTCACCTAGACAGGCCCTATAACACCGATGGGAAACGATTCGGAAGCTACAAGATGAATTCCAATAGAACATATATATTTGAAACCGTAGTAAAGCTTTGAGAAATGTATTGATTGCGGATTTTATGTTTTGCAATGATATCCACAGCATACTAATCAAGGTCAATGCTGAAAGTGGATGAGTATAACCTGGATGAGACAGTGGAGGGCCAGAGGGAGCGGCGTTCAAGGTCCACTTGCATTCAGGATCTCCCAGTTCGTATCCATTTGTCCATCCATCTCCGTCCGAGTCTCTGTTGCATATGGTTGCATTCCAAATCTACGATGACAATTAGGCATTTAACTGCAGACCATAAAGCATGTCATGCAGTATTTGTGTATGCACGTTCTTATGGGATTGAATATTTTGAACAAGAAAACATCTGTTGCTTCTAATATAAGGAGGAAGTTGAAAAGAAATAGTAATTTTAGCACTTGTGATTCATGCAGTCTTTAATTTTCACTAGTTCTTGATTAGCATTGACGCTGTAAATCTGATTCCATTTTAAAACATAGGACCATAGTTACAAAGTTTTCAGCAATTTGACGACGGGGGTCCGTAAATGTGACGTCACGAAAGAAATAAATTAGGTCATGACCTTTGACCTTTTTTGCTTGTCAGGGATATTTTGGAGAGGAAAAAATACAGTTTTCGAGAGGAAAAAATACCAGGATGTTGGTTCGATATTTTTTTGCGGGTCTGACTTTTGTTATGACGCGTTACGATGAGGGGGTGGGGTAAAAAACGCGTAACGTCATTTATGGACGACCCCTTGTCAAGACTTTTGGGAAGGAGAAAAGAAAAGGGGGGTCGGCCCGTTGTGACGTCATATTTTAGGGGTCTGACGTTTTTTTACGTTACCTGGGGGGCTCAAAAAGTACCAGCGTGACGTAATTTATGGACGACCCCTAACCGAGCATTAATATGGAAAAGTCTGACCCAACCCAATCCAACACAATCCATGGGTTAACCCAACCCACGGACATCTCTGAGTAGCGGTAAACAAATTGTCGTCTATATAAAGGAAAATAGTTCGTCATTTCCCAATAATTATTCTTACGTATCTGCTGGCTAAGATATCTAAACCGAATTGATTTATTGGTCCTCCGCCTTCGATGTTCTGGTGACCGACGCCCGGCCACGTACTGGATCGATTGCAAGGACTTGGAACACGATCGCCGTTTGGAATTCTCGCCTGAAACCACTGATATCCTTCGATTGTCATCAGGACCGCCGACGCCAGCACAAAGACAACGACTTCCACACAAAACGACTGAAATGGTTTAGGTTAGTATCATGCGTCTTGTCTAAAGAGCAAATGTTTAAATCGGTCTCCGCGTTGAAGTAATTAAAAACGGTTATTATTTCGTTCTTGCTATAAGACCATGAGCACAAACACGACCCATGTTCTCATGTTTTGACACGAGTATTTTTTGCACAGGTCATGTCCTTATGGCTGTGGGCATGGGTTGTTTTTGGGCTATAAAATTAATACACCTATGTCCAGGGCCGCCGAGAGGGGGGCAGGGGCAAGTGCACAGGGGCCCGGTGGTCTGGGGGCGATTATGAATATGTATAATTAACAATAATATGAATAATAACTAATAACTTTAAAGCAGAGGGGGGCCCGGCGAGGAAAAGAGGGGCCCGGGACGGGCGTGAAAAGGGTGACAAGCAAAAAAAGTTTGTCAAGAAATTTTCTGATTCTCAAGGGACCGCCGACCATTCTGCACAGGGGCCCGGAATTTCTCTCGACGGGCCTGACTATGTCAGAGCCGCAGCAAAAGACAACTAGGCCTTGACCGTTTTCCGTTTTTTTTTCTTACCAGGTTTGTGCCACTGTATAGGCCTAGTGCATAAGACCTTGAACTCCCTGAATGCATCAAAACAACGTGTTCTGAGCATACCCCCACCAACTTCCTATGCATTTTTTCACCACCCCACCAAGAATTCCTGGAACCGCCACTGTTGTATAGTATTAATAGACCTCTACCTTTTATAGCCTTTCTCATAGTCTGTCTTGTTGCTTCCTCACTCCCATTTCGACTGACATCTCGAATTAATCTTGCCCGTCTGACCAATAAACTTCTGCTATGGTTTTTACAACGATCAGGGCCTAGAGCTAACCAGTTCGGCTATTACGATACCTGACTTCGATAGCGCCACGGAAATTAACGAGATTTTATTAACTTACTTAGCTTCTAGACTGATCTGCAAAGTCTCTGCAATCCTGTTGGAATTTGAATGACATCTGAAGACGGCACAAAACTTTTCAGTTCTTTATTCATGCATTCGAGAAATAGGCTACACTTACCCTCATGTCGCGTATCTCAGCAATGTTCAAAACGAACTGGATGGAAAACAGTGGTTCTCACACAGGGCAGTCCCTACTGAACTACTTTAAACCTTGTTATATTATATTATATATTATAAACTTTGAAACTCAGTTAGGCCTACTTCAAAATACTGTTCAGATTGTCGATTGTAAACAGCGTCTTTCTGCTTGTACGAGAAATGTTTGAATATTCATACATTTGTTATGTCGAGGTCAAATAATTGTATCCATTTATTCATGTCCGTAGGCGCAGGTCAAGTTTGTTTTGCGCATATCTGCACTATTCTGTCTTCTTCCATGGTCCACTTGTGAACTTAGCATGATTTAACGTGGCCTAGAAGGCATATACTGCCTGTGTGAAAGCCACTATAGGGGCACTAACGGTGCTTGAACCCGCTCCGTCAGCCTCACGCTCCAGCACGTAACCCACCCTGCCATCTTCCGCCCCCTACGTCGTTCTTCTTTAGCGCCATTGTAGTAATACATCTGCACCAGTCGATGGTCGCTTCAGTGAATAATCGTAGTCGTGAATCATTGTCCGTGGTGAATCGTTGTAATCCAAAGATCGTACTTCCAGATTCCAGGTTAACGCGGATATGGATATATGTGTTTTAAGTCTAGACCTGAAGGTAGTAAGACAATCAGTGGATAACGTGGATAACGTGGATAAATGACCGGAGATCATCAGCAGAACATCCGCGATTGGTTGGGTCTGATATACTAAGAGAACCTTGTCAGTGTGCGTTAGAGTGAGAGAATACTACTTTTATCTCAATTTTCTGTGAACTAACATCATCGCATTTTTCGTAGGCGATAGGAAAGTAGATCCACAAAGAATCGTTCCATTATAGTCGGGGAGCTGAATTTCCCTACATTTTTCTCTTAAAGTTGTTCCCCTGCTTTTTCTCATAGACTTGGCCCTACCCGGATCTACAACCTTGACCACCACGGACTACTGATTACGGACTACGGATTTCACCCAGACTGAACGCTCGTGAATAAGCTGGTGCACGGCGCCAAGCTTTCGGACAGCGATATATAAATTTTGTCTTACTTACTAACTTACCGTAATATAATGCATTTATCTGTCAAAACCGCTGTTTAGCAGTATGAGACTGACTTGTACACCAATTCCATTTAGGCCTATCATCCAGCAAAGACTGGATGATAAAAGAAATTACGCCATATACTCACTTTGCTGTTTATGAATTGAAATTCTGAATCATTGCAGCAGATTTGATCTTAAGATTTTGGTAGATGACTTCTATAGTGCATGTTGACTGACTCAGTAAAAATTATCGAGTCCTATTTAATGGCATGTAGGACAGACAAAGACAAAGTTCAATCTTGAGATTTGGACGGTGAGCGTGTTCGGGCATTTGAGAAAGTTTTAGAACGGACGACATCGAACGAAAAGCTAAGCGTGTTTGTATACAGATCGACAGGTCGTCAACAATGGAAGTAAAGACTGAATCGTGACTTGATAACGTTGACAGGTCAAGCGCTGAAAGAGGACAACAGGAACACGGAACAAGACGAAGACACAAACAACAGGAACACGGAACAAGACGAAGACACAAACAACAGGAACACGGAACAGGACGAAGACACAAATAAAATGGTTGCTCTAGGGCCTAAAAGGAACTGAGAAATGCGATCGAAGACAGAAAAGGATGACAAACCAAAGTTTATAATGTCACTACAAGTCGGAGAGGTATTGCATAGTATGCGCACCAGTAGTTTGCGCACCTGGGAGTTTGCGCACCAGTATTATTATTATTATTACTATTATTACATTTAAAAAATTGACTCAGTTTCTAAAATTGCCAGTATAATGGTTGCTGGATCAGCATGTGCAATGGAATTTCCAATCTAATATATTTTATTCGGAGTCAACAACGGTTTTTAATTGCTAATTATTCAAAAACAGATTCTGATTCACTATCTAGCTTCTTTGCTAAGCATCTCCTAAATTTAAGTTCTCGTTGAAACAATTATAGGCCTATATATATATATATATATATATATATATATATATATATAAGCAACAGTTCTCAACAACAAAATCATAGGGCATAGCATCAATCAATTGCTGTCTTTAAAGATGAAATACAATATCGATGTCTATTATACACTATTTACAGTGTGTGCTATTTGTAGGAAAAACGAATAGGAAAAACTGTGAACTTGTCATCACTGCTGGTCCACTCTATTTACAGCAGTGTCTCGCAAACTTTTTACCTCGCGGCACACTAAACAGAACAAATTTTTTTCACGGTTCTTCATAAAATTACAAAACCAACCAACAATTTATTAAATTGAAAACTGCCGGGTCTGCAGTCACATATAATGATATGTAGATGTAACAAACGCGAAAGTAACGTTCATAGACTCAATTCTCAACTGTGTCGTTTTCACCTTGCATTTTCTCAGATCTTGCCAAAAATTTATCCATTTCAAATTTCATGAAAATTCAACTGTTACTATCAGTTACCCTACTATTGCAACATCTCAACACATGCAATGTAATAATTTCAAAACGGTAATTGGGTCAAATGTATCCTTGCGCGCTCAGACGCTGTTGTTTTTACATTGTAAAGGAAAAACGTCAACGAAAGCTGTTAATTTCTGGCAGTTGTATCGTTGCTTTATATAAAAAATGGATGTCCGATATATTGTATTGTAGGCTGTGCCGCAGGCTGGTGTGAGGTTCTATATATGACGCCATTTTTACACTTGCTCATCATCGGTTATTTTAGGAAGGGAACAAAAAATTAAAATAATAGTAAAATTCTGAAATTCTTTCACGGCACAGCTGGAATTCTAGCGGCACACTAGTGTGTGCCGCATGCTGATTTACAGCATGAGGAATATTTCTTATGTCGTTAATTTCTTTAACTAGCATATTTAGCATAATGAAATAATTAATATTTCGTTTTCCCCGACTTGTCTGATTCTTTCCCTCCCAATTGTTATGACTCTCAAATATCACACAGTCTATCAGCTAAGTGATTATGTCATTCTTCTCTAAATATCTTATACACAGTCTATCAGCCCTAGATGTGAATTGTTGAAAAGCAAAAATTTTATTTCCAAAATGTTTTGGATGTTGACAATAATCTCCAAACGTTTTTGGGTGTTGACAAGCAACAAAAAAGTTTGTGCGCAGCCGGGTACCCTAAGATGCGCGGGGCCCCGGGCACTGTGCCCGATTTTTAACACGTAAAGACGGGCCTGACATTGAATGAACTGTCATAGGTAGGTTAAGATGTTTCAGCCGATTAGACGATTGCTAGATAAGCCACCAAGACCCAGCTGATGGTAAGTTGCACGGCAAGCAGAAAGTCAATCGCAAATATTGCCACACCGTCATTTCTTCTGCAATTTGTAGCGTTGGACGGCGAGACAACCTTCAGGCAGTCGAAGACGGTGGTGTCGTTGCTATGCATATTCGGAAGAAAGACGAGGCTGAGAAACTGTAGGGCGTCCGGTCGACTCGGACAGCCTGTGGCGTAGATGCCGTTCATAGCGACGAGGCAAGCCGGGCTGGCACAGTTTCGAGAACAGAGCGTAGGGAACAACGGTCACCAGCTGGAGAAACGTTCCGATGTCGCAGTACTGGTACAGATAGCTGTAGGCGTTGCATACTTGAATCTCTTTGAATTGGACGCACTTCGTCAGCAGCGGATTTGACGGATAGTAGGCGAGAAAACCGTAGCACATCTCGTCCGTGGTTTCTTCCCCGTAGTAGGTCGGCGCCGATTTTCCCGTCGAGTCGTACACGCAAACGATTCTGAGTTCGTCTCCCGGTAGAACTGGAATGGGATCAGGGAAGCTTTAGCAAAGAAAAACGCCAAAACAATCGTACGATAGAGCAGAGGTGGCCATGGGTTGGGCAATGGGCAGGGGCGTAGCAAGGAATTTGATTTGGCGGGGTGGGGGTATAATGTGATTTGGGGGTATACATCTTTTAAAATGTTGAAAATGTTTCAAAACATAAAAAAACTTTAAGGTAGTCTGATTTTGGGGGTATATAAACCGATATACCCCCGTCGCTAGCCCCCCTGGTGTTGGGTTAATCCATGGGTTGGGTTGTGTCAGACTTTACCATATTTATCGTGGGTTGGGTTGATTTTGGTCAGATAATAAATAAGTCTAAGTCATGGTTTAAGAAATGCAATGCACTACGGTGGGTTGGGTTGGATAAAGTAACCCTATTGCTGGCATTGGTTGGTGATTTGCTGGGTTGGGTTATAAAAAATGGACCCATGGACATCTCTGTATTGTAAAGTAAGTATTGTAAAGTAGGTATTGTAAAGCGATCTTGTCTTTGGCCATTTTTGCCATGCTTACTGCGCTATATAAATCGTCTAACTAATAATAATAATAATAATAATAATAATAATAATAATAATAATAATTATTATTATTATTATTATTATTATTATTATTACTTACTACTACTACTACTACTACTACTACTACTACTACTACTACTATTTACTTTTTTGACTACTATATTTCTTTTTGATATATGAGAAGGATATCTCATATTTACTTACTTCTTTGATTCGGGAGAGTTGAAGTCATAAGCTGGAGTGTTTTGTAATGTTAGAAGGTAAGTTCCATTACGATACAAAGTGATGTTTCCAGATCGTCCTAAGATAATTAATCATTGTTTATTAAAGGTCCGTTCAAATACTGAGATATATTAGAATGTATAGTCGTATACTGAGATATTTCATGAAAACTGATATATATCAACTAAAAACTGGATATTCAGTGCACTCTAGGATTTGGCAAGTGGCGGGGGCCGTTGGGGGCAACTTAACTCACTGTGGGCCAACCATTTGTTGTTTAATGTATGTCAACTAATACAACTAGACATTTTTAGTACATATAAGACATATGACAACAGAACAAAAGATGTTTCCTAAGGGGCCGTCCACAAATGACGTAACGCGCCTAGGTAGAAGGGAGGGGTTCGGACATTTGTTACGAAGTGTGAAGAGGGGCGGTTTCGTGAGTGTGACGTAACGCAATGCAAAATTTTTAAATTTTTAAATTTTTAAGATGATAACTCTTTTTTGCTTGTCAAGACTTTTCGGGATTTGCGAGACCGAAAACGGGGGTCGCGGGGGATGTCGGCCCGTTGTTACGTCATATTTCAGGGGTCCGACTTTTTGTTACGTCAAATCTTTCTACCTCTCCCAAAGGCTATGGGACGTATGTACAATAGAACAATGTAGATCCAATACGTACAGTAGACGTTCTGGATGTAAATTGTCAGATGATGATAATGAATAATAATAATAATAATAATAATAATAATAATAATAAATAATAATAATAATAATAATAATAATAATAATAAATAATAATAATAATAATAATAATAATAATAATAATAATAATAATAATAATAATAATAATAATAATAATAATAATAATAATAATAATAATAATAATAATAATAATAATAACAGACGACCAACTAACCAACTAATAGACTAACCAAGGAGATGCATGTGGAGGAAGCTGATTGAAACGTAAAACGGTTGGTCTAGTTGCTTAGTGCAGCCAGACGAACAACCACCGGTATAGAGTACGTTCGGAGTATTAGGCGGGATTGCCAAGGCGTTCTGTCCTATGATTAAGATCTGTCCTCGGTTGGGGCAGGTTGCTTGTGTAGTGAATCCGCAGTCCTGACGAATCCGTCTGACCGGACAACATGTTCACATTGTTCCAGTGTAGCTGAGGTTGAACAGAAGAAAGTTTCTATAGCAGTGTTTTATTCAGACTCCAGATTTGGGGGGATTGACTTGGCTGGAGGGGAAGAGACACAGTTCAATTCAAAAAAAATTTTAGTGCTGCGATGGGGAGGGGATTTTGAGGTTTCGGAGGGATCTCCCTCCTAACAGGCCTGTATAAAACACTGTTCTATAGTCACACTAAGAATTTTAACTAATTCAAAAAGTAGACGTTGAAAATTGCAAACACTAATAATAAATGGGTTTTAAATGGCTTAGAACAGTGGTTCTTAACCTTTTTGTGATTAGATACCCCCGAAACAGGTATAATAGAGCGAAGTACCCCTACCATGATACAGTATCTTATCGAATGACGAAATTAAAAACTGCAACATACTTCTGTCACAGATTGAACACACGCCAGAAGTAATTGCTAGTTACAATTTATATTTTAGCAGAAACATTGTTACACCATCTGCACAGATGCTGCTGCTGCAATAAAGGACAGTATTTCCTGATCATTCTGCGTACCCCTACAACGTCCTTCAAGCACCCCCAACGGGTACGGGTACCCCCTGTTAATATGAACCACTGGCTTAGAAGGAGTTCTCCTGTGTGGAAAACCGATGTAGCCCTTTATTCAAACTTCTCTTTCTCCGGTACACATGCTGCCAACTTTGATGTTACAAAGACAAACACAATTCGCAGTATAGACTGCGAAACAGGGCACATATTAAATTTAAACGCTTCATAACTTTTAATACTATAATCGCTGTGTATAAATCAAACTAATATATAAATATTAGGCAAAGTTCATCCATAGGCTCTGTGCCAGTAGGTGCCGGTGCTGATCTCCGGTCTCATGACCATCAGCCCATAGGTGGCTATTAAGCCATTTATCAGCGTACGGTGGCCAGTCATTCCGCCGATCCTATGGTTACCTTCACAATGTTGCCATTGCTCCTCATGTTACCATAACGAAAAAAGCTGAGTCGACCTTTAGAGCGCCTGCGGGACTCGAACCCGCGACCTGCTGCTCCATCATCCAACGTTGTTACTTTGAAAGCACTTGCACGATTAGGCGATACTGTCTAATAAAATACAATCAAGACAGACGTGGAGGCGGCAATCATGGAGGTATTATCCCTGGAGACGGCATTACGTCATTTCGGTGAAGTCGACTAGCTGGGAAATTCCCAGACGCGCAGCCACAGTTCGGGTCTACCAAGATGGCCGCTAACACATGATTTGGGTCTACCAAGATGGCCGCTAACCACGAAGGTACTATATTTAGCCTACGCGCCACTGGCTTCACGCAGCCTGGGCTAAAAATGACGTAATGCCGTGTCCTGGGATAATACCTCCATGGCTGCAATGACCTAAGACAGACAGACAGTTCACCTGCAAGATGCCGTACCGGAATCCACCCGGACCGATTCTAAACCCTAGACGCCAGTCTATGCATTGCCCAGAGACCCCAACCGCCCATGCGGCGATTAGCGTAGGACATGCAGCCTCCATACCGCAAATGTACGTTTCTTTCACACCGTAATCTAAAGGCAATACGAAGAAGAAAAATTAATATTTAGCCCTTCACACGATTTCGCTTGTAATAGGCTAACAGATAACAGAATAGTACCAGTTAGTTAATAATAATAATAATAATAATAATAATAATAATAATAATAATAATAATAATAATAATAATAACGGTTTAGAGTGGTTCAGTAATACATAATAATAATAATAATAATAATAATAATAATAATAATAATAATAATAATAATAATAATAATAATAATAATAATAATAATAATAATAATAACAAGGTTTAGAGGTAGGATCCATAATAATAATAAAATAATAATAATAATAATAATAATAATAATAATAATAATAATAATAATAATATTAATAATAATAAAGTCATTTTGAATTGTATTCTTAACGCAGAATGCACGATTTTGTAGCTTATCATCTTGACCCGTCGCTGCACTTCGCAACAATGTCCAGAATAAGTTAGCTTACTCAGTTTATCATTTCTCACAACTTTGCTTGTGTTCCAGCTTTCTACAAACCCACTCATTTATTTCTTTTGTGTAGCCTACATTTAATTCTAAAGATCAGTCACAACCATTTCGTTTAAATGCTTTGAGGTTTTTCCATCTTCTTCTTCTTTGAATGTTAATTTTTACAATGCTTCAATATATCACAGTAACAGGCTGCAGGTTATAGCAATAGTCAGCGTGCGGTTGTTTATTTCGGAATAGTCACTTATTTAAAAAAACATGACCCCATCTTATACGTATCTAACTATAGTGTATGTTTATTCATGCAGTTTATTGGTACGTTACTGTTATGGCAAATATCAATGCAAATACCAGTTATACAGTGTTTATTCTAGCCACCTTGACATTGGGGAGATTTTTAAATGTTTGGGGGCAGGGTCTGAGTCTCCACACTTTTCGAGGAGAAATTTCCATCCCCAGCCAACATATAAAAAATTGGGGGGATTTTAAAACTTTTTGGGGGGATGGAATTCCCCTAAAGAAGACCTAGAATAAACACTGCCAGTTATAGGCCTACTTGGCGGTTTGTCGAGACAAGCGAAGAGCAACATGTGATGGACGAGGGGTGCGTTGTCCAGGATCGGCTCGAAGGCAATGATGTCGTTCACAGTGTCGTCTGGTAATTCAAATTCGTAGCATATGTACGTCGTTACTTCGGCCGGAATTGCAGTCACGGGAAATCGCGCATCGTAGATTTTCACTCCTGAGTATTGTAACCCCAACACACACACACACACACACACACACACACACGATAAAACGATACAAGTTCTTAGAATCGATCCTGTAAGATGCATAATAATGTCAGAGTCAGGGGCGGCGCTAGGGGGTTGGTCCGCGGGCCCGAAACAACCCAGCCTCGGGCAAGGGGCACCCGAGCAAATCGTGCAAATCCGCAGAGAAATTTTGATACGGGGTGGGGGAGGGGTAGTCTGAGCCGAGTCCTGGTTGTGTAGATTGCATTAGACCCACCCAGCCAACAAAACCCAGCGCCGCCCCTGGTCAGAGTTGTTCTGTCTTATCCCATGTATGAAATGCATATATCCTGCATGTACACGAGTATTTATATGTACACAAGCTTATATTCTTGTTTTGAGAAACAGAAATAACCCAAAATAAAAAGCAATTATATTATAAATCGTTTATAAATTTATTGCATAGGCTACGTTACCAAGAGTATTTAACGTGGACTATATATATGCTGTCTTCAGTTCATCATTACTCAAAAAGATATCGATAAAATCGCCCACTGCAGAAACCTTGTCCAAATTGGCGAAGCGTTTCTTGTTTTATATAAAATTGTTCTGCCTGTTTCGTTGATTGCAGGTTTGCCTGTTAATTGCAGGGCAGTTAAACGGTGTTGACGGCTTGCAATTCGTAAGCCAGGAGTTCATCTTCATGCATTCCATTTTGTCAAGCGGCTCACATATTCCTATTATGACAAGCGACTAAATCAGTCATACATGCGCGGTTTAGGGGTGGGGCATAAAGTTAATTTTGCTCTCAAGGACCGCAGAAATTATCCAGGGCATTGCATTTGCCAGTACCGTTACATCCCTGATTTTTTACGAAAGAAAATTGATAGATTACTCGAAGGAAACAAAATTACGGATTTGATTGAGTCAGCTGTTATAACGGCTGATTGTTAACTGATATCTTGGCTTAAAGGCGTCTATTTTTTTATAAACTGACATTTAATTCTCATTAGTATTTACATGCAGGGGCGTAGCGACGGGGGTATATCGGCATATATACTCCCCCTCCCAAAAAAAACCAGGCTACCTTGAAGTTTTTAATGTGTTTTTAAAGATTTTCAGCGTTTTTAAAGATTTATACCCCCCTAATCACATTATACCCCGCCAAATCGACTTCCTGGCTACGCCCCTGTTCGCGTGTATAGCGTTAAATGATAAAATTCGTGGCGTATAACCTGGATGAGATGTTGGATCGTTCGAGGCTGTGGCGTTCACGGTCCACCGACAGTAAGGATCTCCCAGTTCGTATCCGTTCGTCAGTCCGTCTCCATCCGAGTCTTTATTGCATAGGGTTTCGTTCCAAACCTACGACGGGCCAAGGTTTTGACACCACTGATATTTATATATATATATATATATATATATATATATATATATATAGCGAGTAGTGAGTGACCAGGACAACGAGAAATGACAGCTTCAACTTTTCATGTACCTAACTTCTGAGGTTTGCCCCCAATATTCTAAGTGGATCGACGCCTTTGGCGGTGAACCTTCACAGTGGTTTTCATACAGGCTTACTTAGCCTCCTAAACCACTTAAAATCAAATTATTATTATTATTATTATTATTATTATTATTATTTTATTATTATTATTTTATTATTATTATTATTTTTTATTATGTGAAAGTTCCGTGGAAGGCGATAGCGTTAAATCTGGAGTGCCACGGATATTCGTTGTAGAAGAAGAAAGGATGTCCCTCTCTTTCATCTCCATCTTTCATATTATTATTTATTTATTTATTATTATTATTATTATTATTATTATTATTATTATTATTATTATTATTAGAACAAAAATTTAACCTATAGTGCACAATATGTCTTATAGTAATAAGCTAAGAACCCTATTATATTCCACAAACTGATGTCGACTGCCTCGACTTAGTGAAGTCTTGGTCTAAATGTGACAACTCGCATCTCAACAACTGGAAAATGTTCATGCATGGCTTTCAGTTACTAAAGGTCTGGCCACCATTGGTTTACGTATACGGTCGATTAAATTTCGTTCTTACGAATCCGTTGGCTGCGAAATCCAGACCGAATGGATTCCTTGGTCCTCCGCCGGCGCTGTTCTGATGACCAACGCCCGGCCAAATGGCAGAGCGGTTGCACGGACTTGGAACGTGATTTCCATTTGGTATTCTCGTTTGAAACCTGGAATATCCCTCGATCGCCGTCATAACAGATGCAAGAACCAGGCCGAGCATTGCCACACAAAGCGACTGAAATGGTTTCATAAAAATGGACAGTAGATTCTAGAATAATTTTTCATTTACTGTAGCAATAATTTTGGCACGTATTTCTTGAGTGTTAGGTTTTTTGTGCGGCGTTATACTGACAATAAACTCCAACATAAAAGCGTCCTAAGCGATTTCTTAGCAGTTTTCGGAGTAATCTTTGTATTCAAGCGAATGACATACGGATCATAATCGTTTCATCGCAATGGACACTAGAACAGGCAGGAGAAACAAGAAGTTTGCTGAGCAACATAAAGAAAAGTAAAATCAGTTACTTTGGACACATTGTGAGAATAAAAGACTCATGTATGGAAAAATAATTAATACAAGGGGCACTAACAGGATGAAGAGCGCGCGGAAGACCGAGAACGTCTTGGCTGGAAAATGTAACATACTCCTGGACTGGACTGCCGTTGCAAAAATTATTACGAAAGACGGAAGATAGACAGAAGTGGAAGATGGTGGTTCATAGTGTGGCCCAGCCTCGGATCGAGGATGGCTAAGAACAGAACAGAACAGAACAGAACAGAACAGAACAGAACAGAACAGAACAGAACAGAACAGAACAGAACAGAACAGAACAGAACAGAACAAGGCACTTACCTTCATTTTGAATATAACTCTACAGCAGCTGGAGACTAAATGGCAAGGAATGCTAAAAACCAGGGTACCAGAGCGATAGAGCGCTTGGGGGAGGGGGAGAGTCGTTAGATAAGATCTTGTTCTTCATTCGTTTGGTTGCAGCTCAAAGTCATTCATGCGATACAATTTTTCTTCGCCCCGTCTAAAACCTGTTGTTCGTTTGCTGCTGTCTTTCAAGTTTCCGCGACCGACTGCGTAGCCCTAACACTAAATAAAAAGATCTTCTATCTATGACGCCATTTCTCAGGTCAACACATATTATGTAGCTGGCATTATTGTAAACACTATTACAATTGTAACTGCTTTCGCCCCAGCATAGCTAGCAGCTCTATTTATGTTCAGTCTGTTGAATATCTGCCATCTGGTCGATTCACAAACTTCCAGGGGCTGAATACAGGAGCCTGACAGGTAGAAAATGTAGCTCGTCTTCTTCTACTACTACTACTACTACTACTACTACTACTACTACTACTACTACTACTACTACTACTACTACTACTACTACTACTACTACTACTACTACTACTACTACTACTACTACTACTACTACTACTACTACTACTACTACTACTACTACTACTACTACTTTGTCTTCTTCTTCTTCTTCTTCTTCATCCTCTCTCTGTTCTTCTTCTAATTCTTGTTCTTATTCTTATTCTTATTCGTTGTGTGTCGTCCTCTGTCGGAGGGTTGACAGCCATTTTCCTCCAAATATGGTAACACGGCAATATTAGGCCTACGGTTTAGAGTGGTTCAGTAGGGTCTGTCCTGTGCACGAACCACCATGTTCCACCAGTCCATTCATTGACATTATGGTTTTGCTGTGTACTCTCACGTTTGCCCTCTTGTCATTGTCTTGTAGTCCTTTGTCTTCGTGCCTTTGTACCTGCAAGTACAAAACTTCGCAGCATACAAAATTCCAGACATCCAAGAGCTTTGGGGAAATCGAGCGTTTTAGCGTGTTAACTACTCTCTGCTGTTTGGAAATATATCTTTCTAAGGATATTTCTTAATGTGGCTAAGCAATGTACAAATAGGTTTATCTCTCACTGAAAGTATATAGGTGACTACTGAAGAAATTCCAGAAACAGCATGACACAATATTTTACAGAAGGTTACATGTATCATTCGACGATTACCCTTACCTTCACCATGGAAATATAGGCCTTCAAATACTGCGGTATTTCCCATCGTTCACACTCTTTGCAGCTGAATATCTGATGTTGACCAACTGGACCAAAGTGTGCATGACGTTATGTTTTGTAAAAAAGCTACAATCTTAACTCGGAATGCTGTTTAAGTTTGAGGCGGGGGTATATTTTGCTGCAAAGACTTGCAGCTATTGCTATTCTAAGCAAAGAACGGTTAGAAAATCAACTGAAGAGAGACACGTTAGTCTATTATCAAAAAATGACATGCTCCCGTCCCTTTGCTATTATTTATGACGCTATGAAGTAAATAGTAAGGTTCATGTTCCGGAGCTTTGCTTCGGGGCGTGGATATCAACAGCACGACTCAGCCTAGTATTTTACTATTTATTAGACGTAAATATGGCAATGAAACGTTTGAATACATATTCGCTGTGAGAGCTACCGGGTCTGAGGAGAGGGGGGTGCAGCCGGTACATTGTCCCGGGGCCCATGGAGTTTTCAGGAGCCCAGATCCGGTGACGATAGTGTTTGTTTGCTTGTCAGGCTGTTTTTGGAGAGTTGATAACGTTTTGTTTTGCTTGTCAGGTTTTTCGGAGACTTGATAAATTTTTTAAAGGGCCCGCAATTTTCTCTCCTCCTAACAGGCCTGTATAAAACACTAGGCTGTATGCAGCCTATAATGTTATGTAGTCACACCTTAGCTCATGGCACATGACATCAGGCATGGACATGGGCTGGGTCCAACTATGAGTTCGGTTCAGTTCAGTTGGGTGAGACATTTCCGTGTTTGTTGTGGGTTTGGTTGGGTCAGTAAATAAGTCATATACTTAAGAAATTGTAATGCAGTACGGTCGGTTGGGTTGGGTCTAGTAACCCTAGTAACCCTATTGCCTTCGTGGGTTGGGTTCGAATCATGACGGGTTGGGTTGAATTGGGTTTTTAAAATGGATCCATGTCCATGTGTGTGCCTGGCTAAGTGACAACTCTCAACAATGCCATTTCATTCCTGCACTAAAACGGGTTTCACCGCTGTATATTTTATGCACACTGCACAGAAACAACCCCGCAACAGACATCTTCTCTTATTAATGTCAGAATTTTAGGATATATATATATAATATACATATATATCTACATATATATATATATATATATAATACGAGCAGACAATCTATGTACGACGATACTGCATGGCAGAATTAACGGCAAGAGGAAGAGAGGACGGCCTCGTAGACGATGGACGGATGATATTGTGGAATGGACAAGACAATCAATTATCAATTGCTTCAGAACTGCAAAAGACAGATCGAGTCACGCGGAGAACCTTGTTGTCAGCCTGCATAGCCTACGACCCTCAGCAATGATGATGGACGATACCATACCATACACAATATAACTGTACATGCAACCTCACGTTTATAATGTGCTAACTAATCTGAAGGTTCTCTGGTGACCTAGTGTCTTATAAAATAATATATCATACGCATCCAACTGAGTCTCTCTCTCTCTCTCTCTCTCTCTCTCTCTCTCTCTATATATATATATATATATATATATATATATATATATATATATATATATATAGTATTAAATATATATACAGTATATATATACAGTGTATATACAGTATATATATATATATATATATATATATATATATATATATAAACATGCGATCTCACGTGTTTAATGTGATTTTATGGTTCACGAGTTAAGATCACAACACCTTCTACATCTTACACCCTCATTGAAGAGACTCGACTAACTCGCACAGATATTGACAACATTATGTCTGTCGAGCTGGGGGCGGATGATGGCAGGTTGGGTTGTGCGCTGGACTTTTAAAAACTGGCCTTCTGCTAAAAACTTCCGACCCTGTTAAAAACGCAACTTCCTTCCATGTCCAGTGTTTTATCCAGACCTGAGGGTAATAGGCTTTCCGACTTGGTTGGAGGACGACAAGTTCAATCAACCTGGGATTTGGGGGATTTTGAGGTTTTGAAATCTTCCATCTCCTAACAGGCCTGTATAAAACACTGTCCATGTCTGATACAGATACATCGGACTTAATCAAGCAAGGATCTGCTGACACCTCGTTTAAAAAAGGAAAGTATGAGACTTTAGATTATTCATGTTATTGCTAATGATTATAATTATTAAATTCTCAGTCTCAGAAGCAGACTTTAATTGATGACAAACTACCCATTTACTGACATAGGTGTATTACTGATTTTAAATAATAGATTTTATAGAATACATCTAGTTTATCCCATAGTTTTTGTGACCTGGAGCAGTGGGGATATGTCGAGCTATGTAGTTGTTGGTGTAGTGGTGGGGATGTAGCCATTTGGGCAGTGGGGTGGGGGATAATAAATTGTTTATAAATTGTTTAGTATTAAAAACTACCGGTGAATGAATAAAATATCCGTGACGTTAGGATTTCGGCTGGAAATTTCTGGATCTTTTCCGTTTCTAATCAAACAACCCCAGCAGCCAGCCGACGTGCCGTGACAACGAATACCAGCAGGAGGAGCAGCGATGCGTGGGACAGGCCTTGTCCGCGCGGGCCGCGGTTAGAGACGCCGGTCGCCGACGGCTGGTCGAACGCACAGTATGCCATGACGTAGCCTTGCGTGGGAAAGAAGGCCAGAAGGAATGCCCGAACGTCCATGTTGCGCTGACAACCGGTGTTCATGGCTCTTTTGAGAGTGTCAGCGCAGGAGCTGGCGGTACAGCCGGTCGCGCAGTCGCTGATGACTGATCTGACGTGGTGTAAAAGAGCGTGAGATTGCACGCGTCGTGAAACATCCCGCCGTTGCCACAGATGTCGACGCTTTTCCACTGACCGCAGAACGTTTCGCCTTTCATCTGCGGATAGTAGGTCAGGAACGCGTAGCACATCTCGTCCATCGTTCCCTCTCCCCAGCTGGTGGTCCTGTCTCGGCCGGTCGAATTGTAAACGCATGTGACCCCGATGTAGTCACCCGGCATCACTGTAATCGGAGTTTCGTACCTACAAATATTCAAGTATAGTGGTTAAAGTGGTTCTCATATGCACACACACATAGGGCAGACTCTACTGAACCACTCTAAACCTTGATGTTATTATTATTATTATTATTATTATTATTATTATTATTATTATTATTATTATAAATATAGTCAAAGGTTGTCTAAGAAAACTGGATTTATTAAATGTTATAGATAATTATAGTGGTTTCCACACATCATCATAGCATCATAAACAACATAAAAATCATCATTATTATTATTATTAATTATTATTATCATTATTATTATCATCATCATCATCATCATCATCATCATCATCATCACTCATAATCGCTATTAGTAAAAAGGATATTATTTATCGAAAGTTTCGCGGAAGGCGATTATTATTAAGACTCTGGATTATCACTATAATCGCTATCATTATTATTATTATTATTATTATTATTATTATTATTATTATTATTATTATTATTATTATTATTAAATACAAAGACAAATATTATCCTAACGAAAGGCAAGTTTTGCCCGCAATAAAGCTGGCAATGCTGCTGATGCCATATTTATGCGTGTGCCTGATTACCATTGTCAGGGTCCACAGTAAAACCTACATTTTCTCTTGGCATTAATTTTGACCGATTTAATGCCTATCTTAGAAATCTCTTCTCTTTGCAAGATCGCTGTAAATTTAACGGGCTAAAGATTTTGAGAAATCTCGGATAACAAATAAATGCCCATCCTCTAAAGTTTCTATTGACTGTCAAAAGGTCGAAACATACTCTTTTATTGTCGGAGAGTTGTAATCGTACTTCTCGACAATCTCCAGATCAAGCTTCGTGTGATCTTTTCGGTGTAGAATAATGCTTCCAGATACTCCTACAAATTATATGATAAATAAGTTAAAAGGGCCGCCGAGAGAAATTCCGGGCCCCGGAACAAAACAATTTACGGGCCCTTAAGAAAAATTTATCAAGTCTCCGAAAAACCTGACAAGTAAAAAAACGTTATCAACTCTCCAAAAACAGCATTACAAGCAAAAAAACCTTAGCGTCACCAGATCTGGGCCCCTGAAAACTCCATGGGCCCCGGTACAATGTACCGGCTGCACCCCTCTCCTCAGGCCTGGCTGAAACGTACGTAGAAATAAAGGATTGTGGCACATTGTGGCACGAAAATCGAAATTATTTATTGTAAATTAAGCATTCGTGGAACAATCGTTGGAGATGTATTCGATAATTCAGAGAATTACTTAAAATGTTCAGCTTATCTTCAATGACAATGACGGCGACATTCGAGGATAAACGGTGTTTAATTTACAATGGATAAATCAATCCGCAACAGTTGTGTTTTAAACGAAGTCCAATAGACAATAAAAATGTTAGATGCGGGAAGCGATGTTAGCAAAGTAATGTTGAGAGATAGCGAACGAAATGAACAGGCCTTCGATTTCATTATTTTTAAATTTTCTAAACAGGTCAGGTCGTGGTATTTTAGTTATGACAACGAGGTCAAGGTCAGGTCAGGTTCGTGGTCAACGGTTTGAAACTGTCAGATAGCCAAGCTTTCGTAGAATAAAACTTATTCTGTGTAATGCTTTATATTAATTATTGTGGTATAATAATTAGTTTAATTAATCAACTAAATAATTAATGCAGTAGCAGCTTGATTACCGAGAAGGTGCATGTGCAGAACTGATGCGGTAATGTTCATCGGCTGAGAAAAACGCCTTGTACAAGAAGCAGAACATCTTCCGTAGAACGTTACGCTATCTTTTCCAGGTGGAATCTCCAGGGAATTCTGGCCAAGCATCATGATTTCCCCGCGTTCCCGGCGAAGTTGCGGCGTGTAATAGACTCTCATTCCGGAAGAATCCGTCAGGTTTGCCTCTTGCGTCGGATTATTCCAGTGTATCTTTTAACAACCGAATGTAACAAAACGCAAATTTTCGATGAAGGCAATAATATTCGGGTTAAGAGGGGACACGGGTCTTCCGGACCCCCACGTGGAGCCGCTACTGTTTGACTATTGAACTATTTAACTAGAAACGGGTTGGGAGACACAGGCAGCACTTTTCTAGTGCAAGAGTGGTGGACAGATGGAATGAACTGGATGACAGGATAGTAACGGCTACAACTGTGAACGAGTTCAAAATAAACCTCAGTAGTTTAGGATATTAGATTGGACGGGAACAACAGTGGTTCTCACACAGGGAAGACCCTACTGAACCACCTTAAACCTTGTTATATTATATTATATTATAATTTACATTATATCAACGATTACATTATCTTATACCTATTTGCATTACAATGACGGGATCAGTGACAGTTGATGATGTCTAGAATATTGATCTGTTAGAATCAGGGATATTTCTAGGATTGTGAATTTGGGGGTGTCGACCTCAAATTGGGGATGTCCGGAGCTAATTAGTAGGCCTATGCATTTTGTATGCAGACAATTGTCACATAACCAAATTTGGGAGGTGTCGACCTCAAATTGGGGGCGGGGGGTGTTGGGAGGGTGTTGTTAGGGGGTGTAAAAATATCCCTGGAACTTAGAATGACTTGCATCCGTCGGCACCAACCTGAATGATAAAGGTCCGTAGTGCCCCTGGTCCGATGCGGAATCCGAGCTGGTTGTTGAGGCACTGGCCTAGCATTCCCGGTCCCCAAAGTCCAATGAGAGACGAACACGTTCCCTGGCCCATTCCACAGCGATACGGTTTGCCGTTAGGAACACCTTGAAAATAAAATCAGACACGCGCCCCTTTCTTTTCTTAGTAATCAAGTTCATTATTCATCATCATAATCTTGACGTTTAAGGGTACTACAACAACCACAACAACAACAACAATTACAATTACATTAATTCATTCATTCATTTTTCATTAATTCTTTCTTTTTTCATTCATTCATTCATTCATTCATATTTTCATTCATTCTTTCTTTCTTTCTTTCATTCGTATTTATTTAATATCTCGTTTCCACGTTCCTTGTAAAGCACCCTTGACTTTGGCCCTTGATATGTTACGGCGCTATATAAATCGTCATGAACAATAACAATAACAACAACAACTACTACTACTACGCAAACTAATCTATCTATCTATTAACCCAAACCATGAACATCTTTGGTCTTATCCATCTGGTGTTCTAAGCGTAAACAATAGAAATGTATTGTAAAAGTCCTAAGAGGCTGTCCATTAATTACGTCAACAATTTAGAGGGGGTGTTTGAAAAAGTTTGACAGTTGTTGACAGAGGAAGGGAGGTCAAGAGAAGTTGACGTCAACAATTTCACTTTTTACAAATAATCAAAAAATAGGAAATTTCAAGGAATACTACTTACTACAGTGGAAAAAGCATGGCAAAAAAGGTCATCACCACCACATTTTGACACTCGATGAGCAAATCAGGAAGAAAATGGTCATCACCACAAAAAATAACCTTGTTATTGAGACCTGTCATTGATCTTGGGGGGGGTCAACAGTTTTTGACGTAATTATGGAGGAGGGTTAAGTGAAAGTTGACAGTTGTTGACAATGGGGGGGGTCAAAATTGCCCAAAAATTGTTGACGTAATTAATGGACAGCCCCTAACCGACTGGTTGATCGGTACATCCGAATAGAAGCATGTGATGAATGACTTTCGTGTTGTCGAGGTACGGTTCTATGGCGATGATGTCTGACGTTGAGTTATTCGGAATCTCAAACTTGTAACACATGTAAGTTGTCTCCTCTGCGGGAATCGTCGTTGTGGGGAATCTCATCGTGTAGTTTTTAACGTCTGCAACAAAAAAAATACCGAATTCATCGAGTAGAGAGTTATTGCCTGCTTAGCATCTTGCCAAGGAGTCAACAAAGCATTATCTTTACGCTGTAGGTCTAGCTTTTCTTTCCTGGTGCCATAGAAGTGCATTATCATCATCATCATCATCATCATCATCATCATCATCATCATCATCATCATCATCATCATCATCATCATCATCATCATCATTATTATTATTATTATTATTATTATTATTATTATTATTATCATTATCATTATTATTATTATTATTATTATTATTATTATTACTATTATTAACTTTCCAGGCGAGGTTTCAAATATGTTACCTCAAGTTCCGCAGTGCTGTGAAAACGCAAGACACCACGGCGCATAACATTATAGTATTCTTTCAAAGATGCTGCGTTTCCTAATAGACGCTTCGTTAAATTCATAGTAACCAGTCGAAAGATAATCTGCGTAATTACTTAAACTGGTATAACATAAATAACAAAACCTGCGTTGCTCTTTAACTGAGGCAAGTTTTTCAACAAACTCAAATCGACTATTGACTATTACACAGGGCAGACCCTCCTTGGAACCATTTTAAACCTTGTTGTAATAATAATAATAATAATAATAATAATAATAATAATAATAATAATAATAATAATAATAATAATAATAATAATAATAATGTTACTATTGTGTTATTACTATTTCATACGTTATAAAATAGAGCGACTTGATTAATAATAGCAGATATTATATATAGGCTAATGCAGTTACTGGGATCGTTGATAGCCGGGCAGTCGAATTTCGTGCTGGTACAGTTTCCTAACCAGGAATTCTTCTTTGTGCATTCAGCCGAACCCACAGGGTCGCATATTCCTGCAAACATTTTATTTAACAGATGTTTGTCAAGGTTAATTTAAACATTCAGCCACTGAGCAGTGATAAAATAAACAATTGCCAGACATTCATTTTCGTACAGCGAGATTACTTGATTAATGGATCATTAGTTTTTCTCTTTGCGCATAAGCCTAATTGCTGAACGAACGGAGTGTGTGAATTTAGACGAAAAAGATGATGGCACTGATGAAGACTATCGCTAGAATAATATATCGCTACTGCTACTACTACTACTACTGCTACTACTACTACTACTGCTGCTGCTGCTGCTGCTGCTACTGCTGCTGCTGCTGCTGCTGCTGCTGCTGCTGCTGCTGCTGCTGCTGCTGCTGCTGCTGCTGCTGCTGCTGCTGCTGCTGCTGCTGCTGCTGCTGCTGCTGCTGCTACTGCTGCTACCACCACTACTACTACTGCTGCTACTGCTGCTGCTGCTGCTGCTGCTGCTGCTGCTACTGCTACTACTGCTACTACTACTACTACTACTACTACTACTACTACTTACTACTTATTATTATTATTATTATTATTATTATTATTATTATTATTATTATTATTATTATTATTATTATTATTATTATTATTGCTAATACTACTACCACTACTATGATTACAATAATGAAAGGATAACAGATGTCTGTTATATGTTGTGGCATACAACAAAACAGCATCTTCGGTGATCGGTATGAAAATGCTGGAGTTAATTAACTGAGCCGGATCTCATTGTTTTGCGTTCAATTATTTTGACCTGGATGTGAGAGTTTCGTGGTGCGAGCGGGCGGCTGTCCTGCTGCTGCTGACCAGGTGCAGTCGGGATCTCCCAGTTCGAAGCCGTTCGAGTAACCGTCTCCGTCGGAATCTTGCTGGCAAATCGTTCTATTCCAAACCTAGCGACGAATCGACGATGAAAAACAACAACAACTGGTAGATGACCAGTGGCGTAGCCAGAGTTTCGGAATAGGGACATATCGACATTTTTGGGTTAAAAGGTCTCCGAGGAGTTCTTCTTCACGTAGTCAATCATTCAATCAGTCTATTCAATTTATGCTATCCCACCCCTTCCATATTCTGTCAATGCAAAGGAATTTAGATGTCCATGCAAATCGCACCGTCGGTCGTGGCCAGAATGCATTACAATTTCTTAAACAATGACTTTTCCCCAACCCACCATTGATATGTTCTCCCAACTGCGCCAACTGCAATGGACATCTCTGGTTCAATTCAGAGATTTAATAAATGACTCCTGTCTTTTTATCTGTCACTTGTTAAGACTTGTCATTCTTTCTGTCATTTGTTCTAGTATCTCGCTCTCTTTATACTATAATCCTATCTTGAAATATCTGTTCTACTAAAGCTCTTCTAGTGACAATTTTAGACCAGTGATGGACACAAATTTTTATCCGAGGGCCGCAAAAGTGTTTGCGACGAAAGCCAAGGGCCACACAATTTCTTTCCGGCATTTAGAATTAATTTTTAAGTAGTCTCCAAAACGACTTTAACATAACGTATTATATACTGTTCAGCATAAGTAAATTATTAATAAGCCAAGACTGTCAAGTTGAACAAAAGTTAGTAAAGATTAAAAACATTATTTATAGTTAACTATCAAGTTCCAAAGAGTAAATCCAATTTGAATGCTGAATTTTCCAGTGAAGCGTTGTCAAATGTTTCAAAATATCATATGTTTTAGAGGGCCGCACATTAATGTAATATTTCTCGATGTCGGGGGCTGCACAAAAGACTTCGAGAACCGCATTCGGTCCGCGGACCGCACTTTGCCCATCCCTGATCTAAAAACGTTTTTATGTTAAATTTTTCTTAAAAAATATGTTTGTTAATGTTTTTAAAATTGAGTCTATGTTTTTTCCGAACGGATTCAGTGGTCAATTTCCAAATGCTGAGATCCTCAAATTTTAGTATCAAACTTCTGATGAATCCGCCTCGGAACGTCGGCACCCGGTCACCGTTATAAGAACAGACATTAAAACAACGCTGCAATGGTGCACTAGACGACCATTGCAGTCTATTGGTCCAATTTAGTCGTCATGACGACGACGGACAGCAAGGAAAGCGCCATCTAGACAACAATGGAAAACCAGAAATGTTTTTTATGTTTTTATATTTAAAAAAATTTTTTCACGTGTTTTTACTTGTTTTTATTTTGTTGAATTTGTTTTTACATCTATGCTTTGCCCATCCCTGATCTAGACGTACGCCTGCTCAGTTAAACAGGAAAAACGTTGGACGATTGAGTCAGAAGTCGTCGAACGGGTTCAGAGTTCCGGCTCCAGGATGCCCTAATGACCAACCCCATTCGAAACACCCTTTTTCGCACGGTTCGGTAAATTGAGGAACAGTGGTAAAATCTCTGCGATAAGTCAAACAGGTACGCCATTGGATAGACTAGCCCCGTCCGTGGCATTGCGACGTCTGGCTGAGGCGCCATCTAGAAACGAGGGAAACCTAGAACTCAGGTCAGAGTTACAGAGCCCGTGAGGCTCGGGTCTGGAATTTGGTACTTTTGATATCCGAGGTATACGTTATATCCAATGTCATCCAACACGGGAGCGCATCGCACAGGACCGAATATTTCGATACGTTATAAACGTGTATATGTGTTATAATCGGTTGTATCCAGAGGCGGATCTAGGGGGTGCAGGGGGGTACAGATGTCCCCGGGCGCCGAGGTCGGGGGGGCGCCAAAATTGGTTTAGGGTAGGATGTTTCGCTACGGGTGATGACCGTTTTTTGTTTGTCAGGGTATTCGCAAAGTTGAATGAAGAATGAAGGGGCGCCAAAATGGACAGAACTGCGCCCTTTTTTGCTTCTAATGATTTACGTCAAGTTGAGAGGGTACCATCAGTATGTTTTGTCCCCGGGCGCCGGACACCCTAGCTCCGCCCCTGGTTGTATCGAAGTTCTACTGCATTTTTATGTGAAGCAATAGAAGAAAGTTTACAGAAGGTTCACAAGCAATTACAGAAATTTATCATCTGCAGAGGCGTAGTAGTTACATGAACAACCTGGCCAAATGCCAAGAGCCCCCGTCGCCCCCCGACCTGCAAAAAGCCCCCGATCCAAGTCACCCGACCCTCTAATAGGGTCCAGTTTGCCCAGGACCGCATCACCGCATCTGGAATTTACGTTTGATAAATGATGGCTAAAGTAGCAGAAAGGGCCCCCTGCCCGTTTTTCGCCAAGGGCCCCCGAGCATATTGCTACGTCACTGATCATTTGCAATCATTAATTTCAACTGGGACATTCTCGTTCAACTACATTTGCTGATTAATTGTTATGTGTGCTCATAGAACTAACATTGGAGTCGGTAAAATAATGTTTTCTGACCTGTTGAGTCAAAATTTGGAACTCTTTTACTCTGTCTTAAGATCTTGCAAAGAACTGACAAGCTTTGAAGTTTAGACTTAAAGCAAACCTCCCCATTTGGCATAGAAAGTTGTCTGTCTTGCTTTTACTCATTCTTGATTATCTGTAGAAATGGCCTGATGCTTGAAGTTTGAATATAATTGTCTTTGTGTATATTAGGTATCAGATGAACCGGTGCAATATTGTAAGATAATCATTACCATAATCATAATTAATAGGCCTATTACTGTACTATTAAATAAAACTACAGTGTAGTCTTAATTTGCATTGGCGGGTCCAAACTTTAGAGAAACGTACACTGCTATTCGTGAAATATTTGCCAATCTTTGAAATTAAGAAAATAGCTTCGTTTTAAATAAATTTTATACAAATTTTGAAAACCGTGTTCCCCGAATGGAAAAAAGCCAATCATGAACAAAATATCTTTTAGATTCTTCTTCTAGCGATGCCTTTCTTTCTCAGAAACGGCATCAGGTTGAGCCTGATGCAGGGTCTCAATCTTTCGAATCTGGTGAAATTAAGAAATAAGCTTCGGTCATCTCTGGCTCCCCAACGGTGAAGCATAGCGGCGCATCGGCCATTGTTCGAAATGGAAATTTTATAGCGCACTATTTGGCGCTTGAGAGACTGCCAACTCTGCTTCCATGAGTCCGGAACAGAGAAGTGCAGTATAGGCGCAGGAAACCAGATTGGATGACGAGACGTCAGACGTTGAGAATGGTCAAAGATGTCCAATTGGTAGATCTGGTCGGGCATTAATGAACAAAATGTTGCGGCTTCACGACGAATAGCTTGTTAAACTGGCAAAATTTTTAATCGAATGCGCATACGCTAAGCAGTGTCTAATTTAGGTTTAACGTTACATCTAAATAGGAAAGAATAATAATGCTTAATAATTGCATAGTTATACAGTAAAGAATCGCTTATTTGTTTAACCTTGAAGACGTTTCTTTCCCTCGAGACGCAGCTGTATCCTAAATGATCTTCGAAAGAGAGCTATCTCTTCTAGATCATTTCTAAGTATCGTGCTACTGTGGGTCCAACCTATAGAGTACAATAAGACTCTTAAAAAACAGCCTGAATACGAGTTCTCAGCTACACCCATGTTTGTAATCGGGGATTTGAAGGCCAAGCGAAGCGTGAAGGTAAATGTATAGCAAAAAGCCTATCGTCCGGTAGTTGAATCGAACTAAGCATACTCGAATCTGTTCGACGGTAATCCAGTACAAAACAACACACCCCGGCTTAGTTTAGACCTTTTCGTGTCGTCTGCGGTATTGGCGTTTTCATTCCAGTGCAAATGAGCGTTTATCTTGGCGCTCGTTTTCATACCACGTGATGCTAGCACGCCACACAGCGCAATGTTGAAAGGAGACCTCCGAACAGCTAGGCACGTCTTACAGACGATATACCTATAGGCCTGCTAGAAATGAGAAATAAACATCGGCGTAGCCAGGGTTAACGGAATAGGGGTGCACATCGGCATTTCTGGACAAAATCTCAAAAATATTTTGAAGAGCAAATGAAAAACGTCATACCATCTTCTGTTCCTTGTGGCGATTTACTTACTTACATTATTCCATCTTATAATGCTACCTAACACATCCCCACCCCCACCACCCCAATTACTCAGCGTTTTTGCGCGATTCTCACGACCGGTCCCAGTCTGAATAGGGCCAACGGCCCCTTAGCCTCCTCCCCGTGAATACGCCAATGTAAATAACAGATCTATTCTTCAGCTATAGTCTATTGTAAGATCTTCACCTTGACGCTTCGGAGGAAATTTCT
Source organism: Metaphire vulgaris (assembly GCA_018105865.1). Classification (NCBI taxonomy): domain Eukaryota; kingdom Metazoa; phylum Annelida; class Clitellata; order Crassiclitellata; family Megascolecidae; genus Metaphire; species Metaphire vulgaris. Next base: position 9,565,695 of record CM030861.1, read on the forward strand.
CTCTTACAAAAATTTTCAATTCGTTCTTATAAAGACCGCGACGGTTAGCATTGTCGTGACTAGGCATTTAGGCCCAACAGTTCAGCGCTGCCTACATCTCGCACTTGGTCGATACGATTGCTCTAATGTAGCGCTGTTCAACGAATAATCTGTTTAAGTGCGGTTAATCGTGCGATTAAAATAATTAATCGCGCGATTAATCGCAGTTAATCGCATTTTCTTCAACAACATTATTCTGGTCCCGAAGTAGTAGACCTAATCAGGCCCCTATATTGCAGGGAAGAAACAATGAATCAGTTGCAGATAGGGACAGAGGGGGGGGCATTTTGATTTTGAGGAAAAATTATTTTTTTTCTTGTGTTATTTAGTATTTAGTTTTTACATGTCCTAAAGGAGCGCCTGATATGATGTGGAAGTCTAGTCTGAAAAGTAACTAACCTTATAACGGCTGACATTCGTCAACTTTTCGCAAACTTAATTGTTCAAAAGTTTTTGCCCCCTCCCTGAAAAACAAAATGATTAGAACAGACTTTCAGAATTTCAACTCTACTGGGCCTATAAACATTTATTAATTATTATTCTTAAAACAAAGATTATTAATATGAACTATCGTTATTATTGTTATTATTATTATTATTATTAAAGTGGCTTTTATCACTGATTACTATACTTGTGAACAGGGTGCGATTTGTGACCTGGAGCAGTGGGGAGGGATATGTTGAGCTTGGAAGGATGTAGCTGTTGGGGAAGTGTAGCAGTGGAGGGATGTAATGATGGGGGAATGTAGCAGTAGGGGGGATGCAGTTGGGCAGTGGAGAATCCCCTCTTCCCCATACAAATCGCGCCCTGCTTGTGAAGGATAAATGATAATGAAATGTCAGTGTGTGAAAAATTAGGCGCCTTAAAGCCAAGCATCAAAGAGCCGTGATAACAGCAAACTCAATCAATTCCGAAATATTGCTTTCTTGAGTAATTCTGTCATCTTTCTTAATTCGTGTTCTGGTTATATAATTTTGTGGGTAATTGCCTGGGACCTATGAGAGCGAATAAACTGCATGCCTCTCCTAAACCGCGTGTGTAGGACCTATGACCAGGGATATTTTTACACCCCCCTAACACATCCCCCAACACCCTCCAATTTGAGGTCGACACCCCCAAAAATTTGGTAATGTTACAATGGTATGCATACAAAATGCATACTAATTAGCTCCGGACACCCCCTCCCAATTTGAGGTCGACAACCTCCCCCCCCCATAAATTCACAATCCTAGAAATAGCCCTGTCTATGACTGATTTTGTAACTTATCATAGCATAATAGTTTGTGTATTTAAATGCTTAAAAGATGGACAACGTCCTAATTACTTATAACGATCATGCTATTTGACAGGCAACGCTGAAACTGTGACCGATCTATAGGAAAATTTTCAACCGTGCTGAACACAAACGTCAGTCAAGACATTCTCCCAGACCCTGTTTTGTAATAATCCAGTAAGCCACTGGTCTAAATTTCAGCGTCACGCCTCACGTCACGTCTACCAGAATACAGAGGCTATGCACTCAGCCATGGCTCGACTCTTATTATCAACCATCTAAGCGTGATTTAAAGTGGTTTGGTGGTGGCATTAGTAGTAGTAGTAGTAGCAGTTAGTAGTAGTAGTAGTAGTGGTAGTGGTAGTAGTGGTAGTGGCAGTGGTGGTGGTGGTGGTGGTGGTGCAGTGGTGGTGGTGGTGGTGGTGGTGGTGGTGGTGGTGGTGGTGGTGGTGGTGCAGGTGGTGGTGGTGGTGGTGGTGGTGGTGGTGGTGGTGGTGGTGGTGGTGGTGGTGGTGGTGGTGGTGGTGGTGGTAGTGGTGGTGGTGGTGGTGGTGGTGGTGGTGGTGGTGGTGGTGGTGGTGGTGGTGGTGGTGGTGGTGGTGGTGGTGGTGGTGGTGGTGGTGGTGGTGGTGGTGGTGGTGGTGGTGGTGGTGGTGGTGGTGGTGGTGGTGGTGGTGGTGGTGGTGTGGTGGTGGTGGTGGTGGTGGTGAGGGTGGTGGTGGTGGTGGTGGTGGTGGTGGTGGTGGTGGTGGTGGTGGTGGTGGTGGTGGTGGTGGTGGTGGTGGTGGTGGTGGTGGTGGTGGTGGTGGTGGTGGTGGTGGTGGTGGTGGTGGTGGTGGTGGTGGTGGTGGTGGTGGTGGTGGTGGTGGTGGTGGTGGTGGTGGTGGTGGTGGTGGTGGTGGTGGTGGTGGTGGTGGTGGTGGTGGTGGTGGTGGTGGTGGTGGTGGTGGTGGTGGTGGTGGTGGTGGTGGTGGTGGTGGTGTGGTGGTGGTGGTGGTGGTGGTGGTGGTGGTGGTGGTGGTGGTGGTGGTGGTGGTGGTGGTGGTGGTGGTGGTGGTGGTGGTGGTGGTGGTGGTGGTGGTGGTGGTGGTGGTGGTGGTGGTGGTGGTAGTGGTGGTGGTGGTGGTGGTGGTAGTGGTGGTGGTGGTGGTGGTGGTGGTGGTGGCAGTGCAGCAGGTGGTGGTGGTGGTGGTGGTGGTGGTGGTGGTGGTGGTGGTGGTGGTGGTGGTGGTGGTGGTGGTGGTGGTGGTGCAGCAGGTAGCAGGTGGTGGTGGTGGTGGTGGTGGTGGTGGTGGTGGTGGTGGTGGTGGTGGTGGTGGTGGTGGTGGTGGTGGTGGTGGTGGTGGTGGTGGTGGTGGTGGTGGTGGTGGTGGTGGTGGTGGTGGTGGTGGTGGTGGTGGTGGTGGTGGTGGTGGTGGTGGTGGTAGCAGGTGGTGGTGGTGGTGGTGGTGGTGGTGGTGGTGGTGGTGGTGGTGGTGGTGGTGGTGGTGGTGGTGGTGGTGGTGGTGGTGGTGGTGGTGGTGGTGGTGGTGGTGGTGGTGGTGGTGGTGGTGGTGGTGGTGGTGGTGGTGGTGGTGGTGGTGGTGGTGGTGGTGGTGGTGGTGCAGGTGGTGCAGCAGGTGGTGGTGCAGGTGGTGGTGGTGGTGCAGGTGTGCAGCAGTGGTAGTGGTGGTGCAGCAGCAGCAGCAGTGGTGGTGGTGGTGGTGGTGGTGGTGGTGGTGTGGTGGTGGTAGTAGTGGTGTAGTAATCAGTGAGTGGTGGTCATGAGTTCGAAAAAACAAACAAAAACGCAAATTTCGAAATTTTCGACAATTCCTAAAAGCTATAAAAACATGCTTAACTCTTTAATGCTGTTAATAACTTAGTGGTGAACTATGAACGAGGATCAACTTCGATCAGCGGCACCATTTAAAATAAATTAATTTAAATTAAAATAAAGGTTAAGTCGTTAACACTACTAGGCCACCAAGATAATGTTGATTCACGGATTGTAAAAGTACCTACTGTACCTATACAATGCATCAGATATTTGAAAGCGTAGGCTACAGTACATCAGTGGCGGCTCCACCGGGGGAACCAGGGGGGCCCGTGCCACCCCCTATTGAGTGCCTGGCCCCCCAGTGCCTCCCCCAGTTGGGAATCTATACTTAATGCTACATGCATTATACAACAAATGGTTGGCCCCCATGATTAGAAGTTGCCCTCCCCAACGGTCCCCCACTTGCCAAATCCCAGATCCTAGAACCGCCACTGCAGTAAATGCAACAAATTATAAAACAATTTCAAGTATCCTTCAAATTTTGTGCTGATATCATATATGGAGAGCGAAACAAGAGGCCCGGAATCAATATGCCTATTTGTCCTCCGGCCCGAATTTTCTCTCGACGGCCCTGGATGAACTTGAGCGGAGTAATACTGGGATTGTCACTTCCTAGCAGTTTTTAGGCCGTTGATCAGTTTTTATTTGAAAGTGCCCTGCCGTTATCTACCATGCTTGACCTGGTCGCCATTATCAAGCCACGACATTGCCACTATTGCAGACGTATTTTACAATCTGAATTTTGCTGGCTGCTCTCCGGCCTTGTTCAAAGCTATTCAATGCCTACTATCTTTTCTTCGCACAATTCGTAGAATAGAACTTTTCTGCCCTACAAGTCAAGAACAGTGACCTTCTTTCACCATTTGACTGAGTCTTCAGCTAGTGTTATTTAAGTAAATTTCCGATATTTTTAATATTCATTATGCTACAATATTTCGGATTTTAAACTTTAAAACAACAGAGTGGGTAAATGGCGTTATCTGCCGTATACACTGGATGATAATTATAATCCAAAAGTTGCAAATTAGTTGGGCTCATACTGCTACTAAACAGCGGGTCGGGCTTTGCGGTATAAAACCATGATGAAGAGAAAAGAAAGAGAGGGACAACTTTAAGAGAAAACTTCACGAAAAATTCAGTCATTAACTCATTAAAAATAATAAAGTCCAAACTTGTGCAAAATCTTTTACGGAATTATGAAAATAGAATGTTTTTCCGTGAATCTACTTTCCTATCATCTGAGAAAAGACAATGAGTGTTACTTTCGGGAAAAGTGAAATCGCAGCAACAATAATTGTTCTCTCACTCAATTCGCCAAGCAAACGTTCGTGACGGCAGGAATGTTTCAAACGTTCTAGCCTTCTGCGCGCGCGTTTCTTGCATATTAACACGATTTCTTGTTTAGAAAACCTATCCTTGTTTCAAAGTCTTCGTTAAAATTATTCATGGCGTTCCTTTGGAGGAAAGAGCTTACAGCGATACACGAGTAGTCGGCATTTCTTCAAATACGATGATTGATCTTCTCCACAAATTGCGCTATAGAAGTTCTTTTTAGTGAAGGCAATGCCATCAGAACTTTGGAAATAACGTTTAATAAAATTTCCCAGTTTTCCATTTGCGTGTGAGTATCTGGGCCAAGTATAGCATTTCTCTATAGCATGGGCCTCATTGTAACATACACATCTAGCATCAGTCATATGACTGTGTGTTGGTCTCACGTCATCTGTAAGATCATTCCTTCACCGACAGCTATACAAGCGGACGATAAGGCCAGACACAACAAAACAAATGGTCGTTACTCGTGAAGGAACTTGGCCTACAAACAAATACATAAATAACTCAGCATTTCGCATACAAACGTAGACGCAAAGACGCTATCCAAAATCGACAATCTACATCTTTGAAGTAACTGATTTTCAAGTTTTCGATCCAGTTCGATTCCTGTCGCTGTAGAGATACGCGACATGAAGGTAAGTGCATTTCACGAATGCAAGAATTAAAAATCTATAAGTTCACAGTGGTTTTCACACAGGCTTACTTAGCCTCATAAACTACTTAAAATCACATTATTATTATTATTATTATTATTATTATTATTATTATTATTATTATTATTATTATTATTATTATTATTATTATTATTATTATTATTATTATTATTATTAAGTTACTCAATATCCAGCAGTATTGCAGACGTTTTTCTGTTTGTTGATCAGTTTGAAAGCTATCGCAAAAATACCAGATAGTAGGAAAATTTTAGCCATGGGAAAAGTAACCGAATGAAGCTAAAGAAAGAGGTATAAATTTGTTCGGTCTAACGCATGCCTATTTTGAAAACGTTACACGAAACAGTTAGAGAATATAATACCTGCATTCCATTTTTATGCAGCATAAAGATATTTGTATTGCATTTTATTGCATTTCAACACTAGTAAAATATAAGATTTAGGCCTATATACTGTAAGTTACGAGTCCAAAATCACCACTCAACTTATATATAGCGCCACCTGGTAATGTCCTTGGCATCAGTCAGTATGGCCATCAGAATGGACCCATCTCTGGATGTTCAATTACCTACAACCACTGACATGGTCTTTGACTATGATTCTCATTCTGAAGTGATTGATGTAGATTCACCATAAAATGGCGCTATAGAAGCATATGTATTGATTCACTGATTCATTGACTAGTAGATGGTCGCTCCAAAGTACAGTAACTGAATTAACCAAATTGTCGAACGCAACACAAAGGGATCGATCTCAGTTTGAGTCAGGAACTTCCATAACCATTCAGTGTACGACATATCGATGTAGCTCTTTGGCATTCGAGAACTTCAAACTGAAATAATTATTAATTAAAATACTAATTGGAATGACTTGAACGCAGATCGATATAAACATTTGCATTTTAATCAGACACACGATGCCATCTTGAAAACATTTCAGTGGCTTTGTGTGGAAAAAATCGCTGTCTATGCGCTGGCGTCAGTCTTGATGACGACGTCGAATTGATATCCTGAACCGGTTTAAAAGATTGCAGCGTCAAACGGCGATCGCGTTCCAGATCCTTGTTCGCAGCCTCCTCACCAATTTTAACGTACATTTTCACGTACACAAAATACGCTGGCGGAGGTCCAAGAAATTTTTCGGCCTGGCCTATTTTACGGCCAAATTTGGTTAGGTGGCGATTGGTTCAGCATGAATCAATGATTGGGTTTTAAAATGTTAGGTATTGCTTAGTATTATCCTGTAATGGAGCGAAGAAATGGGTGAAGTGGATCTTTCTATTTATTAATTAAAATGAATAATTGACTCTTAACGCAGATCGATATAAACATTTGCATTTTAATCATATCTGTCCATTTTAAAACATTTCAGTGGCTTTGTTAAATACACTGTTATGCGCTAAAGTTCCTTGATGATGACGATGAAGGATATTAATGAGTTTATCAGGTTGAAATAATATCGCTTCCAGAACTTTGGTCTCGACCACTGGTGGCGTTGGTCACTACAAAATGAAATATTGTTCCTACCTGGATTTACCAATTGCTAAATCATTAAATTTTTAATTTAGTTAAATCCTTAGAGCTCGGTTAAGAAATGGGTGAAGTGGATGCTATTTCTAAATAAAATGAATACCTGACTCTTAACCCCTTAACTGGGGATTCCGATATATCCCCATTTTACAAGAACAGTTAAATACACAGACGAACCAGGTTTCAAGAGTCTGTTAATGTTTATCAGGTTGAAATAATATCGAAAACTTTGGAATCACTGACCCTATACAAAAGAACTCGGACGGAGATGATGGACAAATGGATTACTTTTTATTTTCAAATCCTTATGCATCGTTAGATCGAGGAACGCTTTCTTGTTCAAAATCCTCCCATAAGAACGGACATCCAGGTTAAACTCAGGACTTTCATTACTGATATTTATTGCTCAGTGGCGTCGTAGGTTTGGAATGAAACCATTTGCAACAGAGACTCGGATGGAGATGGTTGGACAAATGGATACGAACTGGGAGATCCTGAATGCAAGTGGATCGTGAACGCCACTCCCTCTGGCCCTCCACTGTCTCATCCAGGTTATTAAACTCGTCGATTTTCATTACGTGATATCTATTTGTATGTTGTAAATATTAATTACAAACATTTCTACGCTTCTCATTTAACCTAAATTCACACTCATATTTCTCATTTCTCTCAGCTCTTATTGTGGTATGCGATTTTCCATCTCCAGATGGATATCTCCTATAATGTCTTAATCATTTACTAACAACAGCGTCATAATACCTATATACAATGTCAATTTATACATGCAAATGGGCTAGCTCCCTATCTGTCTTTGACTCGAAAGTGCTTTGAAGTAAACAGGGCCGCCGAGAGAAATTCCGGGCCCCAGAACAAAAAAATGCGGGCCCTTAAGAAAAATTTATCAAGTCTCCGAAAAACCTGACAAGCAAAAAAACCAAGCGTTATCAACTCTCCAAAAACAGCCTGACAAGCAAAAAAACGTGTTGTCAATTCTAAAAAAAACACAATGACAAGCAAAAAAACTTATCGTCACCGGATCTGAGCCCCTGAAAATTCCATGGGCCCCGGTACAATGTACCGGCTGCACCCCATCTCCTCAGGCCAGGAAGTAAATGAGATTCGTAAAAGTCTGAACATTAAACAACCCGGGCTGTGTGTAGAGAAAAATTGAATCTCCTTTACGAATCGGCAATACATTTCAAGGATTATTTCATATTTAGGCTATACATGCAGATGTTTCTTTCAATGCAGATGTTCCCCCTTCACTTTAGAAAACCGTGTAATTCGTAATCAAAAGAGGTCTACTTAATGACTGTATTAAGAAACTCGATGAATTAGAGTGATTTTGAGATAGAGAAAATTCTTTTCTGTCACTCCTAATTTTATATTAAAAATAAGCTTGTCTTAAAATTTTTTGCAACTCCGTTTGTTCAGCAATTATGCCAAGAGAAAAACTAATGATCCATTAATCAAGTAATGTTGTTGTACGAACATGACTTATTTGTTTATTTTATCACTGCTCAGTGGCTAAATGTTTAGCCATGACAAACACCTGTTCAATAAAATGTTTGCAGGAATATGCGACCCTGTGAGTTCCGCCAAGTGCGCAAACAAGAATTCCTGGCTAGGAAATTGCACCAACCCGAAATTCGACTGCCCGGCTATCAACGAACCAAGTAACTGCAATGCATTTGCTATTATGTAGTTTAGATTTTATAATATACGAAAAATACTAATTATATTAGCAATAATGATAACAGAGTTTAGAGTGGTTCAGTAAGATCTGTCCTTGGTCACAACCACTATGTTCCACCCTGCCATTCATTCACAGTACGGTCTCACTGTGTACTGTAATCTCATTATAGTGTTTTCAACTCTTGGAGGTTACCAAGCTTAATCTTCGTGTGAAGAAGCTATAGCGTATAGCCAAAGGTGGGTCATTCATGCAGGATCGTTTTATCCAAATGGCCAGTGGCTGGGACGTTACAACTATGGAAGAAATGATTTTTTTGAAGAGAAACGATTAGAGTTTAGAAAGAAAGAAAAACTTGTGGCGATGGTGCAAGAATGGAAGGAATTTGTAACTCGGAATTTGTTATTTGACCAAGGTGTAGACAGCTGAGGTGTGCTGGAATTGAGTTCCAACGTTCTCGTGCAGCATATAAACAAACACGATAGCAAATTTTGAGAGATGATTGATTCAGAGGACGAAGGAGAGTTTCATGTGAGGCTGTTGTGGGATTATCAGATTTCGTAGGTAGACTGCTGGTTTTGATGTATGAGGTGTGTTATAAGTCATCGATATATAGCAACATAGACTGCTGGCCAGTGCACTGCTATAAATTCGATGTTTTTCTCTGGTGCAGACGTCAGAAACTACACAATGAAATTTCCCCTAACGATTATTCCGTCAAACAAGACAACGTACATATGTTACAATTTCGTGTTTCCGAATGACTCAACGGCAGATATCATTGCCATAGAACCGGTCGCTGACAACAAAAGAATAGTTCATCATATGCTTCTGTTCGGATGTTCCGCTAAGCCACTCGGTATGGACTTTACAATGCTTTTTTTCGTTAAGGACATCTTATATGACCCTCAACGTGTGGAGTTTACGTAGCTCCTTTTAGTGGCGTATTTAGTGGGTATGCTTCTGATCCATAGCATACCCCTTTGGTCTTTGGCCTTTGGTCTTTGGACTCGATTTTTGAACGTAATATTTAGATGTAATGTAAGAGTACAAAGACACTGTTACACTTAAAGACTGTTAGACCAACGATTGAACTTAACTCAGTTGTAGTAAAATTACGGCCAGTACTTTACAGGTGGTATTATTAATAAACTTAAACTGTATGCTATTGCAGAACATAGAATAACAGTTATTTTTCGAACTTCTTAACCCATTAACTGGGTGCCCCGAGTAACGCTCGTCCATTTTACATTGAGTTACAAATAGTTGCCCAGTTAAGGGGTTAAATTGCAGCATAGCCCTTTCAGCCTTTCTAAATACGCCCTTGGCCCCTTTGTAGCCGTAGTTCCAGAATGGAACATTGTCATATAAATGTACATATATGCGTACATCCAATATAGCCCGATTGTGGTTAATGGAGGGGCGTGAGTGTTACGAGTTTCCCAGCGTAGCTCCAGACGCAGGGAGACATCTGAACCATATCAGAGTCAAACCTTGAGCACCGGTGCACATGATAATTAATCAAAGGCATATTCGAGAACGACCAAAACCAGTTATGCAACTAAATCTCATCGACTCCTGCGGCGACAACTTCGCTGCTACATTCATCAATGAAGATTCTTGCCGGTTTTGCATACATCCAGTGGAGGGCATGGTCTAAAATATTGGGCCATATTTGGGTCATCCAGTCCGTTCGATGACGAATGATTAAGAGCCATATTTTAACATTAAATTCGCACACAGACTGCGCCCATAACGTTTACTGTCTAAGTGGCACAGTTGTTATCGGGCAACTTGACAAACCAGTCAGTCCGCTATTTCATACATCCATCGTCTAGTCCATTCCTTAGTGGGGATCTGCCCCCCGCGTCTCCTCGTTACTCCACCACACACCAGTGTTTAATCTAGACTCCTGGACTCGGGGGGGACTGACAAAGCCGGGGAGGAAGCTGACAAAGCCGGGGAGAGAATTCTGCTAGGGGCTGCAGTTAGTTGATTTAGTATGCCAACATTTCCGGAGAGAATTTGAAATTTCCGGGGGGAAAGGGCAACCCCCGCCCGGAAACGGCCTAGGTTAAACCCTGCCACAGACACATACACGTTGACCCGAAATCGTAATGACGACTGATGAATAGATTACTGAGAAAAGAAAGAAGCACAGGTGTAGTTTTCCGCTTTCAAGGTGATCCTGACGACAGACCGTACCTCTGCGGGATGGACGGAGAAATCGCGTGCCCGTCGCTCATCGGACTCTACGGACCGGGGGCTAAAGGCCAGTGCCTCAGCAACAAGCTTGGATTCCGCATCGGACCAAAAGGACTGCGGTACGCCGTCATTCAGGTTGGTACAAACTTCTGCACGCCGCTTCAATAGTTAAGAGTATCATCGGATGTCTGAGTTTTCCTCTATAAACTGCAGGATTGTCCATGGGACATATTTTTCCGTCGCATCCCATCTCATCCGATGACAATTTATTCCCATCCCATCCGATCCCATCCCATGGGATTGTCATTATAACATTAATATGGAATATTAATATGGAGTATAGTATAAATGAAATTTTAAAATAAAATTTATGAAAGTTTAGGTATAGGACATAGGTCTACTAAATAGGACAACATGTGCAAAGTGAAGTGTAAAACGACAGAATTTACTCTCTTTTGACTTTAATGTCCCACCACAAAATATAGATGCAAAAATACGAAGAAAAAGGGTTAAAATAATTCTTTAAAAGTGTAAAAACAAAAACATAAGAGTAGCTGTGACGTAGATTCAAGGTACTGTGGCGTGGTTACTGTCCCATACTGTCCCATGGGTCCCATGGGACATACCAATGTGTGCTGTCCCATCGGTCCTATAACATGGGAATATTCATAACCATGGACAACCCTGACAAACCGCCTCCAAAACGCGAACTCACATACAAATCACATTTTCAACTTTTATTGAATCAGATGTCAACGCCTAAAACCTGCTTCGAATTTCATGCGCTTTAATCAAATCGACTCGGCTCTTGTTATTCTCCCACAAGACGACGTCAAATAATAGCCAACTGAAGCTGTAGGCGGCAATGATATCTCGAAACCTCTTTAATCATTATGTAATTTCGTGTACAGTGACATAAGTGATGTCACACTAACCACTATGGTGCATTCGTTGATACATTCGTTCACCCAATCATTCGCTCATTCAGTCAGCAGTGTTTATTTTAGGCCTTCTCTTTCCCCCTCCCAAAGTTTTAAAATCCCCCCAGAAAATCTTTTGTATATGTTGGCTGGGGGAATGGAAATTTTCCTCCACCAAAAGTGTGGAGACTCAGACCTTGTCCCCCACCCCCAAACATTACAAAATACCCCCAACGTCAAGGTGGCTAGAATAAACACTGTTCAGTCAGTCAGTAAATCTGTCGGTTCTTGTGGTTTATTCTTTACATCAATGATTGAGTAATATTGTATTCTCCGAAAATGCTTTACATTCGGTTGTAAAAAGATACACTGGAATAATCCGTTGCAAGAGGCCGATCAGACGGATTCTTCCGGAATGAGAGTCTACTACACGACTAATCTTCGTCCGAATATTGGAGAGATCATGATGGTTGGTCAGAATTACCTGGATATTCCACCTGGTGAAGATGACGTCACGTTCAGCGGAAAATGTTCTGCTTCTTGTACATCGCTTTTCTCTCAGCCGATGTACATCACATCATCCGTTCTGCACATGCATCTTCTTGGTAATCAATCTGTTACTACATCAATAATTAATTTATTTAATTAATTACAGCAATTGTGTCAAGACAATCAGGGCCATCTTTTGACTTTTAGACGCCCTAGGCAGTGGCGGCTCCACAGGGGAGACCCATGGGGCCCGTGCCCCTATTGAGTGCCTGGCCTCCAGCGGCCCCCTGTTGGGACCCTATACTTAATACTACATACCTAACAACAAATGGTTGCCCCTCCGCTATGATTAGAATTTGCCACCCCAACGGCCTCCCCACTTGTCAAATCCTGGAGCTGCCACTGGCCCTAAGGCAGATTTGAAGACAATCATTATAACACATAATAAAAGATAATAGTTTACGGTGGCCCGGTATGTGACTTTTTCAAAAAACTGACTTTGACCTGGCATAACCTGACCTTGACCTTAACTTCGAGGTCATAGCCATGCAATATTACCCAGATTTCAAGACATTCGCTCAAACGGTTGAAAAATTTAGAGGGAGTTTCAGGAAGATTGTCTATCAGGGCCGTCTTTAACCAGTGCAGGGCCCCAGGCACCTTGCGGCCTGCCGGGGCCCTAGACGTTAAGAACAATGTTGACAAGTGTTGACAAGCAAAAAAGGTCATCTCCAACGGTTTTGAATGTTGACAAGCTAAAAAAGGTAATTGTACGTTGAAAAAAGTTTGCGCGCGGCGCGGGCCCCTAAGATGCGCGGGGCCCCGGGCACTGTGCCCGAATTTTTACATTTAAAGACGCCCTGATGTCTATAGCTGGGTTTCTCTCAATATTACGTTTTAGACATCACTTCCCGCATGTAAAACTTCATGGTCCATTCTATTCCGTTCAAAACACAGTGCATGGTCGGTACTGTATTTGTCATATACGTCATAGAGTCGTAGATTAACCTCTGCGTATCCTCGAATGATATATTCTCCATAACCTGCTCCTAATTCGGCCTCCGTTCGGTCCTTCCTCAGCTGGTACCTTGATGCATACTGACAGTGACGCCACAGAAGTAGCTTTATTTAATGGCAAAATATTTGATTGATTGAACGCAAATTGTTTATTGCATCTAACTTGATATTTTGAAATTGCTCAGCAGCGAAATATATGCCCAATTGGTTTATTAATTAAAGCCATTGTGAAATTATATAGGTGTGATTTTTACCGTTTTAATCCGCTGTAAAAATAACTTGAATGTTTAAATCTATTCTCCACTTCTCGAATAGGCTACATCTTCAACAATCTCAAGATTGTTTCTTGAATGCTTATTTAAAAAAAATAGTTTCGATTTGCCAAATGCCGACACTTCTGCATGCTGACCTACAGTTAATAAATTTCAGGAAAATCTGGAAACGTCACTCTATACCGAAAAGATCAAACGAAATTCGATCTGGACATTGTCGACAAGTACGATTACAACACTCCGAAACTGATTGAGTACGTTTCGAAATTACAAATCGATATCATTCCCCGCTAACCGACAAATCGAACTTTTGACAGTCAGTAGAAACATTTGCGGCTAGCCATTGGGCCTCCTAGATTCTTCAAAATCGTTGGACATGAGCCTCATGTCCTGACATGGATAACTTTTGAAAAGTTCATGTCCTTAAGTTATGGCTGTGGACATGGGTGCTACTACTACAACCAGGTGCAAACTCCACTATATCCCTCATGTGATGAGGGATATAGTGGAGTTTGCACCTGGTTGTGGTTGTAGTATTAGTAGTCGTGTAGTCGTTAGTAGTCGTAGTAGTAGTAGTAGTAGTAGTAGTAGTGATAATATTATTATTATTATTATTGTTATTAATGTTATTAGAGTGATTATTATTATTATTATTGTTATAACCACTAGAGTGACTCAGTATGGTATGCCATAACCACAAAAGACCAATATATAGATATATTATATAAAGATATATATATATTTTATATATATAATATTCATATAATTATGCATATACAGTATTTATTTGTTTGTAGGTTTGAAACTCCGGTTGAGGTGATGCCTGGAGACTACATAGATGTGACATGCGTCTACAATTCGATCGGCAGAAACACAACAACCAAATGGGGATTTGCGACTTCGGACGAGATGTGCTACGCATTCTTTGCCTACTATCCTCAGATGGAAGGTTTCGCCTTCTGCGGTCAGTGGAAGAAATTCGACATATGTGGCAACGAAACGCTGCATCTCGATTAGAAGGAGAGAGCTCCAGAAATGTCTAGCTGGAAACGCCAAGAATATTCACCAGTTTTAGTTTTAATATCAGCAATAACACAGGAAATAGGTATTAATCCATTAATGCTAACTCCTTTTACTATCAATCAGTAATATGCCAGTAGATCAGAGCTATATGACAGGTAATTAGTAATGTAATAATTTGCCGTTAATTGTAATTAGCTTATGAAACTGATAATTAATTTAATCAGCAATGACATGAATAAACTGAAGTATCATAACAACTACTCTCATTATTTGCAATCTCAGCATCATCAAATCTTTTCTTCAATAAATCCGATGGATATGTGTGTTATTTGAGATAGAGCGAAGATAGGCCTATAATTGCAATAGTATTTCGTTATAATGAACTCAGTTGTAACGTTTACTCGATTACAACGCACCGCTATGTACGGTCCAGGGTGATACGCTACTGTATTGGATGGCATTTGATAAACATATACCTCGGATATACAGTAACGTGCTAAATTGTACAGTCCCGCTAAGTACGTTTGGCCTTAAAACACTATAAAAATTTTAACAAACACCAACTGGGACAGTTTAAGGTAACAATTCTCTGACACGTGATAGTTCTCTTGAAAGGGCAGAGTAACCTTGTTGCAATTTAGAATTACTGAATAGCTATTGATGTTACATGATCTTGATGTAGAAGGTTATGATTGATGTAGAAGATGAAAGATGTGAGATTGATGTAGAAGAGTTACTACTCATCAAGGAGGCAGAGCAGAATAATTGTATTCTATCCGATCAAAAAAGACATTATACCAGCTCGGAAATCTAAACTGCATTTTTGTTCACTGTCAAAATTTCCCTGTGGATACTTATAATTACTGTATATTACCCTAAGCTTGTCTTTGTAAATGCATTCATTTATAATTTGGAAAAACAAACAAATGGCTACTCAGTAATCCTAAATTGCCGCAGTTTGTCTAACTAGGCTATATTCTATAGTCATTATATAGTGATCGAAGATGAAATGTTTTATAGACACTACATTATTGTTTCTCATCAATACCCGACATGATTTAATATAACGTTACATTTCCAGCAATTTATTTGAAGATGTTTCAAGATGTAAGATTGACTGTCAGAAAGTTGTTACTTAAGCTCATCATAGTAACCAGAGGCGTAAATATATCTGTTCATTTAGGCTATTGGTTGACTCAAAAAAGAACCTTTATACCAGGGCTGCTGCGGTCACAGGTGTGAAGCTGCAATTTTGTTCACATGGCAAAATTTATTAAAGGCTGGTGGATAAGCCTAAACTAATCCCATAAAACAAACAAAATTGTTTTTTCCATCAACACCAGGTCTGTCCTTGCTGGAATGCATTCATATATCCCCATCCCCATGCTAGCCTACCCAAATATTAAACTCCCTATGCTCTGTAATGAACGCCCAAAATGTAATTCGAAGTCACGGATGCGTGAAAACATGCATGGACAAAAGAACCCTTACAATGCAAAGGAAAAAAGCGCTAGCTAGCCTATCCTGTTCTATATGACGATAGCAAAACTTAGTCAATGCATGTTATATCTTAGCAGCTGTGAATTGAAAGAGACATAAAAAAGAAGACTAAAAACCAGCGTTAATAACAGTATACATTTGTATTTTACTGAGAATTTAAAAGACTCTGTCATTTTGTGCGTTAAAGTCAGAAAGAAATAATACAAGTTTCTCAACTCCTATATATGACATTGCAGTCTATGTAGCCCTATGGTTATTAGCTGTGTTCGTTAGATTAGATTAGCGAAATTCGTTATGTCTGCAAATCAATTAGCCTATATATCACCGTTTGTAAGTCTTAATAACGCTCCATTTTCATTTACAATACGACATTCTAAAATCGAATACAGGCTGAGATACATAGTTTTAATCGTGTAGTAGTAGGCATACGGCGTTTCCCATACTTATATCGAAATATTTTAAGACTATATATTTTCCAAGAATCAATTTAACACGATTTTGGATCATAGAAAAACCATTAGTATAAAGAGTATTTTCGAATTGTGCTGTGTCGAATTCACAGTTATTGCCATTTTCGTCAAAATTGACGACAAATATAGACCACAAACGCCAGCAATGGGATTAAACCAAAATGGCGTCTCATCAATGAACAGCGACTGGGCAGTTGGTTCGATACCGGTGTGGTGCATACCGTGCTTGCTGGTTGCTGTTGTTGTTGAGCGAGCGCGCAATATGCCAACGTGGGATAGATAGTTGGGAAAAAGTGTTGAAGAGTTGAAAGGACGTCTTCGTCTCGCTGGCAGCCGGTCATAAAAGCTGCCTCGAGAGTTTTGGCGCAGGTCGCGTTTGAGCAACTGGGGGAGCACAGTTTCGGAACCAAACCCGCGTGATCCATGAACGTTGTCAGGTCACAGCGATCACTTTTCAGGGTCGAAGTCCTCCCGCAGTTCTGAACGCTCTTGTACTGACCGCAGAAACTGAATTCTTGAATCTCAGGATAGTAGGCGAAAAACGCGGAACACATCTCTTCCGTTATTGCCTGTCCCCAGTAGGTGGTCGTGTTTCTGAGGGTGGCATCAAAAGTACAGTTCACTTCAATGGAGTCTCCTGGCTTAAACTCAATATGATTTTTAAATCTGCAATGACAAGATAACGACTTTTTCCTCACTAATAATAAACGCACTACAGTAAATCAGTACCACTAATTTCCACTAAATCGTAGAGTAGTAATTGACAGCTATAACTGACAGCTAATAATTGGCAGCTTAAATAAATAAAATAAACTTATAGGTGGTTAATAATAGAAAATCAATGACTCCTCAGTGTTTATTCTAGGCCTGTTTGGGGAGGGAATCCCCCCAAAGTTTTAAAATTCCTCCCCCCAAATTTGTATACTGTATACTGTATATTGGCTTGTGGGATGGAAATTTCCCCCCAAAAGCGTGGAGAGACAAATCTTGTCCCCCTAAACATTTCACCCCCCCATGTCAAGGTGGCTAGAATAAACACTGATGACTCCTAGTTGAAATTTGAATTTTGTTATTACCTGAAGACAGATGAAAATTGCTAACAGGATCCTATTATGAGAAAAATTGGATGCTTGCAGGTGCAAGATTCACAATAATTCTAAACTTCTTCACGAGTTAATCAAACTAGGCTTATATGAATTTTACATGTACATTTGTAACTTTATGCGCGCACATTTTGAGAGTCAATCATTTTAGAACCGTACTAATGTCTATATTCAAAGGTTAATACACAAAACAGCAATGCATAAGAAATAGAGAATCATACTCTATCATAGCTGGACTGTCGTAGTCATAGTTCGGAATTTCAATAACCTGAGGTGGCTGACCGTTTCGGAATAGACGAATGGTGGCGCTCTTCCCTGAAATTCGAAAGATTAGCAGGAAGTTGTTACGTATACTTTCAATTTTAAAAGTATTAATTAATAGGTCTAGTATTGGCGTGATTTCTGGTGGTTTTGGAAGCATTAGGCTACTGTACGTGAAACCCATTATACAGTAATTGCTCTGAACGTTTAATAACCCAGTTTTCCTAGAAAACTTTTGAATCCATTTCTTGTCTCGAATGTTACTGCATTTTCGTCTAAACTTTCCGCAAATCCACTACACTAGCACTAGGAAAGTTGTTTCTTTGTTTTTTGGTCTCATTTTTGTTTAAATTGCATTTGCGACGGATGAATTCTTTCCCGATAAATTGACCAGCTGACCCAGATGGCTCAGTTGTTCGTTGAATATTATCGACATCGATTGATTAGTTTAGATAGATCTTGAACAACTCGAATATAGGCAAATTAAATATAAAATAGAATTATTTTATTTAGCAAAAAAAAGATTTGAGTGTATGTAACCTTACTTATTGTAGTAAAACTTCACGATTTTGCTTTCAGAATAATGTTGCAAGAGCTTTATTTAGGCGATTTAGTCAATCGGGCAAAGAAGGATAATAATAATAATAATAATAATAATAATAATAATAATAATAATAATAATAATAATAATAATAATAATAATAATAATAATAATAATAATAATAATAACAATATAATAATAATAATAATATCAATAATAATAATATACTGTAACTGGATTGTAGGCCTAAGTGGCTTAGTAAAATATTTCTTGCGTTGGAAACCACTGTCGCTCATACATCATCCTTCTATTTCAACTTGTGTTTTTCCGCTACAGTTGTGATTCTATTAAAAAGTCTACCATTCGCAGCTAGAATTGAAACAACAGGCGTAATGAATGTCAGTTTTTCACAATTTTACATCATGCTATGCTGCTATATTTTACTATTAGAACATATAAATACGAATCGCTGTCAGAATTGAAATACTAAACGCACACATGCTTACCGATCAAATGCATGTGCATTGTTAATGAAGTAAGGTACTTTGATTCATTCAGCCTTGTTTCTGTACACGCAGCGGAGCAGTTTCCGGATAGAGTGTCGTTATCTTTACCAGGTGGAATCTCCAGATACTGTTGACCAACCCACATGATTCCCCCGAGATTCGGGCGAAAGTTGGTCGTGTGAGAGATCTTCATTCCCGAAGAATCTGTCATATTTGCTTTGTGCATAGGATTGTTCCAGTGCAGCTTCAGAACACCATATGCATTTATACTGTGCTGCTTTGATGCAGAAAGAACTTGTTTAATCAAAGTTTCGAAAAGAAAATAGTACACTCGAGAAAATGGATACCGCAAGATTTACTCTAAGCAAAATCGTTGAAAAGCTAGTTTAGAACTAGCTTGCCTTTAATCCCATTGCACTTCATTTACAGAACACTGCCGGAAAATAAAGTGTCTTATTCTTGTCTTGGCTTATCCACCAATATACGGTTAGAATTTTTGTCTGACCTGAAAGTTCTGGATTCAGCAATTAGGGCACAAATGTCAGTGGACATTATGCTTTTGCTGCATCATTCTAGTGTGAGTGTGTTGATATCAGTGTGCTGATATTTTCATTTTGATTTCTACTGTTTTAGATCTGTCACTCTTGCGCCGAATATACACCGTGTGATAACTTTCAAAAGATATTTTTAAAAAATTAATAATAATGATAATCATCAATCACACTCAAAACAGTTTACACTATAGGCTGTTCATTAATTACGTCAACAATTTATGGGGGAGGTGGTTTGAAAAAGTTTGACAGTTGTTGACAGAGGGAGGGGTGTCAAGAGAAGTTGACGTCAACAGTTTCACTTTTTACAAATAATAAAAAATAGGAAATTTCATGGAATACTACTTATTACAATGGAAAAAGCATGGCAAAAAAGGTCATCACCGCCACGTTTTGACACTCGATGAGCAAAAAAGGAGGAAAATGGTCATCACCACAAAAATAATAACAGTGTTATTGGGACCTGTCATTGATCTTGGGGGTCAAACGTTTTTGACGTAATTATGGGGGGTTAAGTGAAAGTTGACAGTTGTTGACAAGGGGAGGGGGTCAAAATTTGCCCAAAAATTGTTGACATAATTAATGGACAGTCCCCTACTCGAATGACAAATTCTATCGAACCTGGAGTACTGCGTAACGATATCCCGTGGGTCCGATGCGGATTCCAAATTTGCTGTCGAAACACTGTCCCAGAGATCCAAAAATCCACAATCCAATCATAGCGTTGCATTGCACTCCAACACTCATTCCACACAAATATGGTCCGCTAGAAGGAATGCCTATAGATAGAAACCTTTGTATTAGGTCTACTGTGAATTTTAAATAAAATCAATTATGAAACATCGAAAACAATAATGGTAAACCTGAAGAGAATCGAATGTAACTGTTCTGATGCACACAAAGCATTCGGGTTTCGATGCAATTTAAAGTTGCCAAGAGGATCGCACTTTACTGTATGTTTGAAACTTGTCTGAATTATGACTTTTTCAATGTTTCAATTCTTTCTACGGCCGTTCACCTTCGGATTTCTCTCAAAAAGTCAACATCTAATCATTTCGAGTAGGCAGTATCAATCAACTGTCTAGGCCGACGTTGCAACTATAAGATAACGCTTAGGACATCAGCCGATGGCCAACCAAATGCACACCAATTTAGAGCCAGACAAAATCGGGAAATGAGTAGCAGGGAAATGTTTCTTTCAGTCAAATGTTCTGCAAAATTGCAGCTTTCTGATTTGTTAAGGAGAATCCCCAATTTAACATGCTAAACTTGGTTATACATGAATCGATACACGATACTGTACATCTTGAAATGTTATTATTAACGAGCATTAATGCAAACTCGTCCGAACGAACTGCTGAATCAGTTACAGATAACTTATTCTGTTTTAAGTCACTCTTTACATTTCAAGGTCGTAGAGATGTTTGATGGCGAGATATGGTTTGTCTGCCCAAAAACCTTGACTGAATCAACATACATTGACATTTTTGTTTGGGGAGATAAGGTTTGTCTGCCCAAAAACCTTGACGCAACATATAGACATTTTTGGAGAATTTTCAAACTTGGGGGGGATCCTCCTAAAAACAGGCCTAGAATAAACACTGGTTCTGAATACTACCATTTTCATTCACGGATGTTAAAATACGAAGAACAGCCAATGAACCATCAGATAAAATTTCGCTTATGAATAAATTACTACTATTAATGTTCTTCGCAGTTTTAATTCTTCGCATCAGGATCTGTAGCCAAATCTTGGTCATATCCTGAAATACTTCGCTACCGGATCTTCAAAGATCTTACCCGATACATCGCCGCTGCATCCCCAAAGTTGTATGTGATGCACTATTTCCGCGTTGTCAATGGCTGGTTCGATGGCTATGATGTCCGCATCTGAGTCATTTGGAAATTGAAAGAGATTGCATATGTAGGTCGTAGCTTCTGTAGGAACCGGTGTTGGAGGAAATCTCACCGTGTAATTTTTGACGCCTGAGTACAACATTCGGATGCAGTTTATTTGTCATGCTATTATATACCATCATCATCATCATCATCATCATCATCATCATCATCATCATCATCATCATCATCATCGTCATCGTCATCGTCGTCGTCGTCATCGTCATCATCATCATCATCATCA
The DNA here is from genome assembly GCA_018105865.1 of Metaphire vulgaris. Classification (NCBI taxonomy): domain Eukaryota; kingdom Metazoa; phylum Annelida; class Clitellata; order Crassiclitellata; family Megascolecidae; genus Metaphire; species Metaphire vulgaris. The sequence continues at coordinate 9,587,052 of CM030861.1, forward strand.
TCATCATCATCATCATCATCATAACATTTCAGGGCACATAATGGAACTAATGCGCCTCGGTTTATAAATTCGAACAGATATGTTTTTAATGATGTTAGAAAGTTGAGCGAGTGAGTGATACGTCTCTGAGGTATGGCGGTAGAGAATTCCAAAGTGCAGGACCGTTTACACGAAAAGAATGTATATACCATATTTATATGGTATATACTTATATGCCTGATTAATATACCATATTAATCAGGTGGCGATCAACATCGTTGCCACGAATCATTTATTCAAATAGATGGCTAGCAATTTCGTGCGCAGCTGCTACTTCAACTGCAAAATGGCTTCCTTTAGTCTATGCATGCTATCAAACACTATGGCATTTGACAATTCGCATATTCCTTGCCAACAGTATGCAACCAGCACTATTCTTGTGCACGATTTTATTATTATTATTATTATTATTATTATTATTATTATTATTATTATTATTATTATTTTGGGATCTCAACCCTCAAGGTCAGAACCAGGACCAATGACTCAGCCCTCAAGACTAGACATCCATATCGAATATCCTATATCCTAAACACAACAGTGGTTCTCACGCAACGCAAACCGCCCTGACCACTTTAAACTTTGTTATTATATTTATTTACTATTTATTATTTTCATTAATCTGGGGTAGGTTGTCATTACTTTCCCCAGACCCACGTTCTACCTCGTAGCTTAACGCCGCTCCTTTAGGCCTATTTACTTTATTCAACCCACTATCGTGAGACAATTTTAACCATTTGAGTCTGCATCAAAATGATATATCAGTAATAAAGCTTTTCTCCCATTGTATTGTATTTGATTTGTAATTTGCTTTATTAGATCACGAGAATTCTCAGAACACAAATTAGATAACTTAACGAAAGAAATGATTTGACTGAATAATACATTCGGTCGTTTTGATTGAGAAAAATAAAATGGAAGAAGTAGGCCGCCTAATGATTCTGTTACTTGAGTCATTGATTGCTGGGCAATCGAATTTGGTATTATTGCAGTTCGTCAGCCAGGTATTCTTGACGGCGCACATTGTCGAACCGAGAGGTTCACAAACTCCTAAAATCAAAACGAAAAGAATGAACATTTGAATTGAAACATATAGTCTTTCAGGCAAACGGTTTATAGTTTTAAGCTACAAATTTAAAATTCATACCGCTTTTAAGGGCGTTCATTCTACTGTAGGATTCGCATTGCATCGTGTAAATTAGACGCAATTATGATATGCTTTTACTCTCTAACATAACATCCATCGTCATGGGAAAATATTCGTCCTAAGAATGGAATACACAATGTCTACATATTCTTACCTGGATGCGTGAGGTCCATGGTACGCGAAGGTGACTGTCCAACTGACCACGTGCAGTCTGGATCTCCCAGTTCTTGGCCATTGGAGTAACCGTCTCCATCGGAATCTTTTTGACAAATTGTCTTGTTCCATATCTAAAAATGATTTTCAGCAAAAAGAAAATAAAACGTTTGGTATTATCGTTTAACGTGTTCTAAACTGTGTCTTTAGACCAACTTTCTGCGAAAGAGACCTCACTAAGTATCAGATACAAAATTTAAAACTTTAGCAGCATTGCTGATCAAGGTTTTCAGAGGCGGCGCTAGGGGGTGGGTCCGCGGGTCCGGAACCACCCAGCTTCTGCCAGAGGCACCCGAGCAAATCGTGCAAATCAGCATAGAAATTTCGATTTGGGGGGGTAGTCTGAGCCGGGTCTTGGTTGTGTAGATTGCATTAAATCCGCCCATGCAGCCAACAAAACCCAGCGCCGTCCCTGAAAGTTTTCATCCTTTAATCACGAGTAAGATGAGCGAAACTGAGTAATAGTTATACGCACCTTATGATAGCAACTTATAGTTATATTAGATATCCGTTATGGATAGGCCCTATAATTATTTCAGAGAAATTAAGTAGGCCTAAAGTAATACTTTGTTATTAGCAGCGAAATCGATTCCAAAATGATTCCGTGGACCTCCGCCCAAGAGATTCTGATGCCCAACTCCCATCCATATGGTCGAGCGATTGCAAGGGTTTGGCACTCTGTCGCCGTTGGGAATTTTTTCTTGAAATTCCGGATAACTGTAGACGCTCGACGCAAGCATAGAGATGACAACTACTGCGAATAGCGTCATCTTCATCTGTTAAAGAAAATACGTTATGAACGGTTTTACACAGGATTACGGTGCTAGCATCAGGGTATCTATTTTACTTTATATTTTCAAATAGGCCTACTGCAATTTCTCACAATTTACAATGCAGAAGCATATCAAGTACAGGAATCTTTTAAATTCATGAAATCTTCGATGAAAATGCATGAATTCGCGAATCTAAACTGTCTTTTTGGGTTGATCGTTCAAATCCCTAATAAAATAAAAAAATTCTCATTGAAAAAGTGATATCCGCTGTAACAAACTGAAACGACGGACCAACAAATTAACAAGCGACAGAAACATTCACTCTGCATTATAGTATATAAAAATATGAAACATTTCTAACGAAGATATCAATTAATGCATTGTATAACATAAAATGTAACTTTAATATTTAAAATTGGCAGTGTAATGACTATATTAGATAGATGTTAGCTATTATCTTGTTAAAGAGGTTAAACTGATATAAGGCAGGACATTGGAAGGAAGTCAAGGGCTTTCCGCGGTCAGTGAAACCAATCGGAACCCGACGGAATTTGACCGACAGGCAACCGGTGACAATGAAGGGAACCTGCCGAGTGAGAGGGACTCTCACTCGTAAACGATGGCAGATCGGTAGCTATTCTAGCCACCTAGAAATTGGGGGATTTTATAATTTGGGGGGAACAGACATTGGGGAGGTCATACTACTTGCCAAGTGTCAAAATGGGAAATTCAAACTTGGGGGACGATTCCTTCCCCCAAAGAAGGCCTAGAATAGGCACTGCTGGCAGACGTAATGCAACAGACCAGACGAAGGGGAGTCAGGAAATTAGAAAGTTTTATATGAATGAACAATTGTCGAGAAGTTTCCGCGAGAAGAATCATCGAATGTCTGTTCCTGTAGATTAGACCGTGTAAATATTTGTTTTGTCATAATAAAATTCTGTAAAATCAAAGTGAACGGCGCGTTCGCGAATTACGAGCACGAACCCTAACGTGCCACCCCCTCTCCCCCCAAGGCACGAGGAATATCACCGCTACCACCAAAAATGCTTAGAGAGAACGAAGCCAAAAATAAGGTTCCACCGGGCTTCAATCAATTTAAACATTACATCTAATCTAAACTGTCTTTTTGGGGGTTAATTGTCAAAATTTTTGATATACTGAAATTTCTCTTATTGGAAGTGATATCCGCAGTTAACACTCAAGAACCTAATCGTTTGTTATCGTTAGCTTCTAATGCGTTGTTCGTTTTTACGTTCAGTGAAATACTTTATAAAGTTGTTTACATTGCATTTGGAACATAGGCCTATAGCAGTAGAGCATCAGATAAAGAAATAACCATCCTTGTTCCATTATCGTCTATTTTAGTGTTAAATCCATGGTTGAAATCTAATGCTCAAATTTAGTAGTTGATGCACATGTTGAATGATTCGGTATTGAAGTAAATAGCGACTAAATGTACACTAGCGTCTTACTTTTCAAACGACTCTCGCTGTGATCGGCAGAAATTGTTGGCTGACGCCTAATTATCTTTAACATGGAATCCCCTATACTTCAGACGCTAACTGCGTTCTTCACGACGAATGACTTCATAAAAAGTTCATTGAACCGTGTCTTGAATGTTATTCAACGATCTTTTGACATTCAATCGCTGTCTCGCTCAACGTGTAGACTCTAGAATAAGCGCGGTAGGAGATCCTTATATATATATATATATATATATATATATATATATATATATATATCCCCGTCCTTCGGATGAAGGAATGTATATAAAACCTCTTAGGCATAGCGAAGTGACGAAGAACTATGGACGAAGGTGGCCGGTCTTTTAATCCTAGTCAATTAATCCCAGTCACTTAATCCTAGCCATTTAATCCCAAGTCTTTTAATCCCAGTGCAGATAATCCCAAGTCTTTTAATCCCATTGCCTGTACACATAATCCAATGACACTCAAAGATGTAACAACCTATTTAAGAAATGTTTGTGATATACAAACATAGTTAAACATGGTTACAGAATAAAAACTAATAGGGTTAGGGTTAGTGTTAGGGTGAGGGTTAAGTTTAAGTTTCAGGATTAAGTGACTGGGATTAAATGGCTAGGATTAAATGACTGAGATTAAGTGACCGGGATTAAGTGACTGGAATTAAATGGATAGGATTAAATGACAGGGAACCATAGACGAAGGCGGCCGGTGAAACTGTTTACCTGACTTCGAAAACCATTTTATATCCGTAGGCCTTGTTAATATTCAGCCTTTTACAGCTTTGACCCTAGTAAAAGTTAGTACGAAGTTGTTTTCTCGTACCAATCTGTCACGGCTCTCCGTTTTAGGCAGTATAGGCCTGTTGTAATGCGTATTGAATCGACACAGAGGGACTTTCAAGTCTTCTACAGACCGATGAAGAAACGTTATGTATCTCTGAATAGATCAGGGATGGGCACAAATTTTTATCCGAGGGTCGCAAAAGTGTCTGTGACGAAAACCGAGGGCCGCACAAGTTTTGTCGGCAGTTAGAATGAAATTTTTAAGTAGTCTCCAAAACGACTTTAACATAACGTAAGCCTATTATCGTGTATACTGTTCAGTATAAGTAAATTATTAATAAGCCAAGACTGCCAAGTCGAAGAAAGGTTAGTAAATATTAAAAGCATTATTTCTGGTTAACGATCAATTGCCAACGTGTAAATCCAATTTGAATGCTGAATTTTCCAATGAGGCGTTGTCAAATGTTTCATATGTTTAGAGGGCCGCACATTAATGCAATATTTCTCGATGCCGGGGCCGCACAAAAGGGCTACGAGGGCCGCATTTGGCCCGCGGGCCGCACTTTGCCCATCCCTGGAATAGATCCTTAATAAATAACATTGCTTTTAGAGCGACATACAGAAGATATAGCAGAGGATTAAGAAGTCTCAAGATAAATGGCAAACTCTCAGTTGATTTTCAAACTTTGAATATACAGGGTGTAAAAGTGAAAAGGGCACCCCTTTATGATATTTAATATCTCGGCTGCGTGTATAGCGATTTCAATTAAATTTATAGACCATATACCCGGGAATAGTTTTGATGCAATTGCCAAATTTCATGCTGATAACTTTAGTGTTTGATGAAATATGACCAAAAAAACTGAAGAGACCCACATTTTGAAATTGACATTGGAATATAACGTCCTAATAAAATGTATCGTTTTTTTACTCTAAAAATAGCGGCTGTTTTCGTCGCGCCAGACAATGTCAAGGTTTCTTACGGCCAACAGATGAACACAACAGCATTATGATTGGCTGCAGTCAGTCTCTGTCTAATACTGACCTTATTATTTTCTGCTCAGTTTGTCTGAGAAAGATGGCGAAATTGTCTTCGGAGGACAAACTGCGAATTCAGACGCTTCGGGAACAGGGTTTTGGTGCTAAAAAAAATTAAAAATGCTTATCCTGAAAAGAATTGGTCGCTAGGCACACTGAATAAGATCTGCAGGCGTGTTGATGAGACAGGGTCAGCATTGGTCAGAAAGCCAGGCAGTGGAGGTCGCAGATCAGCGCGAACTGCAGCAAATATTGGACAGGTCACAGAATTGATCTGCTCTCAGGAGGGTCAGCCTGGAACGAGTAAGTCAAGTCGAGAAATAGCCACTCAGTTGGGGATAAGCCATACCTCTGTTATGAACATTGCTAAGAAGGATTTGGGCATGAAATGTTTCAAGCGTGTCACTGGTCAGGTCCTTAACGTTGCAATCAGGAACAAGCGCTTGTTTCGCTGCAGACGTCTGATGAGACGCTTGACTAACCAAACGTAAAAAGGTCTTTTTCACCGACGAAAAGGCCTTCTTCCTTGATCCGCCAGTCAACAGTCAATGCAAGCGAGTGTGGGGTGTGGGTAGGAAAGGAGATTTGCCATCAGAACGACTTGTCAGGCAGCGGGCAAAGTTTTCCAGACATGTCATGGTGTCTGCTGGAGTGTGCCATCAGGGCAAAGGTCGCCTGCACTTCGTACCAGGCAAATCCAAAGTGAACGCCGAGTGCTACGTAACTCAGCTGCTACCAGATCTCCTGCAGGACTGTCATGATTTGCTAGAAGATTTTATTTTCCAGCAAGACGGAGCACCTGCGCACTCTGCTTTCAGGACCCAGGATTTTCTGGAGCAAAATTGTCCAGATTTCATCAAGAAAGATGACTGGCCACCCAACTCCCCAGATATCAATCCACTTGACTTCCATGTCTGGGGAATCATGCTCGACAGATATCAAAAGTATCAGCCAAAGCCACAAAACATCACGGAGTTGAAGACGGTGCTGAAGAATATCTGGGAGAGTTTGCCTGAGAACCAGATCAAGAAGTCGATACTGTCAGTGAAGAAGCGCTTGTCGGCATATGTGAAGGCTGAGGGGGCATTTTGAGCACCTGCTCCCGTAGCAAATCATCTGAAATCCCCTTTAAAACGACCCTTTTCAGGGCCAAATAAATAAAAAAATTAATTTTTGTATCACTTTATTATGACGTTATATTCCAATGTCAATTTCAAAATGTGGGCCTCTTTAGTTTTTTGGCCATATTTCAGCAAACACTAAAGATATCAGCATGAAATTTGACAATTGTATCAAAAACATTCCCAGGTATATGGCCTATAAATTTCATTGAAATCGCTATACACGCAGCCGAGATATTAAATATCATAAAGGGGCGCCCTTTTCACGTTTACACCCTGTATAGATAAAGCCAGATTTTTGTCCTAGTGTTCTAGGCAATGCTATTAATTGCAAAGTAACTGGAATTCATTAATTCGGGTTGTGTGCGTTCAACAGCGTATATATTGTTTACAAGCGCTGTTGGGTCACTTTCCGAGCAGTTTACTACGACCCACACTGTCCAGAATATCTGAGTGCGCAGGTGCAGCGAACGACGTCAAACGAATCGAGAATGAAGGTTCGATCGAGTCCTACTGCTCGTCCCTCCTCCGTCAAAGACCTCCAAGTTTGGAGAAAGGTCATTCTCCACAGTTAATCCGATACTATGGAACTCGTTACCTGATGTTGTGTCGGAAGCTCTCTGCGGAATCCTTTATTAGGAACTTAATAACACACCTATATTTAATATTGGATTTTAACTGATATAATTATGTCAAAACGCTTTTGTCGTAGGCCTTGACCTTGTTTACTGCGCTAGAAAAATTGCCTATAAAAATTATCATAATAATAATAATAAATAATAATAACATTTCGAGACAACATATGGAGAGTAGCAATGACGGTGAACAATATCAACATGAGAAAAACAATTGCAGTAATATTATTTTATTATCATGTAATGGCAATACCGAACAACTTGTATTTACTTTTATGACTCAATACTACATTTGCACAGGTGCATAGCATTTCCCATGTTTTAAGACGATATATTCTGGAAGCCTCAAACTAACAACTTATATAGACGATAGCAATATTTATAATTATAGCCTACGCGGCATAGAGAATGGCTAATATTGTTTTTCAATATTATTGTTTTATGTCAAGTTCGCAGTCATTTCGATTTTCGTCAAATTAGACGACGAAAATACACCATAAATGCCAGCAGTGGGATTGAACCGGAATAACTGTTGATCGGTGAACAGTGATTGGACGTCTGGTTCGCTTCCACCGGAATGCAGACAGTGTCTGCTTGTTGCTGCAGAGCGAGTGAACAATATGCCATGGTATTTAAGGCACGCGACATAAATTCCCATATGTCATCGTCTCGCTGGCAGCCGGTCTTTAAAGCTGCGTTGACAGCTTCAGTGCATTTGCTATCGGAGCAGTTGGCGGAACAGAGTGTTGGAAGAAGATATAGGTAATTCCGGAAAGTTGTCAAGTCGCAACGGCGGCTCTATTCATAATGCCGTAATACTCGATTCCAGTTCATTCTTTAACTCCTTAACCGGGAACCTCGGATATATCTGTCCATTTTACATTGAGTTACAGTTAAATACACAGTTAAGGGGTTAATATCATCCAGTCAACCTCCTTCTATCTTCTTCCCTTCAACCGATTTCGAATCCATCTGAAAATATTCCTTCGTATTTCACAGGACTTCAATATGGCTGGAGTCTTGTACATTTAGAGACGAGTTTAGCCTCTAATATTTGATAAATTGGGAAAAGAATTTTGGATATATATATATATATATATATATATATATATATATATAGGCGTACTGGCAACCATACCATAGGCCCACGCGAAATTGCAAATAAACACAGCAGCCGTATCCCTTGACTGAACCAAATTTAAGACAGATCCACTGGTAGGCGCCCGGAACCTGTGTAAGGAGCGATAAACCCCACGCTCCATCTCTCATTCATTGGACAAAAGAACCCGTACAATGTGAAGGGAAAAAAGCGCTAGCTAGCCTATCCTGTTCTATATGACGATAGCAAAGCATAGTCAATGCATGTTATATCTTAGCAGCTGTGCATTGAAAGAGCCATAAAAAAGAAGACTAAAAACCAGCGTTAAGAACAGTATACATTTGTATTTACTGAGAGTTTATTAAAGACTCTGCCATTTTGTGCGTTAAAGTCGGAGAGAAATAATACAAGTTTCTCAACTCCTATATATGACATTGCAGTATATGTAGCCCTATGGTTATTAGCTGTGTTCGTTAGATTAGATTAGCGAAGTTCGTTATGTCTGCAAATCAATTATAATATATATATATATATATATATATATATATATATATAATATATATATATATATAACCGTTTGTAAGTCTTAATAACGCTCCATTTGCATTTACAGTACGACATTCTAAAATCGAATACAGGCTGAGATACATAGTTTTAATCGTGTAGTAGTATGGCGTTTCCCATACTTATATCGACATATTTTAAGACTATATATTTTCCAAGAATCAATTTAACACGATTTTGGTTTGGATCATAGAAAAACCATTAGTATAAAGAGAAAAATCATTGGTATATAAAGAGTATTTTCGAATTGTGCTGTGTCGAATTCACAGTTATTGCCATTTTCGTCAAAATTATCGACAAACATAGACCACAAACGCCATCAATGGGATTGAACCAGAATAGCGTCTCATCAATGAACAGCTACTGGGCAGTTGGTTCGATACCGGTGATGTGCAGACAGTGCTTGCTGGTTGATGTTGAACGAGTGCACAATATGCCAACGTGGGATAAATAGTTGGGAAAAAGCGTTGAAGAGTCGAAAGGATGTCTTCGTCTCGCTGGCAGCCGGTCATAAAAGCTGCCTCGAGAGTTTTGGCGCAGGTCGCGTTTGAGCAACTGGGGGAGCACAGTTTCGGAACTAGACCCGCGTGATCCATGAACGTTGTCAGGTCACAGTGATCACTTTTCAGGGTCGAAGTCCCCCCACAGCTCTGAACGCTCTTGTAATGACCGCAGAAATTGAATTCTTGAATCTTCGGATAGTAGGCAAAATACGCGAGACACATCTCGTCCGTCGTTGCCTGTCCCCAGTAGGTGGTCGTGTTTCTGAGGGTGGCATCGAAAGTACAGTTCACTTCAATGGAGTCTCCTGGCTTAATCTCAATATGATTTTTAAATCTGCAATGACAAGATAACGACCTATTTTCGCACTAATAATAAACGCACTACAGTAAATCAGTACCACTAATTTCCACTAAATCGTAGAGTAGTAACTGACAGCTGAAACTTACATGCAGCTAATTGACAGCTTAGATAAATAAAATAACATTATAGGTGGCTAATAATAGAAAGTCAATGACTCTTATAGTTGATATTTGAATTTTGTTATTATCTGAAGGCAATTCGCAGATGAAAATTGCTAACAGGATCTTATTATGAGAAAAATTGGATGCTAGCAGGTGCAAGATTCACAATAATCCTAAACTTCTTCGCGAGTTAATAAAACTAGGCTTTTATGAATTTTTGCAACTACAGTGTAGGCTTGTATGAATTGTATGAACATTTGCAACTTCATGCGCGCACATTTTGAGAGTCAAACTTTTTAGAACCGTACTAATGTATATATTCACAGGTTAATACACAAAACAGCAATGCATAAGAAATAGAGAATCGTACTCTATCATAGTTGGACTGTTGTAGTCATAGTTCGGTATTTCAATAACCTGAGGTGGCTGACCGTTTCGGAATAGACGAATGGTGGCGCCCTTCCCTGAAAATCGAAAGATTAGCAGGAAGTTGTTACGTACTTTCAATTTTAGAGTATTAATTAATAGATCTACTATTATCTAGCAAAAAACAAAAGATTTGAGTGTAACCTTACTTATTCTAGTAAAAATCGAAATTAATTCACGATTTTGCTTTCAAAATAATGTTGCAAGGAGCCTTATCTAGGCAAAGAAGGATAATAATAATAATAATAATAATAATAATAATAATAATAATAATAATAATAATAATAATAATAATAATAATAATAATAACGGCGACAACAACAATAATAATAATAATAATTATAACAATAATAATAGACTGTAACTGGATTTTAACTGGCTTAGTAGGACTCCTACTGTGTTGGAAACCACTGTCGCTCATACATCCTTCTATTTTAACTGATGTTTGTCCGCTACAGCTCTGATTCTATTTTAAAAAACCTAACACATTTCGCAGCTTGAAGTGAAACAACAACACGCGTATTGAATGTAAGTTCTTCGCAATTTTTACATTATGATATGCTGCTATCAGAGGCGGACCGAGGGTATATACGGCGCCCGGGGGCAAAGTGCACCGTTGGCGCCACTAACATTGCTGACGAGCAAAAAAGGTCGTTACACATGTTTCTTCTTCTTTATTGTGCGTTTCACTTACCCAAATACCCGATTTTGGCGCCCCCTCACCTCGGCGCCCGGAGACATTTGTCCCTCTGCCCTCGGTCCGCCTCTGGCTGCTATAGTGCTAAACTGTACTATTAGAACACACAAATACGGATCGCTGTCAGGATTGAAATACTAAACGCACACATGCTTACCGATCAAATGCATGTGCATTGTTAATGAAGTAAGGTACTTTGATTCATTCAGCCTTGCTTCTGTACACGCAACGGAGCAGTTTCCGGACAGGGTGACGTTATCTTTACCAGGTGGAATCTCCAGATACAGTTGACCAACCCACGTGATTCCCCCGAGATTCGGGCGAAAGTTGGTCGTGTGAGAGATCTTCATTCCCGAAGAATCCGTCATGTTTGCTTTGTGCGTAGGATTGTTCCAGTGCAGCTTCAGAACACCAATGCACTTATACTGTGATGCTTTAAGAGTGCAGAAAGAACTTGTTAAATCAAAATTTCGAAAGGAAAATAGTGCACTCGAGAAAATGGATACCTCAAGATTTATTCTAAGAAAATCGTAGAAAAACTTGTTTAAAACTAGCTTGCTTTTAATTCCATTGCACTTCATAGGCCTATACAGTACACTGCCGGAAAAAGTGTCTTATTCTTATCTTGGCTTATCCACCAATTGACGGTAAGAATGTTGTCTGACATGAAAGTCCTGGATTCAGCAATTATGGCACCAATGGCAGCAGACATTATGCTTTTGATGCATCATTCCAGTGTGTTGATATCAGTGTGCTGATATTTTCATGTTGGTTTCTGCTGTTTTAGATCTGTCACTCTTGCGCCGAATATACGTTTTTGTAACAATAATAATCATCATCATCATCAACCACACTCAAAACAATTTACACTACTCGAATGACGAATTCTATCGAACCTGGAGTATTGCGTAACGATATCCGGTGGGTCCGATGCGGAATCCAAATTTGCTGTCGAAACACTGTCCCGCAGATCCAAAAGTCCACAATCCAATCAAAGCGTTGCACGGCATTCCACCACTCATTCCGCACAAATATGGTCCGTTAGAAGGAATGCCTATAGATAGAAACCTTTGTATTAGGTCTACTTGGAATTTCTAATAAAATCAATTATAAAACATCGAAAAAATTATGGCAAACCTAAAAATAATCGAATGTAACTGTTCTGATGCACGCAAAGCCAGTAAGTAAGTAAGTAAAATCTCGTAGATTTCTATAACGCCTTGAAAGCAGCACACCAGTAGCTGCTTGTTCTTAGGCGCATTCGGGTTTCGATGCAATTTAAAATTGCCAAGAGGATCGCACTTTATGTTTGAAACTTGTCTGAATTATGACTTTTTCAGTGTTTCAATTCTTTATACGGCGGTTCACCTTCGGATTTCGCTCAAAAAGTCGACATCTAATAATTTCGAGTAGGCAGTATCAATCAACCGTCTAGGCCGACGTTGCAACTATAAGATAACGCTTAGGACATCAGCCGATGGCGAACCAAATGCACACCAATTTAGAGCCAGACAAAATCGGGAAATGAGTAGCAGGGAAATGTTTCTTTCAGTCAAATGTTCTGCTTAAATTGCAGCTTTCTGATTTGTTAAGGAGAATTCCCAATTTAACATGCTAAACTTGGTTATACATGAATCGATACACGATATTGTACAGAACATCTTGAAATGTGCCGAGCATCGCGCAACACTGTTCTGAATCAGTGTTTATTCTAGCCACCTTGACATTGGGGGAGTTTTACATGTTTGGGGAGATATGGTTTGTCTGCCCAAAAACCTTGACGCAACATATAGAAATTTGAGAAGATTTTCAAACTTTGGGGGGGGGAATCCCTCCCAAAACAGGCCAAGAATAAACACTGGTTCTGAATGCTACCATTTTCATTCACGGATGTTAAAATACGAAGAACAGCCAATGAACCATCAGATAAAATCTCGTTTATGAATAAATGCTATTATTAATGTTCTTCGCAGTTTTAATTCTTCGCATCAGGATTTGTAGCCAAATCTTGGTCATATTCTGAAATACTTCGCTACCGGATCTTCAAAGATCTTACCCGATACATCGCCGCTGCATCCCCAAAGTTGCATGTGATGCACTATTTCCGCGTTGTCAATGGCTGGTTCGATGGCTATAATGTCCGTATCTGAGTCATTTGGAAACTGAAAGAGATTGCATATGTAGGTCGTAGTTTCTGTAGGAACCGTTGTTGGAGGAAATCTCACCGTGTAATTTTTGACGCCTGAGTACAACATTCGGATGCAGTTTATTTGTCATGCTATTATATACCATCATCATCATCATCATCATCATCATCATCATCATCATCATCATCATCATCATCATCATTATCATCGTCATCGTCGTCGTCGTCATCGTCATCATCATCCTCATCCTCATAACATTTCAGGTTGCATAATGGAACTAATGAGCCTCGGTTTATAAATCGAACAGATATGTTTTTAATGATGTTAGAAAGTTGAGCGAATGAGTGATACGTCTCTGAGGGATGGCGGTAGAGAATTCCAAAGTGCAGGACCGTTAACACGAAAAGAACGTATATACCATATTAATATATCATATTAATATGGTATATACGTATATGCCTTATTAATATACCATATTATTCAGGTGGCGATCAGCATCGTTGCCACGAATCATTTATTCAAATAGATGGCTAGCAATTTCGTGCGCAGCTGCTACTTCAACTGCAACATGGCTTCCTTTAGTCTATGCATGCTATCAAACACTATGGCTTTTGACAATTCGCATATTCCTTGCCAACAGTATGCAACCAGCACAATTATTGTGCACGATTTTATTATTATTATTGTTTATTATTATTATTATTATTATTATTATTATTATTTTGGGATTTTAATAAGGACTCAACCCTCAAGACCAGGACCAGAACTCAACCCTCAACTCACTACCGGGCTTTGTCACAAACTCTGACTCTCTTGGAATTTTTCTACGCAATCTTAAGACTTACTTATTCACCATCGGATATTCGTAGTTCTGTAAAGCGCTCTTGTCTTTGGCCACTTTTGCCATACTTATTGCGCTATAGAAATCGTCTAGCTAATAATAATAATAACCCTCAACTTAAGACCAAGACCAAAACCAAGGACTTGACTATGCTAGTTAAACTGCAATTTGATACTAAGATTGTCTAGGCCATATTTCTAATACATAGTAAGATATAAAGTAAATGATAGGATTGCAAAAATGAAAAAAAACACATGTGCCAAGAACGAATTTATGAACACTAACACCAAGTAAAAACTTGTATGACTAATTTAGCAAAACAAACATAGAAACTCATATTTTTTGAGCTCATTCTAGCCCTAGTTTGGTTATCGCTAGGTCACGCTGCTGCGCCTTGGGATTGGATAGCAAACTTACAGCTGTAAGTAGCTGCACTCAGTGTAATATAATAGCGCTGAAGTTGACCGCATTTCATGCATTATGACGCAGGGACTGTGAAAATATTTACAATGAAACAGATTTGCACCGGTTCTGTTACGTAGGCCTGTACAGTACAGCAATATACTGTAAACGATGTTCCGAGTGTCACTTGATAACATTATATGGGTGCCATAAACACAGACCGCAAAACACAATAAAAGCTATCTTGAATTAGATTTTATTCACTAGGCCACAGTACATGCTATAGAACAGTAAATTAATACAGCAACGTTTTGTGGTCCAAGTCACTGACTAATTTCAATGAACCCTTAAGGCCAGGACCAGGAGTCCAAGACCAAAGACTCGACTCTCGAAGGCCAGGACCAGGGCCAGGACAGAAAACCAATGTTTATAGTACGCGAAGGTAACGTGTCCTTAAGGATTTCTTAATGCCAGGACCAAGGTAGAGAACTAGCATAGTAGCATCCCTGGTCTTTGGTTCAATTTTGTCACGATAGTTCTTCTAGTGTGCATGATTTTTGAACAGAACCTCTTACATATAAGCCTAGGCCTAGGTTCTAGACATCCATATCGAATATCCTAAACACAACAGTGGTTCTCACACAGGGCAAACCGTCCTGACCACTTTAAACTTTGTTATTATATTTATTTGCTTTATTCAACCCACTATCGTGAGACAATTTTAACCATTTGAGTCTGCCCCATATGATATCAGTAATGCAGCTCTTCTCCCATTGTATTGTATTTGATTTGGAATTTGCTTTATTAGATCATGAGAATTCTCAGAACACAAATTAGATAACTTAACGAAAGAAGTGATTTGACTGAATAATACGTTCGGTCGTTTTGATTGAGAAATATAAAATAGGCCGCCTAATGATTCTGTTACTTGAGTCATTGATTGCTGGGCAATCGAACTGGTTATTATTGCAGTTCGTCAACCAGGTATTCTTGACGGCGCACATTGTCGAACCGAGAGGTTCACAAACTCCTAAAATCAAAACGAAAAGAATGAACATTTGAATTGAAACATATAGTCTTTCAGGCAAACGGTTTACAGTATTAAGCTACAAATTTAAAATTCATACCGCTTTTAAGGGCGTTCATTCTACTGTAGGATTCGCATTGCATCATGTAAATTAGACGCAATTATGATATGCTTTTACTCTAACATAACATCCATCGTCATGGGAAAATAATATATTCGTCCTAAGAATAGAATACATAACGTCTACATGTTCTTACCTGGATGCGTGAGGTCCATGGTACGCGAAGGTGACTGTCCAACTGACCACGTGCAGTCGGGATCTCCCAGTTCTTGGCCATTGGAGTAACCGTCTCCATCGGAATCTTTTTCACAAATTGTCTTGTTCCATATCTAAAAGTGATTTTCAGCAAAAAGAAAATAAAACGTTGGGTATTATCGTTTAACGTGTTCTAAACTGTGTCTTTTAGACCAACTTTCTGCGAAAGAGACCTCACTAAGTATCAGATACAAAATCTAAAACTTTAGCAGCATTGCTGATCAAAGTTTTCAGAGGCGGCGCTAGGGGTTGGGTCCGCGGGTCCGGACCCACCCAGCTTCTGGCAGGGGCACCCGAGCAAATCGTGCAAATCAGCATAGAAATTTCGATTGGGGGTAGTCTGAGCCGGGTCGTGGTTGTGTAGATTGCATTAGATCCGCCCATGCAGCCAGCAAAACCTAGCGCCATCCCTGAAAGTTTTCATCCTTTAATCACGAGTAAGATGAGCGAAACTGAGTAATAGTTATACGCTCCTTATGATAGCAACTTATAGTTATATTAGATATCCGTTATGGATAGGCCCTATAATTATTTCAGAGAAATTAAGTAGGCCTAAAGTAATACTTTGTTATTAGCAGCGAAATCGATTCCAAAAGGATTCCGTGGACCTCCGCCCATGAGATTCTGATGCCCAACTCCCTGCCATATGGTTGAGCGACTGCAAGGGTTCGGCACTCTGTCACCGTTGGGAATTTTTTGCTGATAACTCGGATAACTGTAGACGCTCGACGCAAGCATAGAGATGACAACTGCTGCGAATAGCGTCATCTTCATCTGTTAAAGAAAATACGTTATGAACTGTTTTACACAGGATCACGGTGCTAGCATCAGGGTGACTATTTTACTTTATATTTTCAAATACTGCAATTTCTCACAATTTACAATGTAGAAGCATATCAAGTGCAGGAATCTCTTAAATTCATGAAAGCTTCGATGAAAATGCATGAATTCGCGAATCGAAACTGTCTTTTTGAGTTGATTGTTCAAATTACTGATAAAATAAAAAATTTCTCATTGGAAAAGTGATATCCGCTGTAACAAACTGAAACGACGGACCAACAAATTTAACAAGCGACAGAAACATTAACTCTGTAATTATAGTATATAAAAAAATTTGAAACATTTCTAACGGAGAGATTAATTAATGCATTGTATAACATAAAATATAACTGTAAAATTTAACATTGACAGTGTAATGACTATATTAGGCAGATGTTAGCTATTATCTTGTTAAAGAGGTTAAACTGATATAAGGCAGGACATTGGAAGGAAGTCAAGGGCTTTCTGCGGTCAGTGAAACCAATCGGAACCCGACGGAATTTGACCGACAGGCAACCGGTGACAATGAAGGGAAACTGCCGAGTGAGAGGGACTCTCACTCGTAAACGATGGCAGATCGGTGTCTATTCTAGCCACCTAGAAATTGAGGGAGTTTATAATTTTTGTTGAACAGACATTGAGGAGGTCATACTACTTGCCAAATGTCAAAATGGGGAATTCAAACATGGGGGGCGATTCCTTCCCCCAAAGAAGGCCTAGAATAGACACTGCTGGCAGTCGTAATGCAACAGACCAGACGAAGGGGAGTCAGGAAATTAGAAAGCTTTATATGAATGAACAATTGTCGAGAAGTTTCCGCGAGAAGAATCATCGAATGTCTGTTCCTGTAGATTAGACCGTGTAAATATTTGTTTTGTCATAATAGAATTCTGTAAAATCCAAGTGAACGGCGCGTTCGCGAATTACGAGCACGAACCCTAACGTGCCACCCCCTCTCCCCCCAAGGCACGAGGAATATCACCGCTACCACCAAAAATGCTTAGAGAGAACGAAGCCAAAAATAAGGTTCCACCGGGCTTCAATCAATTTAAACATTACATCTAATCTAAACTGTCTTTTGGGGGGTTAATTGTCAAAATTTCTGATATACTGAAATTTCTCTTATTGGAAGTGATATCCGCAGTTCACACTCAAGAACCTAACCGTTTGTTATCGTTAGCTTCTAATGCGTTGTTCGTTTTTACGTTCAGTGAAATACTTTATAAAGTTGTTTACATTGCATTTGGAACATAGGCCTATAGCAGTAGAGCATCAGATAAAGAAATAATCATCCATGTTTGAAATTTAATACTCATAATTCAATATATATTTGAGGCACATGCTGAATGATTCGGCATTGAAGTAAATAGCGACTAAAAGTACAGTAGCATCTTACTTTTCAAACGATTCTCTCGCTGTGATCGGCAGAAATTGTAGGCCGACGCCTATTTATCTTTAACATGGAATCCCTATACTTCAGACGCTAACAGCGTTCTTCACGACAAATGACTTCATAAAAAGTTCATTGAACCGTGTTTTGAATGTTATTCAACGATCTTTTGACCTCTAATCGCTGTATCGCTGTCTCTCTCAACGTGTAGACTCTAGAATAAGCGAGGTAGGAGGTCCTTATTATATATATATATATATATATATATATCCCCGGGATATATATATTAGGGCGGGCCGAAAAATTTTTTGTCACGGAACTGAGGAAATATTTGCATTTCCATCTGATTTGAAAGAAAATCACAGAAGAACTATTTTTGAACATGTGGAAGTGCCCCATTTTTAATTAGGAGAGTGTGTACATTACTCGAAAATCACACAAATTTGTATGCCATCAATGAATGATCAATAGACGATCGGCATTTCACAGTTACTCACTCAGTAAGTGTTTATTACAAGAAGTTTTCACAAAAATCTTTTTTTGACTCAAATAGGGGCATTAGATTTCGATAATTGACTCGGGCGTGAATAAAACCGTCTCTTGCTTCAAAGCAATGAACTGCTGTTGAAGCATCTGTTGCTAGTTTTATGCAACGCTCCACTCTTTGTGTGTGATTCTTGTAATCCAAAGTGAGTGGGACAATTCTTAGCTTGGCAATATCTTCATCTAATACGTCTTCACTCAACTCTGGCATATCGTGGTCACATGTGATATAAATTCAAAACGAACAAGGAATTTACTTTCGCAGTGCTGCAATTCATTACACAATGAGGTCAGAGAAACTTGAGGGTCCATAGGTGGATCCATCCAACCAATGTTTTAAACAGATTTCTCAAAGGCAATTAATTCATTTGTATGCAGCATACATATAAACCATTTGACTGAATGTTGCAGCATGCAATTGTGTCATTTGCTATGACGAATCCACAAAACAAATCAGCATATCTTGCAAGTGTCCTAATCAGTTCAATCTGATGGATAACTCCAGCTTTACAACCTGTGTTATTGTATGTACCATAGCAGCCTACTGCTGAGATACAATCGCCTGCATCTGCATTCTGCATCTCTGTTATTAATTTCAGAATACTACTGGCAATGTCAGTACTTCTTCCTGATGAAAGTATAACGTGAGTTAGACAATTGCCACCTGGTTCTTCAACAAGAACATAGTGATCTTCAACAATAGTGTCACCATACCACTTGCTATTTTTGTTTACTTTGACTAAAGTGGCATTCCATCTCCCATCAACGTAAATACCTGTTATGGATTTGTGTGACTGTCTTACTGTATACCTCGCTGCCAATGTTTCTTTAATTTATGTCTCTCGCAATGTACTTTGTTCTTATCAATTACAAAGCTTTGATCTTCTTTGCTTACAAGGCCAAAATCGATAAGCACTGTTCGCTTCTTTTGCTAGGTGCAGAAGAGGTAATCGCATTTGATTTGATCTCTTTTTTTCTGCAAAAGAGTTCAGCATCGCTATCAGAAAATACCTCACAGTTGCTTTCTTAATCACTCCCTTCACTATCATTGACCTTGTCTTCACCAAGATCTAATATTTATTATCACCATCCGATATTTTCGTTACTCTTTTAGCTTTGTCTTCTGCATTGTGCTTTCGTTGCATTCTTTTTCATAACCGCTTTGTTGATTCTACGTCTAACTTTCCAATAAACGTTTTCCTTGAATTTCTTTAATCCAATAAGAACAACTGTTCCTGTTGCGGGACTTTCAAATGTTTAGGACACTTGCAAGATGTGCTGATTTGTTTTGTGGATTCGTCATAGCAAATGACACAAGTGCATGCTGCAATGTCAAACAAAGAGTTCAAGCTACTCAAGAAGGTGGCTTGACGTGTTGAACTTGACTTAGAGCGACATAGGGGCCTAGTTCTGAACCAGTGGAAATTAGTGTTTCGACACATTTCAAGACAGGCGGAGAGTGAAGTGTTGGAATGAAAGCCTTGTTCCAGAGATTGATGATAGCCTCTGACACAGCTATTTTATTGTCTTTGTGTCAGTCTTTTTTGTTTTGATGTGCAAGAAGTGCTGTCCAACTTGTGTATTTGTCGGCATCATATTGAAAGGAATTCCTATAACATTACCGAATATAGCATGCCATGTAATGTTTCTTGTTCTCATGTCGAAACCACACTTTCCAACATTTATAGAATCAATTATTGAACAGTGTACCGTTAAAACAAAGAGGCAATCAAATTATAGTCGAAAGTTAGGTAGATAAAAAAAATTGTATGCCAAAATAGCAAGCAATAACAATTCTGTAACAAATGAGCAATGCTGATAAATACCACAATCTTTAGGGCCAAAAATGGGGCGTTTGCAATAGCACAACTACCATTTTATTAGTTGTTTCTTTCTTTAGACTTCATTTCACAAATAATTACCAAGTTCCGTAATGAAATTCCAAAATTTTTTATGTTTCGACCTGCCCTAATATATATATATATATATATATATATATATATATATATATATATATATATCCCGTCATTCGGATGAAGGAATGTATATAAAATCTCTTAGGCATAAAGGAAGTGACGAAGAACTATAGATGAAGGCGGCAGGTGAAGCTGTTTACCAGACTTCGAAAACTATTTTATATCCGTAGGCCTTGTTAATATTCAGCCTTTTACAGCTTTGACCCTAGTAAAAGTTAATACGAAGTTGTTTTCTCGTACCAATCTGTCACGGCTCTCCGTTTTAGGCAGTATAGGCCTATTTTAATGCGCATTGAATCGACACAGAGGGACTTTCAAGTCTTCTACAGACCGATGAAGCAACGTTATGTATCTCTGAATAGATCCTTAATAAATCACATTGCTTTTAGAGCGACATACAGAAGATATAGCAGAGGATTAAGAAGTCTCAAGAGAAAAGGCAAACGCTCAGTTGATTTTCAAACTTTGAATATATAGATAAAGCCAGATTTTTGTCCTAGTGTTCTAGGCAATGCTATTAATTGCAAAGTAACTGGAATTCATTAATTCGGGTTGTGTGCGTTCAACAGCGTATTGTTTACAAGCGCTGTTGGCTCACTTTCCGAGCCCTTTACGACCCACACTGTCCAGAATATCTGAGTGCGCAGGTGCAGCGAACGACGTCGAACGAATCGAGAATGAAGGTTCGGTCGAGTCCTACTGCTCGTCCCTCCTCCGTCAAAGACCTCCAAGTTTGGAGAAAGGTCATTCTCCAAAGTTAATCCGATACAATGGAACTCGTTACCTGATGTTGTGACGGAAGCTGTCTCTGCGGAATGCTTTGTTAGGAACTTAAAACACACCTATTTAATATTGGATTTAATTGATATAATTATGTCAAAGCGCTTTTGTCGCAAACAATAATAATAATAATAATAATAATAATAATAATAATAATAATAATAATAATAATAATAATAATAGCATTTCGAGCCAACATATGGAGAGTAGCAATGACTGTGAACAATATCAACATGACAAAAACAATTGCAGTAATATTTATTATCATGTAATGGCATATGCCGAACAACTTGTATTTACTTTTATGACTCAATACTACATTTGCACAGGTGCATAACGTTTTCCATGTTTTAAGACGATATATTCTGCAAGCCTCAAACTAACAACTTATATAGACGATAGCAATAATTATAGACTACGCGGCATAGAGAATGGCTAATATTGTTTTCCAATATTATTGTGTTATGTCAAGTTCACAGTCATTTCGATTTTCGTCAAATTAGACGACGAAAATACACCATAAATGCCAGCAGTGGGATTGAACTGGAATAACTGTTGATCGGTGAACAGTGATTGGACGTCTGGTTTGCTTCCACCGGAATGCAGACAGTGTCTGCTGGTTGCTGCAGAGCGAGTGAACAATATGCCAGGGTATTTAAGGCACGCGTCCGCGACATAAATTCCCATATGTCTTCGTCTCGATGGCAGCCGGTCTTTAAAGCTGCGTTGACAGCTTCCGTGCATTTGCTATCAGAGCAGTTGGCGGAACAGAGTGTTGGAAGAAGATATAGGTAATTCCGGAAAGTTGTCAAGTCGCAACGATCACTTTTGATGGTTTTCCACGCGTCACAAAAGGCGATACTATTCAGCTGACCGCAGAAGTTGAATTCTTCGATGTAGGGATAGTAGGCGAAAAATCCGTAGCACATCTCGTTAGAGGTTCCATGTCCCCAAACGGTGGTCTCGGTTTTGCCGATAGAATTGTAAACACATTTTACTTGAATGGAGTCTCCTGGTTTCACCTCGATTGGAGTTTTAAATCTGCAATTATAACCTAATGACCCTTAGTAATAAATGCCCTGCGGTGAATTAATTCCACTAATTTGCATTTAATTGCAGATTCGCAGTAAACAACTATAAATTACAGTCAATCATTAACATTTAATAAACATCATTAAATTATAAAAAAAGGCAAGAATAAGTCTATGGCTCGTAGTTGATAAATGAATTCTAAAATTGCTGTATGGCAGGTCGGAGATTCGGTCTGAAGGTCTCGTGGAAGAAGATACTGTTACAGACCCTGAGATGCGGCCCGGATCCACCCTCAGCGGCGTCCATCGGCAGCGAAACAGTAGCGTTGGCCAACGGAGAGCTTCATATATATCGGCAGTACCCAGTCGTCAAACGAGCACTCTAATGAGGACCTTAAACGAGGCATCTCCATCGGCTCATCAGCCATGTTCTCCCTCGGCAATACCTGGAGGGACCTTCGCATTTCTCTCAGTCTCAAGATTCGTCTGTACAAGGTCCTCGGGATGCCAATGTTGTTTCATGCCGCAGAAACAGGGACGCTAATTTCCGTAG
This sequence comes from Metaphire vulgaris, assembly GCA_018105865.1. Lineage (NCBI taxonomy): Eukaryota > Metazoa > Annelida > Clitellata > Crassiclitellata > Megascolecidae > Metaphire > Metaphire vulgaris. The sequence goes on from CM030861.1 coordinate 9,609,866, forward strand.
ACTTTCGTCTACCTTCCTTACGAAATGTCCGCGCTTCATCATGGGAATTCGATGGTAGGCCTAACATGGACGCTAATTTCCGTAGACTTTCGTCGACCTTCCTTACGAAATGTCTGCGCTCCATAATTCAATGGTCCACTCCCTGAGAGTTCTTACCCTAATCAACCGCCGACTGGCTACATGTTCGGTCACATCGGCGACATCGCCCACCTCGACGAGGATGTCCCAGCTACTCATCGGATCCTTAGCGCCCATCTTGACGTGTCATTTGGTCATCGTCCCAATCCTCTCGTGGTTGACCAAGGATCCGATGGATTGATCGATTCCGCCGGGACAGCAACAACACTCCTTCTACCACGCTGTGGCCTCAAGCCATCCGCCTTGACCACGGTTTTGAGACAACGCAACGGCCCTCCGCTGGCTGCGCCAGAATATTAAATCGGAGATGTAAATTATTAACAGGAATTTATTATGAGAAAAAAATCAAATTCTAGCAAGTGTCAGATTCAAAATAACTGCAAAAATTTTCAATAATTAATCTACCTATTAATTATAGCTTGCGTGGATTAGAGCTTTCTATATAACTTTTTGTGCACACATCTTGATAGTCAATCTTTCCGAAACCGTTCTCAGGACTGGACCCATAGATAAATACCCAAAATTAAAATGTTAATGCTAAGAAAACAGAAAATCATACTCCATCATTATTGGCTTGTTGTATTCGTAGTTTGCCACTTCCTCGATAACCTGCAGTAACTGACCGTTTCGGTATAAACGAATGATACCGGCCTTCCCTGAAATTCATAAGACTAGCAACAGATTTATAGGTAACTTCCAGTTTAAAAGGATGAATTCTTTACTAATTGGCTTTCTCCCGACAAATCATTCGCTTATACTGTAAATATTATTGCAAAAGTTGATCGGTGTCGAAAGATTTCATGCAACTTTAATTGAGTATTATTCAAAACATAACAAAGAAAGTAATTTGAGTAAAATCACGCTTTATAGACTAATATAATAAACCCGATTATAAATCACAACCCTCTTTTAGAACTGTTACAATAAATGTTCCTCTACCCGAATGACATAACCGCGAATGACAGAGAATGCTATTCGATAATGCGCACAGACGAACCGAGTAGATGCATATGCAGTGCTGATGAAGTGATGTACACTGACTGGTTCATCTTTGCCTTTGTACACAATGCTGTACAGCTTCCGGAGAAAGTGACGTTATCTTGTCCAGGTGGAATCGTCAGGGAATTTTGACCAACCATCATGATGTCCCCGCGATTGGGGCGCAGATTTTCCGTGTAATAGATTCTCATTCCGGAAGAATCCGTCAGATTTGGTTTGTTCTTTGGATTATTCCAGTGTATCTTCAGAAAGGCAATGCATATTTTACCGCGGTGTCTTTATGCAGGAGTACACTCGTTTGAGTGAAATAGCCTACAGGAAAGTTTGATATAATTTGCAGTGAAACGCCAAAATTCTCAATATTAAAATTGTTATTCGGTTTTGGTATCCAAGCTTTAATTTCACAAATTAAGACATCCAACTTTATTACCGTATACAGGTATCTCTAAATGACAAATACTGTATACAGTATGCTGCACGCTCCAAAACATACTGATTTGTTATGCAGGAGATTTCGGCTAATTACAATAATATAGAGATGTTAGAAAACATTTTGATAAGGCAACATTCGAAACAGTTTACGTTACTCGGATAACGAATTCCATCGAACCTGTACTACTGCGTGATGATATCCTGTTGGTCCGATGCGGAATCCAAGATGACTGTTAAGACACTGCCCTAAAGATCCAAGGCTCCACAATCCGATCATAGAACTGCATTGAACTCCACCGCCCATGGCACAGAAAAATGGCTGACTAGAATCAATGCCTGAAAAGACACTTTTGTATTATTGATTATTTTGGATACAATAAATTACATAAAATGATAAATAATTAATATAGTGAGCCTTGAGGAAATTGAATGAGTGATGTTCTCAGACTGTGAGCCATACAGACAATCCCTTTCGATATGGAGGTAATTAAACGGTGTTAAGATGATCACACTCTGTTTTAAATTTGTTTAGAAGACGAAATCTTTTATTTTCAATACTTAAATCTCTTTCAACAGTGCAAAAATTTTATACAGCATAGTTCTTTCAAAAACTTTTGAAGGCTATTCTACACTTTGAAATGCTAAAAAGAGAGACACCTAGTTCGATGCACTACATAGGCCTATCTTGACATTTGCCTTATCTTTGCACATCATTGTTCTCAATGCTGCTACTGTACTTTAAATTCGTAGATATTGAAATACAGAGAGAAGCCAATTAAATATAAGACAAGATCTTTCCAAATTCTTAATAAATACTGCTACTCTAGTCTTCGCAGTTTTACGTCTTAGCTTCTTTTTTGTTCGAGTCCCGTAGTCAAATATTGGTCAAAATTAGTTCTAGGACAATTTCCTGTACAGGAATAATCCGGCCTATTTGATGTTGTGCGACCGGTTCACGCCAGAATACGGAGATTAAGCCACTGGTTCTCAACCCGTGGTCCGCGGACCAAAAGTGGTCCGCGACAAATTCTGAAAAAACGGTAATAAAAATTAGACATATTTATTTTCCATGTCAGTGGCGTAGCCAGCCTAAGCCAGGGGTTGGGGGTTAAAACTCCCAAGTGCTCGGACCCAACATTTTTAAGAGCAAGCAGCACAATTAAGTAAGATGATGATCTTTTTTGCTTGTCGGAGCACTGGCGAGGGACGAAGATCACGCGATGGCCTTTTTGCTTGTCATGATTTTTCCCAATTTTCAGGTGGTCCGCGAGAAATTATTGAACTTCAAAAGTGGTCCGCGAGGCAAAGGGGTCTGAGAACCACTGGATTAAGCAACGTCAAGCGCGGTCCGTACTAGGATCTGTGACTATCCTGGAATGGAGTCTTGGTGCCAGCGGCCAACCAAAAATCGTTAATCGCTTGGGCTTTTAAATTGAAAACAGGGTCAAGATGCGAAGATAAAACGTGGTCTAGAGAAAGCAACGGCAAACTACTCTGTTTGTCTAGCACATGGAGGTTAGCGCCGTACTCTACGCTCGTTCGAGTACGGGATTACTTTTCACGTTATCTTTTTACCCGAGAAAAACACCTTACGTGATACATCGGAGCCGCATCCAAAGAGAATCATATGATGCACTATCTCCATGTTGTCAATGATTGGTTCGATGGCTATGATGTCCGCATCTGAGTCATTTGGAAGCCGGAAGAGATAGCATATGTACGTAGTTTCCCTCGCGCGAACCGATGTTTGAGGAAATCTCATCGTGTAATTTTTGACGCCTGCAGGACACAACATTCAGATAGAGTTTATTATCATGCTATTACAGTGTGCGTGCCTTATTGAGCAGATGGCTATCAAAGAAAAATTGCAGATATAATGCTTCTCTTACCTGGGTCATTGATTCCTGGGCACTCGAATTTGGTATCATTGCATTTCGTCAACCAGAAATTCTTGTGGGTGCACTTTGTCGACCCAAGTGGCTCACAAACTCCTACAATCAAAGTGCAAGACGACGACAAACCGAATTTAGAACACATTCTAGCGGTTTAAAGTTTTAAGTTATACATTCATAGTTCTATCTGCTTTTTAATTGCATTCGATTATGGTTTGAATTTTATCAAAAATTTTACGGAATGATCCAGTAGCCACATTGTATGTATAAAGACACATTTAGGATGTTTTTATTCAGAAACAACGACCATTACCCAGGGAAACTGGTCTTCATGTGAATTGAATAAACAAAGTCTATATTTTCTCACCTGGATGCGTGATGTTCTCACTGCGCGTAGGAGTCTGCCCTATTGTCCACACACAGTTGGGATCTCCCAATTCCTGGCCATTGGATAAACCGTCTCCGTCAGAATCTTTCTGACAAATTGTTTTATTCCACGTCTAAAAATTATTTCCAATAAAAGAGAAAATAAAACGGTCTTCAACTGAAATTTTTGTACACCATGCAGAGGTGGATTTAGATGTCAATCCAAAACGGATTCAATGGACCGGCTACACGATTCTCCAAACTACTTTTAAAAACACTCCATTTACGCGTCTCATGCGCCTCTCACGTCACGCTGTTTTTGACAGTTTTTGACCCCTCCCCTATTACACAACCTGTCACAAATCTTGAACCCCTCCTACGAAGTACGTCACAATCTCGGACCACCCTCTCTGAAGCGTCGTCCATAAATTACTTCACGCAAGTCTTTTATATAATATGTTCGAGTTTCTCGCTCACAATTTTCTGCAGCGATGCAGATATTCAACTTACGGCAATGGTAGCGATTACAATGGAGACCTAAAATTTTGTAATTTTATGTTTCTCGTGCAAAAAATTGTTAATGAAAAAAAATTTCCACTATATTTAAAGCTTTTACTATATCTTTTAAAACGTATTTTAAGGCATTATTAATACTGGATGTGACATCACGGTGGTCATTACTGCGCCAATCCTCTGTCACTAACTTTCACATTTTCTTAGACTCCCTGCCATTCGAAGGCCAAGTAATTTATGGATGATCCCTACTGTATAATGGCGTTTATAATTATAGGCCTACTAAATATCCGTTTTATATATATAATTATTTTATAGAAATAAAGTAAAGTAATACCTTTCCATTAGCCTTGAAATCGTTTCCAAATGGATTCCGTTCACCTCCACCATTGACATTCTGATGTCCAACTCCCATCCATTTGGTCGAAGGAAAGCATGGGTTCGGGACTCTGTCGCCGTTAGGAATTTCGTGTTGAAAATGCGCATAACCGTAGACGCTCGACGCAAGCATCGAGACTACAACTGCTGCGAATAACGTCACCGTCATCTGTTGAGAAAATACGTCATAAACTGTTATACATTGGTCCACGCGTTGCTAACCAACCATCCTGACTGATTGCTTTAAAATTTCAACTACTGAATTTTCTCATGATGAAAATGTAGTATGTACAGAACAATTTCAATTCGTCAAATTTTCAACTAACTGTTCAATGGAAAAGACGTGTTAATTAATGGACTTAACAGTCAAAACTAGAAAGATGCTCGTTTCCAAATGGATTCCGCTTCACTCCACCATTGATAATTCTAATCCAATACCTCCCTAATCCCAATCATTGAATTCATGCTGAACAACATTTCAATGATCGCCACCTAGCCAACTCTGTCGCCGTTATAATTTCCTATTTTGAAAAATCACGCAACTAACGCTGTAGACGCTATTTTTGTGTACGTTAAAATGTCGAGACTACCACAGGCTGCGAACAATTGTCACCAATCAACGTCGTTACGCCCAGCCCTCTACGCTCAATGACTCTGACTAAACCGTATTAAACTACGATTCACGAACAATTGTTAACAAACCAACGTCGTCTTCGAACGTCGTCTTTAAACATCGTCCACCAACGCATCGCGACGTGAGGACTTTCCGTCTACCAATAGTCAACGCTCGCCCACCAACGCATCGCGACGTAAGAACTAAACGGTCTAAACCGTCTACCAATAGTCAACCAATCAGAACGCCTGAAGGTAACAGACAGAGAGACATACAGATAAGGATCTTAATATGATAAATACCTGATCGATTGAAATTTATCTTATTAGAAAAATGAAATCGACAGCGCTCTTTCAAGAATATAACCGTTTGTTGTCGTTAGCCTTCCAAACGCTGTTCAATTTAACGTTCAGTGAAAGGCTCTGTTATGTTAATAACGTTTTCCGCATTCCAATTCGGTAAGTGCAGTCGAATGTCCGACAAAGCTCATAAATGTTTCGGAAATGCAAAACCTCTAAACTCTCTTGCGTTCTGAATAAATATCGATTGTTACAGTATATGAGTGTTAAATAAGCGTGTAGAACCTAATCCTCGAATTAAATTTTGAATTAACTTCTGACGGATTAAGTAAATGAATAAATTATCGATTAGATGTAACATTGCTTTTCTCACGGTTCTCTCGACTGTGATCGGCAGAAATTGTATATACTGTATAACATATATATTCCACTTTATGATGCATTCCTTACGCCAAACACAAAATGCGTTCCTCAAGACAACTAACTGCCTTTTATTAACAGCTTAGTGAGCAGTGAGTTCAATCGTTTGGCCTTCATTCGCTGAGTCTCAGCCGGTGAATTTCTACGCGTAGAACGAGCGAGCTAGCAGTTGTTATTATTGATGAATGCACGCGCCATTCGGACGAAGGGTTGCACGTAAAGTCGTTCTCGCACGGCGAATTAACGAGAGGACCCTGGATGAAAACAAACTTGGCACATAACATCATTCAATTGGATAAGCACGTACAGTAATTCGAGCCCCGAAATGGAAAAAAATATGACATAATAGTACCAGCTGTGTGCACAACGTCTGCAGCCAATAGTACTGTATACCCTAACATCAGTTGCATACAGTATTGCTGAATTGCTATATGTAGACCGCTGTCTATCTGCAGCCTTTGTGAAGTTCTAATAAATCATGTACCGTCTTCGACCCGAAGGTTGGCAGTATAGATATATTTCTAGGATTGTGAATTTGGGAGTGTCGACCTCAAATTGGGGGTGTCCGAAGCTAATTAGTATGCATTTTGTATGCATACCATTGTCACATTACCAAATTTTGGGGGTGTCTACCTCAAATTGGGGAGGGGGTATATGGAAGGGGGTGTTAGGGGGTGTAAAAATATCCCTGGAACTTGGCAGGCATTATCCTGTATTCATCTTAATCGGTCTTCAGCAGCTCTATTCTTAATGCCGTAATACTCGATACCAGTTCTCTCTTTGACATCATTCAGTCAAGTTCTTTTTCGTATTCTTTTAGCATTAAGAACTACCTATTTTCCATCAAGAATGTTTGGGATTGTTCAAAGGATGATGATGATGATTATGATGATGATGATGATGGTGATGATGATGATGATGATGATAATAATAATAATAATAATTTAAAGTATTTAATAATAATAATAATAATAATAATAATAATAATAATAATATTAATAATATAATAATAATAACGTGATTTAAAGTATTTTAGAAGGCTAAGTTAGCCTGTGTAAAAACCACTATAGTAACTATCTACGCCCAGTAACCTACAGTGTAGCTCTCCCTGTTGACTTTTGAAATTTGAATCAGTTTAGTTTCTACTGTCACTGCCACTTCGTCCAAACTGTTTCATTTGTCCAGAACCCTTTCAGTCAAAAAATTTTCTTGGTCCCACCATTTGATTGAACAATTTGCATCTGTGGCCTTTTGTGCTGCTAAAGTGTGCCAATGTAAAGAATCGATCTATGGTACACCTACTATCCCAGTCATTATTTTGTATGTTTCTATCTCTCTTTCTTTCTAATGTTGTCAATCCACAATATTGAAGACTTTTTCACAACTTACATTATGGCATCCAATGACCATCTTCTTTGTACTTTTTTAAAAGCTCTATAGCCTTTTAAAATGGATTCGATGCCTAAACATAGTATTCTAGACGAGTGTGTACTAAAGTCTTATATAGTGTTATGATTGTCTCTTTGTTTCGACTCACTATTGTTTTTTTCATCATTCCCAACATTCGGTTGCCTTTTTTGATGTCTATATGCTGTAAATTGCAGAGATTGATTCATACTTCTATAGGTGATTACCCCATGTCTTTTTCTTCCTCTGTGGTGGTTAGAGCTCACTCCCCCAAGCGTATTCATTTCGTTGTGTAGATTTATTTTTTATCACGTATTACAGTACATTTGTCGACATTAAAAAGCGTCTGCCAGTCCGAAGATTCTTGAAACAGTTTTTTAGAGTTTAGATCCTCCTGTACAGTGTTAATATCATCATTCGAGTCATTATTTCTGCACATCTTTGTATCATTGGAGAACTTGGAAATTTTGTACAACAACATCGATATCGATATCATATATATATATATATATATATATATATATATATATATATAAAAAATATGGATCAGAACGCTGGACCATAAAGAAGAAAGACGAAAGAAGATTAATGACTGCAGAAATGAACTGGTTAAGAGGAATAGCATGAGTCAGCAGAAGACAAATAATAAGAAATGAAATGATCAGAGAAAAGACAGAGCAAAAAGAAACGATACTTGAATCAATACAGAAACGAAGACTGAAATGGTTTGGTCATGTTGAAAGAATGAAGGAAGGTAGAATACCAAAGAAAGCACTATACAACTTTGTTGAAGGAAAAAGGAGAAAAGGAAGACCAAGAAAAACATGGATAGAAAACTTAACAGAGGAATGAGAGGATGCAGAAAATGCAAATGAACTTCATCCAATTGACCAGAGCAGCAAGATACAGACAGAAGTGGAAGGAACTCATTCAGACCCATCGTCCAACCCAATAGGGAAAGACGCAAGGATATATATATATATATATATATATATATATATATATATATATATATATATATATATATATATATATATAGAAAAAGTAATACTCTGCCCTGAGGCACTCTACTAGAGACTCTTGCTCATTCTTAATGGACACCCCTTATGCCAACCTTCTATCTTCTTCCCTTCAACCAATGTTGAATCCATCTGAGAATATTCCCTCGTATTTCATAGGACTTGAATTTGGCTGCAGTCTTGTATATTTAGAGACGGGTTTAGTCCCTAAAATTGGATACATTGGGAAAAGGATTTTGGAGATATATAGGCTACTATAGGCGTACTGGCAGCCATAACATAGGCCTATACGCGAAATTGAGTTTCAAATAAACACGGCAGCCGTATGTATCCCTCGAATGAACCAAATTGAAGACAGAGCCACTGGTAGGCGCCCGGAACCTTTGTAAGGAGCGATAAAACCCCACGCTCCATCTCTCATTCGCCTAATACTGTTTCATGAGATGCGTTTTTAAGGCAACGCTTAGCTTCTTGGCTCATAATCAACAAACGAACTTTGCTGTAACTGTTTTTTGCTAGACTAGGCTCGGCTGCACTGTACTGCTGACTAGAGCAATTTTTAAGAACTCTAAAACGCAGATCAACATACGCAGTAATGAGTATAGAAAACGCTTTTATATACAGTATAATCTGAAGCGTACACTGTATGCGACAAGCTTTGAGCTGCGAAATAGTCGGCGCTGAATTGCCTTATCAGCTAACCGATTAACTTTTGATCTTGATCTTTTGATCTTTCGTGTAATAAATATTTAAAACTGAAATTGACGAAACTCTCAAGAAGGCATCGATAGTCATCGCCCTCAACAATCCTCTCAATCGAGCAGCCTTACTCTTTATATAGGGCACTATCAAAAGCCTGGGCAAAACCTAAATATATTATATCTACTGCTTTGCCCTCATCTAGATTATCATAGACCTCCTCTATAAATTCTAACAGGCTGGTCAAGCATGAATGTCCCTTTGCAAATCCATGCTGTCTTTAATAATTTATGCCAAGTCAAATGTTCCAAAATGTTCTCTTTCAGTATTTTTCTATAACTTTGCAGATTACAGAAGTAGGCCTGCAGAAGGATTACAGGATAATAGGATAAGACTGAGTGTAAGGAGTTTACTATAATACATCGAAGAAAGCCAATTGAGGTGGTGTGGTCATGTTAAGAGAAAGAGAGGAGGACAGATTACCTCTACAGATACTTGCAGCTTTACTTACTTACACCAAAGAGAAATCATTTTATGCCAGTATTATTGTTGTTTATTTCATTTCACAGTCGCTTGGCATAGTGCGACTTGACTGTTTATTCCCCGTGGGCTGGTAAGGCACATTCTAATCTCGCTCAAATAAACGTCGCTAACGTTTTTATTCAACGTTTTTAAACGTTTTATATTTTTTAACGTTTTTACGTTTTTAACGTTTCTTAGTATTTCCAACGTTTTTACATCTATGACAAAATGAATGGGGTGCAGAATTTATTGGACCACAGTTTATATTATTTTATAATAATATTTTAATTGTAAGCACTAGAAGGCAAGCCATTTTAAATTGTTTGTTCACAAGAACTTTCACCATGATTAACCACCTCCCTAATTCTGAATGTTTGAAACTAGATGCCTAGCAATGGAACCATTGCATTTCGAGACAACATAACGAGAGTAGCAAGGACAGTAAACAATTTCAACATGAGAAAAACAATTGCAGTAATATAATTTTATTATCATGTAATGGCAATACTGAACAACTTGTATTTAATTATGCATGACTCAATACTACATTTGCATAGCTTGCATAGCGTTTCCCTTGTTTTAAGACGATGTATTCTGGAAACCCCTAACTAACAAATTTATAGATAATAGCAATATTCATAATATAGAGATTGCCCACAATTGTTTTCCAATTGTGCTGTGTCAAATCACAGTCATTTTAATTTCCGTCAAAATAGGTGACGAATATACACCACAAATGCCAGCAGTTTGATGGAACAGGAATAACTTTTGATCGGTGAACAGTGATTGGACACCTCATCCTCTTCCACCGGAATGTAATCTGTACCTGCTGGTTGCTGAGCGAGTGAACAATTTGCCAGGAAATTTAAGCCACCCCTCTCCCTCATAAATTCCCGTATGTCATCGTCTCGCTGGCAACCGGTCATTAAAGCTGCGTTGACAGCTTCAGTGCATTTGCTATCGGAGCAGTTGGCGGAACAGAGTGTTGGAAGAAGAGATACGTAATTCCGGAAAGTTGTCAAGTCGCAACGATCACTTTTGATGGTATTCCGCCTGTCGCAAAAGGCGATGCTCTTCAACTGACCGCAGAAAGTGAAGTCTGGGATCGGGGGATAGTAGGCGAAAAACCCGTAACACATCTCATCAGAGGTTCCATGTCCCCAAACGGTGGTCTCGTTTTTGCCGATAGAATTGTAAACACATTCTACTTGAATGGCGTCTCCTGGCTTCACCTCGATTGGAGTTTTAAATCTGCAATGATGACCTAATGACCCTTAGTAATAAATGCAATGCGGTGAATTAATTCTACTAATTTTTACTATAAATGACAGCCAATCATTGACATTTAACAGGCATTAAATTATATTATAAGAAGGTAATAAAAGACATTCAATGGTTTGGGGACATTCAATCACGGGACAGTTAATCACGGGGACACGTAATCACTTACATTTAATCACGTGGACAGTTAATCACCAGACAGTTAATCGCGTGGACAGTTAATTGTCCTGTGATTAAACGTCCGCGCGATCAACTGTCTCGTGATTAACTGTCCACGTGACTAACTGTCCCGTGACTAACTGTTCCGTGATCAAATGTCCGTAAACCACAATCAATGGCATAGGCCTACTTGATACATGAATTTTAGAATTTCCGTATGGCAGATCGTAGATATAAATTATTAACAGGAATTTATTGTGAAAAATCAAATTTTAGCAAATGTCAGATTCAAAATAACTGTCAAATGTTTCAGGAATAAATCAACCTATTATAGGCTTGCATGGATTAGAGCTTTCTATTCAACTTTTTCTGAGCACATCTTGATGGCAAATCTTTCCATAACCGTTCTAAGGACTGATAAAAAAGGTAAAGGTATACCTGTTGGGTTCCGGCGCTTATCTCCGGCCTGGGCAATCAGCGATGTAGGTGGTATCATCCATTAATCTGGGGTAGGTTGCCATTACTTTCCCCAGACCCACGTTTTACCTCGCAGCTTAACGCTGCTTCTCGGTTTACCACCGCCCTCTAGCGAGTAAGGCTGAGTCGACCTTAGGGCTCCTGCGGGAATTGAACCCGCGATCTTCTGGTCAATCGTCCAGCGTTATTACCACTCTGCCAACCTCCCACCCTAAGGACTGGACCCAAAGATAAATTCACAATATTGGAATGTAAATGCAAAAAACAGAAAAGCATACTCCGTCATTATTGGCTTGTTGTAGTCGTAGTTTGCCCGTTCCTCTATAACCTGCAGTAACTGACCGTTTCGGTATAAACGAATGATACCGGCCTTCCCTGAAATTCATAAGATTAACAACAGATTTATAGGTAATTTCAATTTTAAAAGGATGAATTCTTTACTAATTGGCTTTCTCCTGACAAATCACACACTTATAGGCTACTGTACATATTATTGACAAAAGTTGACTTTAGGCAGCTTTAATTGAGTAAATCAAAACGTAACAGAACTCTGTTATTGCACAAAACAAGTAATTTGTGTAAAAACACACCATATATGTTAATAAAACCCCGAATCTAAATCAAGACCCTCTTTCAGAACTGATACAAGAAACCTTCTTTGCGAGAATGACATGATCGCTAGGAGAATGCATTAGAAAACGAAAACTAAAATGAAACTACGGACCACTGCCAGGGTTTTAACCCCTTAACTGGGGATCCCGGATATATCCGTCCAATTTACATTGAGTTACAGTTAAATACACGGTTAAGGGGTTAATATCAAATGCACACAGGCTAACCGAGTAGATGCATATGCAGTGCTGATGAAGTGATGTACACTGATTGACTCATCTCCGCCTTTGTACACAATGCTGTACAGCTTCCGGAGAAAGTGACGTTATCTTCTCCAGGTGGAATCGTCAGGGAATATTGACCAACCATCATGATTTCCCCGCGATTGGGACGCAGATTTTCCGTGTAATAGATTCTCATTCCGGAAGAATCCGTAAGATTTGGTTTGTTCTTTGGATTATTCCAGTGTATCTTCAGAAAGGCAATGCATGTTTATAATGAGGTGTCTTTATGCCGGAATTAACTTGTTTAATCGAAGTAAGCTTACAGGAAAGTCAGATATGATTCTAAATTACACTCCGAAAATTCTCAATAATAAAATCGTTATTCGATTTTCGTATTCTAAGCAGTTCACAAATATAGAAACCCAACCTTATTACCGGATGTCTAATATTGCCTATATCTCTAAAGGACAAATATGCGTTCCAATACGGACAGATTTCTTATGCATGCGACTTCGGTTTTATTCAATACTAGAGATATTATAGACTAATACGTTATTATAAGGCAACATTCGAAACAGTTTACGTTTCTCAGAAAATAAATTCTATCGAACCTGTACTACTGCGTGCTGATATCCTGTGTGTCCAATGCGGAATCCAAGCTGACTGCTAAGACACTGTCCTAAAGATCCAAAGCCCCACAATCCGATCATAGAACTGCATTGATATCCACCGTCCATTAAACAGGGAAATGGTTGGCTAGAATCCATGCCTGAAAAAGACACTTTTGTATTACTGGGTATTTTGGATACAATACAATATCTTTTCATTGATATCAACCTTAACAAAAGGCAAGATAAAACAATGCAAGTATCAAGTATAAATCAAATAAAAAGTGATATAAATTAAAATTATTTGTACATTTACAGTACGTCCTGAATAAATTACATAAAATGATAAATAGTAATAGTGAGCCTGGAGGAAATTGAACGAATGATGTTCTCTAACTAAGACTTTAAGACTGTGAACCAGACAATCCCTTTCGATATGAAGGTAATTAAAAGGTGTAAAGAGGATCACACTCTGAGTTTGAAAGTTTTTAAAAGACCAAATATTCTATTTTCAATACTTTAATTTCTTTCTGCCGTGGTGATAAGTCAGTTCTACGCCAGATTTCGCTCGAAAAGTCAATCTCTGATTGTTTCTAGTAAACGCTATCAGCAAATTTATAGATAGACTTCTATGGCTCTTCCACAAGAATTGCTATAGAGCATTAGTCAAAGGCGAACCAAATGCAAACCGAATCATAGTCAATTAAAACCAAGAATATCATCAACTTTCACAAAAGCGATATGTTTTTCGCGAGCGTTTATGCATTAGCCTATAGTTATTTCTAAGAAAAATTGGAAGGTAATTCCACACTTTGGTATGCTAAAATGCGAGACAAATAGTTCAATGCACTACATGTCTTGTCATTGCCCTATCTTCCCAGACAATTGTTTTGAATTTTGCTACTTTAATTCATGGATATTGAAATACGGAGAAGCCAATTAAATATAAGACAAGATCTTTCCAAATTCTAAATAAATACTATTACTTACTCTTCGCAGTTTTACGTCGTATAGCTTCTATTTTGGTTCAGGTCTTGCAGTCAAATATTGGTCAATATTAGTTCTAAAGCAATTTCCTGTCCAGGAATAATTCTACCTATACTTGGCATTGTGCGACCGGTTCACGTCAGAACACGGCTATTAAGTAACGTCAAGCGCGGTCCGTACTAGGATCTGTGACTATCCTGGAATGGAGTCTTGGTGCCAGCGGCCAACCAAAAATCGTTAATCGCTTGGGCTTTTAAATTGAAAACAGGGTCAAGATGCGAAGATAAAACGTTGTCTAGAGAAAGCAACGGCAACCTACTCTGTTTCTCTAGCAGACGGATGTTAGCGCCGTACATTACGCTCGTTCGAGCACGGGTTACTTTTCACGTTACCTTTTTACCCGAGAAAAAACACCTTACCTGATACATCGCCGACGCACCCAAAGAGAATCATATGATGCATTATCTCCATGTTGTCAAGGACTGGTTCGATGGCTATGATGTCCGCATCTGAGTCATTTGGAAGCCGGAAGAGATAACATATGTAGGTAGTTTCAACCGGGGGAACCGGTGTTGGAGGAAATCTCATCGTGTAATTTTTGACGCCTGGCCACAACATTCAGATAGAGTTTATTGTCATGCTGTTATATAATGACCACATATGATATTGTCTGCCTGCCTGGATCAGTGGATCTACAAACAACCTTGACCACCACGGACTGCGGATTACGGACTATGGATTTCACCCAGACTGATTACCCAGATTGAGCGCTCGTGAATAAGCTGGTGCACTGCGCCAAGCTTCCTGGGAACACCATAGAAATTTCGTGTTTAATTACTTACTTACTTGCTATATGCTATATTAATCAGGTGGTGATCAACCTCACTGCCACGAATCATTTATTAAAATAGACGTCAAACAGAGAATAAAAGATCGGAGAGCGATAAATCATCATCATCATCATCATCATCATCGTCATCATCGTCATCATCATCATCATCCCTGCCACTCCGCAACACCGCGCTGAGCGATGACATATGTTAACTGCCTCAATGAAGTCCTGCCTTATGCGTCTCGATGTGGCTTCTGGTGCCGTCATAAAAGTCCACTCTGTTATGTTATTCATCTAGGTCAATCTTGATATTCCTCTGTGTCTCGGTCCTTCTGTGATCCCTATCATTATTGTCTTTCTATAAATATCCATACCGATATCCAGGGGCGGCGCTAGGGGCGTGGGTCCGCGGGTCCGGACCCACCCAGCGTCGGGCAGGGGCACCCAAGCCAATCGTGCAACTACGCAGACAAATTTTGATTTGAGGGGAGGGGTGAGGGGTAGTCTGAGCCGGGTCCTGGCTGTGTAGATTGCATTAGACCCACCTAGTCAACAAAACCCAGCGCCGCCCCTGCCGATATCAAAATTAATACATCAAATGCATGAAACCATTCAATGCGTTTGGCAGTAGCTCATCTTTAGAGCATTGAGCATAGGAACCAGATGAGAATGTTGGTTTGCGTGCACACGAATGCGTCTGTATAATACAAGCAGGTTTACATGAACGTTTGAACAGTGGCGGTTCCACCATGTTGATGACTGAGAATGCATCCCTCACCGGGGTTCCGGATGACCTTTCTTTGCTTGTCAACATATTTTTCGGTGAGTTTAAAAAAAATAGTGAAAAATACTTCGAATTAGGCATACCTTCTTTTTTAGCTTGTCGACCTTTTTTGCAAGGTTTATTAACTTAACATTTAGTGGGCAAACATTGACCTTTTCTCTATTTTCTTTTGGTTTTCTTCTTCACTTTGCATCCCCAACACCAACTTCTATAAATTTGTTTCACCCCCCACCAAGAATTCCTGGAACCGCCACTGCGTTTGAATTACCTGGATGGTTAGCGTCAAGAAAATTTGACTTTCCTAATGGCAGTGTAGCTCATGACAATTACATCATGGTTCATTTACATTACAGGCTGCGTGCACTTCTAAAAGAATCTCTTACGTGCACATATTGTCATCGGACACGAATAGGCCTATCTTAGACCTTTCATTCAATCAAATTTCTTTGTCTCTGCTCCAAAATAGTCTTAATAATTCAGTTTTTCAGTCTTAGCACGATCTCATCATAAAAATCATTTAAATTATAATTGAAAGCAGCGTTGTTGACTGATTAGAATATAATTATATTCCGTCCTTTCTTAACCCCTTAACCGTGTATTTAACTGTAACTCAATGTAAAATGGACGGATATATCCGGGATCTCCAGTTAAGGGGTTAACAGAATGGCAGAATTTGTGCTTCTGTTACCTTGGTCATTGATTGCTGGGCAAACGAATTTGGTATTATTGCAGGTCTTCATCCAGGAATTCCTTTCGATACACTCTGTCGAGCCAAGCGGCTCACAAACTCCTACAATCAAAGTGGAAAAGGGCGAAAACCCGAATTTAGAACACATCGTAGTCTTTCATTCGAGCGGTTTAAAGTTTGAAGTTACAAAATTAATTCATAGTTCTGGTCGCTTTTTAATTGCATTTAATTATGGTTTGAATTGTATCAAAAAATTTATGGAATGAGCCAGTAGTCACATTGTATGTATAAACAGGCCCGCCGAGAGGAATTCCGGGTCCCTGTGCAAAAATATTTCTTGACGACCTTTTTTGCTTGTCAGGCCTTTTTTACACCTTAAAATTACCTGACGACCATTTTTTGCTTGTCAGCCTCTTTTACATCTTAAATTAGCTGATGACCTTTTTTGCTTGTCAACCTTTTCACGCCGGGCCCCCCTTTTGCTCGCCGGGCCCCCTCTACTTTAGTGTTATTATTCATATTAATTGTTAATTATACATATTCATCATCGCCCCCCCTCCCCCGCCGGGCCCCTGTGCACTTGCCCCCCTGTCCCCTCCTCTCGGCGGCCCTGTGCATAAAGACACATTTAAGATGTTTTTACCCAGGGAAACTGACCTTCATGTGAATTGAATGCATGGAGTCTATATTTTCTCACCTGGATGCGTGATGTTCTCAGTGTGCGTAGGAATTTGCCCCAATGTCCAGACGCAGTTGGGATCTCCCAATTCTTGTCCATTGGATAAACCGTCTCCGTCAGAATCTTTTTGACAAAGTGTTTTATTCCACGTCTAAAAATGATTTGCAATAAAAGATAAAATAAAACGCTCCTCAACTGAATTATTGTTTTACATCAAAGATTCTCGTTCAATTTTCTGCAACGAAACAGATTTTCAAAATCCGGCGATGATGGCGAATATAATTGAAACCTACAACTTAGAATTTCATGTCTATAGAGCAAAAAGTGTTAATGAGCAAAAAGCGTTCGCTAACTAACGCATTTACTATACCTCGTATCAAGTATATTTAAGGTTTTATTTAGGCCTATACTTAAATTGCAACATCACGGTGGTCATTACCACTCGGGTCCACTCCCATTCTCTGACACAAAATGTCACACTTTCTTGGACTCCTTGCCCCCGTGACATAACTTATGGACGGTCCCTATAATGGCATTTATAATAATATTAAATATCCATCGTATATATAATTAATTATTATAGAAACAAAGTAGTGTATTACATGGTCATTATCTTTGAAATCTTTTCCAAACGGATTCGTTGCACCTCCACCCATAACATTTTGGTGCCCAGTTCCGCTCCAATATTCCGAAGGAATGCAAGGATTCCTGGAATAATTACCGTTAGGAATTTTCTGTTGATAACTCAAATAACTGGAGACGCTCGAAGCAAGCGTCAAGATGACAGCTGCTGCGAATAACGTCACCGTCATCTGTTGAGAAAATACGTTATGAACTGTTATGCATCGGTCCACGGTGCTAATACCAGCCTGACTGATTGCTTAAAAATTTTCAACTGCTGAATTTTCTCATGAAGGAAAAGTAGCATGTACAGAAGAATTTAATATTATCTAATCCCTACCTAACTGCACGAATCAGCGAATCCAAGCTGTTTGGAATAACAGTCAATATTTCTGATCAATTGAAAGTTCTCTTAATGGAAACATGATGTGCACAGCACGCTTTCAAGAATCTAACCGTTTGTTGTCGTTAGCCTCCCAAGCGTTGTTCAATTTAACGTTTTAACGTTCAGTGAAAGGCTCTATTAATAACGTTTTTCGAATTGCCATTAGGAAAGTGCAGTTTAATGTTAGACCGCATTAATAAATGCTCCGGAAATGCGAACCCTAAACTCTATTGCGTTCTGGTTAATTATCGCTTATCATATTAGCCTATTAGTGTTAAATGAAAGAGTAGAACGTAATATTCAAATTCAGTTATTAAATAACTTTTGAAGGATTAAATAACTGAATAAATATAATCGACTACCGTAGCTGTAACGTTGCTTTTTCTTACGTTTCTCTCTATTGTGACCAGCAGAAATTGTATATAGACATCTATTTCACTTTACGATGCAAGCCTTACTCCGAACACAAAATGGTTCCTCAAGATAACTGACTGCCTTTTATTAAAGGCCTGATGAGCAGTGAGTTCAATCTTTTTAGCCTTCATTGGCTGTGTCTCGTCGACCGGTGAATTTCAACGCGTAGAATGAGCGAGATCCTAGGTTATTATGAAAACGAATATCCCCGCCATGCTGACGAAGGGATGTATGCCTACATAAAATCGTTCTGGTATAGTGAAATGAGTGGATCATAGTTGAAGGACTAAATTCGCGCAGAACATGACTCATTTGGACAAGCACGTCATTCGAACCTGGAAATTAAAAAGTGAATTAAAAACCCAGTATGACTGCATAATAGCACCCCAGCTCTGTACACAACGTCATCAGGTAATAGTACTCTAACATCAAGTGAATACTGCTGAACTGCTATAGGTCTACTTCTATCTATCTTCAACCTTTGTGAAATTCTAATAAAGATAATCATCATCATGTGCCGTCTTCGACTTGAAGGTTGGCAGGCACAATCTGTCTCCATCTTAATCGGTCCATAGCAGCTCTTTTCATAATGCCATAATGTTCATAAATACTCGATTCCAGTTCATTCTTTAAAATCATCCAGTCAAGTTCTTTTTGGTTTTCCCTTAGCGTTAGGAACTACATATTTTCCATCAATGATGTTTGGGATTGTTCAAAAGATGATGACGACGACGACGACGACGATAGTAATAATAATAATAACAACAATAGTGATAAAATAATAACAGCAATTATAATAATTAATGATAATAACAGTAGTAGTAGCAGCAGCAGCAGTAGTAGTAGTAGTAGTAGTAGTAGTAGTAGTAGTAGTAGTAGTAGCAGTAGTAGTAGTAGTAGTAGTAGCAGTAGTAGTAGTAGTAGTAGTAGTAGTAGCAGTAGTAGTAGTAGTAGTAGTAGTAGTAGTAGTAGTAGTAGTAGTAGTAGTAGTAGTAGTAGTAGTAGTAGTAGTCAATAATAGTAATAGTATAGTAATAGTAATAATAATAATAATAATAATAATAATAATAATAATAAAATAGCTGACTTTTTAAGTAGTTTAATAGGATCTCTCCTTTGTTGGACGTTTGGTATCTGTGGGAATGAGTGTGGTCGTTGACGTTTGGTCAGTCGGTGCATGTTCACAATTTCAGCCCATGTAGGCCTACAATAATTGTGCACCGATCCTGCCGATTGGAACTCAACACTAAACCTTTATAACAAAATCTGACAACAGAAAAAGAAAAGAATGGAATTTAATCATCCTATGAATGTGAAACGTCGCATCTATGTCGTAATAGCGTCGAATACAGCAGCGGTTTTTTATTATTCAAAACGCTTCACGTTGCTTCATCGCCCAAGAAAATTTTTAACATGACTGCTTTGCACTTTTAAAGTAGTAGCTTACTGTAGCTACGTGTAAATGTACCATTCATTGTTCCGGTTTATTCTGACTCAGTGATTACTGATCCAGAATAAACCTGTGTCGTGCTTGTTTTGCTTGCGTCGAAAACGCGTCATTGGCATGGGTTCACGTTTTGCTGCTACGGACAAAACCAACTGCTGAGTGCGATCATGCGCTGTTTGTTTGTTTGTTTGTGTGTGTGCGTGTTGATGAGCGCCCATGTGTGTGTGTCTGTGCGTTTGGTTCTATGCGTCGTTTGCAATCGAAGCGTGTTTTGATCTCAGCACGACAAAATAATATTATTATCGTTCGAATTTGCACTTTACTAAGTAAAAATTTCGAGAAATCCTTTCATCAAATCTGCACTCATTAAGTGCAAACAGTATAAGTTTCCGATAAAAATCTTTAAGAGACTCTGATATTGTCGATCGAGAAATGTCCTCAAATGGCTGTTTCAGCACCCTGTTTTATTCGCATGGCTGTACTGGCTGAATAGAAATCATTCAAACAATGAGGAGTCTGATTTAAGTAGAAATTACTATTTGAAAGTGATGTTGATGATGTGAAAATATGCAAAGCAAAGCCGTTGCGCAATTTGCTGCAACGATTCGCAATTCGCAGCAGTGTTGTTCCGCGGCGTTTGTAGACCTGCGATCTCTGAATAATTTAAGATTATCTGGCATTACTGCGCCCCAACATAACCGCTATGCAGTTCTAAAGCACTTTTCAATCATTTGCCTCGACGATTTTATGAGTTAGATCGAATTCAAACTTTCTGCTGAGATAGATTATAAGTTTGAAATTCTATTCATTGTTTTTTCAGTGGTTGAGTGAACTTAGGTCAGTGTTGGTATTGTCATAAAGGGGTGCATCGCGCACGTGCTTCGGCATTCGCGTGTGAGCGTAAGGGATAATAATAATAATAATAATAATAATAATAATAATAATAATAATAATAATAATAATAATAAGGGCCATCCATAAATGACGTAACGCGATTTTGGCGGTTTTACCCCCTCCCCTCGTAACGCGTCGTAATAAAAAAAGTCAGACTCCCTAAAATATGACATAACAACGCGTCGACCCCGCCCCTCCCCCATTCTCGCCTCTCGAACTATCTTGACAAGCAAAAAAATTCATTATCATCTTTTCCCATTTTTCTTTTCAGAATCTGCCGACAAGCAAAAATAAAGGTCGCCACCTACAAAAAAATTTTCTACATTGCGTTACGTCACCTTCTCTCAAACGATGATGATGATTAATAGTTGATTTCAAAAATATTTTGCTACGATGAAAAGATAAAAATGAGACCGTTTCGGACCACAGCAGTAGGCCTACTTCGGGCTCGTGAAATTTGTATAAATAGCCCAATACATCTACTGTTCAGGGGCGTAGCCAAGAATTTGATTTGGGAGTATAATGTGATTTGGGGGTATAAATCTTTAAAAACTTTGAAAATCTTAAAAAATACAATGAACATTTTAAGGTAGTCTGATTTTGGGGGTATATATACCGATATACTCCCGTCGTTATGCCCCTGCTACTGTTATAGGCTCATTATTTCATAGATTGGATTGTGGGCGTGAGAAGCAATGACGCAGACTGGAAGTGTTCAAATTTTTAAAATTTTATTTTGCTTTAAATTGTAAATTTTCGTAACTGTGCTGGAAAAATTTTCAGTGCTACTCATGAATAATAAATTGATATATTCTGGTTAATATCAACGTCATTCAATTTGGTTGGAATTTATTTGTTGACTTAATAATTTAAATTTAACCTCTAGTATCACCCACTCCATTGCAGTTTTATATAGCACTTCAACAGTTACTTAAGGCCATTGCAGTATCTAGAATCTAGACTATTAATTAATTAATTTGTCCCATACTAACATCGGCTGGCAATATTCATGTGTGCTGAGCTCATGAGTTGCTGCATGATCTGAAGTACAACTTGGCACTTTTAATTTCTACATCCTTCAAAATGAAATGGCCTTCTGTACATTGGATACACTCCAAAATTAAAGATAACTTTCTGACTCTTTTTGTCACGCAACAATACTCTGATACTATACTACCTAGAGTCAAATCGCGTCTTTTCAGTTTCTTATTCGTAGTCTAACTTGCTGCTTTCCCATTCCCACTCTGAGGGGTCGTCCATAAATGATGTAACGCGATTTTGACACTTTTTGACCCCTCCCCCCTACGTAACGCGACGTAGCAAAACGTCAGACCTCCTAAAATATGACGTAACAACGGGCCGACCCCAATCCCTATTTTCGTCTTCCGAAGTCTTGACAAGCAAAAAAGGTCATCCTTGTACTGTATTCTACCCTCTCGAAAAAGCGTGACAAGCGAAAGAGGTCATCCTTGTATTGTTTCCTCTCCAAAAACCCTGACGAGCAAAAAAAGGTAAAGAGTCATCACTTAAATTTTTTATTGTGTTACGTCACATTTACGGACCCCCCCGTCGTCACACTCCGTAACAAATGGCCAGACCCCTTCCCCCTAACCGCGTTACGTAATTTATGGACGACCTCTGACTGTCTTTTCAGTTTCTTATTCATGGCCTTCTTTGTTTCTTTCCCATTCCCATTCTGACTGATCTCTGGAATTGGCTTTGCTCTTGGCTCTGCAAGGCATCTTAATCAGGTAATTATAGCTAATCCTCCATTATAATCAGAGCTCTCTGCATATGGACGATTTTGATTAGTGAACAATGTTACTGTATAGACGCCATCTCTTGAATGGTTTTCATAGCCACTGCAATGAGTGCATGATTCAATTTAAGACAGTTTGAAGCTATACAGTATGCGCAACAGTGAGGCATTGCAGGTCAAGGTAACATGTGGAAAGTAGCAAGGACTGTGAACAATTTCAATATGAGAAAAACATTTGTAATTATCTTACAATGTCAATCCCGTACAAGATATATTTACTATTGTTCGACCCAATACTAGATTAGCATAGTTGTTTAGCGCTTCTCATACACTTGTATCTATTGTTAGACGATATAATATTCTGGAAGTTCCTATCTCGCAAATTTATAGATTAAAACAATATTCATGGCATAGAGATTGGCCCGTAGTATTTTCGAATTGTGCTGTGCCGAATTCACAGTTATTTTCACTTTCGTCAAAATTGACGACAACTATAGGCCATAAATGCCACCAATAGGATTGAACCGGAATGACTTTTGATCTGTGAACTCGGCACCTGATTCTTTGCCGGTGTAGTGCAGACTTTAATAATTGCTGGGCAATCGAATTTGCAGTCCGTCAGCCAGGTATTCTTCTGGGCGCACTTTGGCGAACCGAGAGGTTCACATAATCCTACAATCAAATCGATAAAGGATAAACGTTTGAATTAGAAAACGTCGTATTTTTTCATACGTGGACAGTTACAGTAAACTGTCAGTAGTCTTTCAGTTGCGTCGATACCTACTAAGGCAATTGTGTTCACATCAGTTTCACCCAGTCTGACCGACTCGACAGCCATAGCTATGACTCAGTTATGCTACCCTAGTCTAGCTTTATTTTATGCATTTATTTGACATAGTTTGCACTGTGCTCTGGCTAAATTTTATTACCGCGC
The DNA here is from genome assembly GCA_018105865.1 of Metaphire vulgaris. Classification (NCBI taxonomy): domain Eukaryota; kingdom Metazoa; phylum Annelida; class Clitellata; order Crassiclitellata; family Megascolecidae; genus Metaphire; species Metaphire vulgaris. Next base: position 9,633,348 of record CM030861.1, read on the forward strand.
CCCTCTAGGCGAGTGTGCAGGGCGAGATTTGTAGGGGAAGTGGGGAATCTTCCCCCCACTGCCCAACTATATCCCCCACTGAGATGGCTACTGACATCCCAGCCAGAGAAGTCAATCTCCCCCCTCCACTGTGACTGTGACAGGAAAATGCATTCACCGTCAGCAGAGGGAGAACATTTTTTTCTGCGCTTCGAGCCGAGTATGAGTAAAAGAATGAAACCTGATGTTCAGTGGTAACTGGGGACAGAATTATCTTAATCTTTGGAAAAATTTACCTGTGCTCCTGATTAAACATTTATAGTCCGTCATGGCCAGACAATAAAGCTGACAGATCATTATTTGGTGACAGATCAATAGTTTACCTAGCAGAACTGTGCGAAGTAGATCCGTCACTAGCCTTGGATCAGTTTCGACAGTACAAGAAGAACAATGTGAAAGTAATCGGCAATGTGCTTGTTTCAGCACTCAGTAGAATTCAAATTCTGCCTATCTTGTCAGCTGAATGAGAGTGAGGCTTCTCTTGCATGAATATAAATTATACACCAGTTAGAAATCAACTCGGTATTCATACACTTCATCTCTTGGGTATGCGATGGGCGAAACATTGCCTCAGGTGCACCAACTGGCAAAAAAAACTTACAAGACATCTCTGTCAATTCCTGCCATGACAACTATGTATTAGTATTAATGATACTTGCTTGAATTTAGTCGCAGATTTTCAATTGTTGCAACTTGCAGTTGCACTATTACATTTAGGCTATGGTTTAAATAAATGGTGTGTGACAATTTATACAAATAATATTAGAAGTTAGAGCAAAGTACTGTGCATTAAACCATGCCTTTCCCATGTCCCCCCACTGCTCATCATGTTCCCCACTGCTCATCATGTTCTCCCCTAATTATTATTATTCTTATTATTATGTTATTATTATTATTATTAATATTATTATTATCAGACAACTTGTATAGCGCAGTAAGTAGCTTAGGCTAAAAACAAGAGCGCATTCACACGTCACTTAATGCGATGTTAAAATATCCGTGTTTTTAGGTTACGTTCTTAAACCTCGACATTTCAAATTAGTCACAATGTCTGGCAGAGAGTTCCACAGGAGCGGATTGCCCTGCCTGAGATCGTTCGGCCGAACTTAGAGGTCTTGGATGGAGCAGGGATTTCACAAATGGACCCGACTTTTATTTTACCGTAGCTTTATTCGTCGTTCGTTCACTGTGGATCGCTGTAAAAGCGTGGCTAGGTAAATGTTTAAAAGGGATCGTTCCTAAAGCTCGATGAGTGAGCCAGCAACGCTTATCAACGATTCGTTCCTGGACTCGAAGCCAGTGAAGGCGGTCTCAACCGGCGTGACGTGTCCGTCCAGCGGCTGAAAGACTAAACGTGCAGATAGGTTTAGTACCGACTTTTTAACTGACGCTCCGGAAGACCGAATAATAAACTATTGCAGTAGTCGATCCCAAGTGCATCCCCGCACAAGCTGTGAGGCGGCTTGCATGGTCCACCACTGTCGAATCGTCTTGATCCACTACGCAGTTGGTAGTTCCAGCAGCGGATCATGCTGCATATGCCCGAAGGACAGAGTCTCGTCAATTTGGACTCCCAATAGACGTATCGTCGACGACGGGGCGATGGCAGCGTCGCCTACTACGAACGGGGTCCGACTGATGAGGTGTTGCCTTCTGTGGAGTGCAGAGCCATATAACTCCGTCTTCTCAGGGTTTAAAGCAGTCGATTCTATTTCGGTCCACTCAGCAATCGCCGATATGCAATCAGTGACTCGCGCGCGTATCGCTCGGTATGCGATGGATTGCAGGCATGAGGAGATATCTGTCCGTCATCAGCGTAGCTATTGACTCCAGACCGAAGGCTTCATAATCTGTCTGATGTCAGCAATGTAATGATGAACACACTGTCCTAAGACGGATCCCTGCGGAACTCCGTGATAGACCCAGCGCGAGTCAGACATACAATCGTTCCACCAGACTGACTGCGTTCGGTTGGTGAGGTCCCAATTCAGGTCAAGGCGAGGCCCTTCAGACCGTAGGATATCTTTTTCACACGAATCAGAATCCGTGTCGACTACGTCGAAGGCAGTAAAAAAGAAAGTAGGCATAAAGTGCCATACGCCCATTTGTTATTGCATCGATATAATGCTCCCCTGCTCCGAGTTACAAATCGCACCCTGCGAGTGAGTATGTGTATGTGTGCGAGAGTAAAAGAGCTGCAATTTTCCATTCAGAAATCAACAACACCTGTCACCAATATCCGTGTTATACTATTACTTTATTAAACCTAACATTTCAAGTCACAATGTTTGTATGGGTAGCTCGCAACCTCAGAGCATTTGCCTAAAAAGGTTTATTTATTTGATTTTCACAAATTAACCCATTTTTATTTTATATATTTATTTACCATACTGTACACTGTGAACTGGCTAAAAATTACATTTTTCACAAATGCTTAAATGCAAAATTTCCTACCAGTATGCTTGTGTATGTAGCACAATTAATGCGCATCAGCTCATGGTTGTTATCCCCCTCAGCCAGTATCGACCCACTTGAGGCTGTCCGTCCAGGTGAATGTGTAAACATATAATTCTTGCCAGTGTTTAATTGCATTCATTTCTATTTCAAATTACAGTAGGCTATATCTATATAAAAATATCACGGAATGATCTAGAAGCCACATTGCATGTATAGAAGATACAGTCTTGATAGGCTTTTATTCCGAAATAACATTCATGTCCATGGGAAAAAGTTCTTCCAATGTTTAGGGTACACACTGTCTATACATTTTCACCTGGATGAGTGAGGTTCATGGTACGCGAAGGTGACTGTCCAACTGACCACGTGCAGTTTGGATCTCCCAGTTCTTGTCCATTGGAGTAACCGTCTCCATCGGAATCTTTTGACAAAGTGTTTCGTCCCATGTCTAAAAGTGATTTCCAGTAAAAAGAAAATAGGCCTAAAGCGCTTCTGAACGACGAATATGGATTCACTGAACTGGCCATACGCCTCCTCAAACTAATTTTAACTTCTTAAATTGTTCTCAATTTAGTTTTCTCACACACATCTGGAAGGTACTTTTTGTACCGAAAAACAAAACTGTCAAAATTATATGTCCTACGTATAATAATGCTTTAAGCAAAAACAAAATGTTAGAATGAAAGCGTTCTTTTATCGTAATGCCATCATAAATAAGGCTGTATTTTTAAAATACCTATTCCAAAAATGTCCTTGATTAGAAATAAGTCTATCATGAAATGCTCGTCAATTAATGCGCATCAGCTCAATGGTTATTGGTTATCCATGAAATATAGAAGACATCGGCCAACTTAAACTAAGATACACGAGCATTGACTGCATTCCGATAAAAACACTGGTCAGATCATAATCGTAAACTTGGATAAAAAGTCAAAAGGCCCAACCCCCTTTACCTTTAATCTAATCTAGCTTAAAAGTGGAGAGGGGCGCTCTAGTGTTCACTTATAGGTTCAGTGAAATGCTTTCTTAATGAGGTTGTTTGCATTACATTAGGAATGCGAAATTAAACACTCTATCGCGTTCTCATTATCGTCTATTTTAGTGTTATATCGATGTTTGAAACCCAATTTATGTTTTTATTGGTGGATGTAATCGTCAACAATATTGCTTAGTTAACAAAGGGAGGAAACCGATGATCACCAGTTCAACGTTATAGATTTAAATATTGGGTCATATCGTTAAACGCGTTCTAAACTGTGTCTTTAGACCAACATTCAGACAAAGAGACCTCAAAAACCTCATACGCAAAGTATAAAACTTGAACTTGATTGCATGAATTTTTGATGAAAAAGGTGCTTTAGCGATCTTCTTAATCACAAGATCAGATAGTGTCACAGCCTGGAAAAGCTGTAAAAATAATTAACATAATTTAATTAAATTAATATAAATTAAAAATTCTTAAAATTCGGGAGAAAACGGTTCCGGAACGCGTTCCACTTAAAGTAAGATGAGTGAATTTAATTATTTAATGCAGAAAAATTATTTCAGAAAAATTAAGTAAAGTAATACTTCGTTATTAGCTAGGAAATCGATTCCAAAAGGATTCTGTGGACCTTTGCCCATTATATTCTGATGCCCAACTCCCTTCCATATGGTCGAATAATTGCAAGGGTTCGGCACTCTGTCACCGTTAGGAATTTGCTCCTGAAAACTCGAATAACTGTAGACGCTCGACGCAAGCATCGAGATGACAACTGCTGCGAATAACGTCACCGTCATCTGTTGAAAAAATACGTTATGAACTGCTATAAATTGATCTACGGTGCTAAAACCAGGATGATTATTTTACTTTATATTTCAACTACTGCAGCTTCTCGCAATTCACAATAGAAACGCATCACACGCAGGAAAATTTTTAATTCATCCAATCTCCAATGAAAATGCATAAATTCGCCAATCTAAACTGTCTTTTTATGGTTAGCTATCAAAATTCCTGATATAATGAAATATCTCTTATTGGAAAAGTGATATGCACAGTTCACATTCAAGAACCTAACCGTTTGTTATCGTTAGTCTCTAAAACTTTGTACATTTTAATGTTCAGTACAAAAATTTCTTAATAAAGCTGTTTACACAACATTTCGAAAACAGAGGTAGGCCGCGAAGAAGTCTCAAAACAGGCAAACAGAGACACTAGTAAAATAAAATAAAGCACAAAAGGTCGTCAAAAACGTCGTTGATTAGTTCCCTGCCTTTTTCTTTAACTTCTTTAACGTCCTGTAAATCCTGACAAGGAAAATGATCATAGCAATTTAACTATTTTTGACAGGTTGCCCGTAAAAATCTCGAAGGAAATGAAGTGATAGTTTGACAAGCAAAACAAGTCATCATTTTCTGACAGGTGGGCCGCAAAATGTTTTTAATTCAAAAGAAGCCTGAGAATCACGGCAGTAGAACATCAGACAAAAATCAACTTTTCAGAAACGCAAAAATCAACGCCGCTCTATCTATCGCATTCTCATTATGGTCTATTTTACTGTAGGGCCTAGTGTTAAATCGATGTTTGAAATTTAATACTCATAATTCAATATTTGAGGCACATGCTGAAAAATTCGACTAAATGTACAGTAGCACCTTACTTTTCAAACGATTCTCTCAACTTTGATCGGCAGAAATTGTAGGTTGACACCGATTTGTCTTTAGCATGTGATCCCTTATTTTCAGACACTAACTGCGTCTTCAAAGTAGATGGCTGTATAAAACGTTTACTCAACAGGGAGGTCAATCTTTTGACTTTCATTTTATGTTTCTCTCGGCCTATGAATTTCAACGCGTAGAATGAGCGAGATACCATATATAAAAACATATATAGCCCGTCATTCGGATGAAGGAATGTGCATAAAATTTCTCAGGCTTAGCGAAGTGGCTTACAAATAGCCTCTTCGCCACTTTTTAGTGAAGGCTATTTCAGACGCTAACTGCGTTCTTCAAGACAACTGACTGTATAAAAAGTTTATTCAACACTGAGGTCAATCTTCGTTCGCTGTCACTCGATCGGTGAATTTCAATGCATACAATGAGCTATATGTATATTTGCCCGAATGAAACGGCTTATGTCGACATTGCCTAAAAATTTCAGGCAATGTCAACATTCCCTGATTTCACACTTTGACTGTAACATATATATATATATATATATATATATATATATATATATTATATATATATATTGACAATTTATATAGCGCAGTAGACAAGGCTAAGGCCTACAACAAGAGCGCTTAACACAGTTCATATCCAATATTAAATAGATGTGTCTTCAAATTTCTAATGAAAAGTAAAGCTGAGACTGCTCCAGTCACATTGTCTGGAAGAGAGTTCCACAGGGCGGGATTCCCCCGCGCGAATGATCTTTCCCCAAACTTAGGGGTCTTGGACGGGGGAGGGACCAACAACTGCACTCTCCGACTGGACCTGAGAACCGATCTCCTCTCGATCACAGTCGATCTTCGTACATGTACAGTTAGATAATCAGGACAGAGTGGATCGTGTAAAGCCCGAAACGTAAGCCAACAGCGCTATCCCGTCGTTCGGCTGGAGGAATGTACTTAAAATCTCTAAGGCATAGCGAAGTGGCTTACAATTAACCTCTTCGTTACTTGCCGTCGCAGATAAATGGCTACAAGTGAGATTGCTTGCGTGAACGTAGAGGAAGAACTGATAAACTGGTCAGAAGGGTATTACTTTTTCATTAACAACCTTTCGTAATTCAGATTAAAGCCATGAAACATGTCAATTTTCCAATGTCAAGCAACAATAGTGTGATACTATACGAACTAGAGTTCAGTTTCTTGTTCATCGTCTACCTTGTTGCTTTCCCATTCCCACTCCGACCTATCTCTTGAATTGACTTTGCTCCTGACTTTGCGATGGATCTTAAGCAGGTAATTATAGCTAATAGTTCATTATAATCAGAGCTCTATGCATATGGAAGATTTTGATTAGTGAACAATGTTACTGTATAGACGCCATCTCTCGAATGATTTTTATAGCCACTGCAATGAGTGCATGATTCAATTTAAGACAGTTTGAAGCTATACAGTATGCGCAACAGTGAGGTCATTGCAGGTCAAGACAACATGTGGAAAGTAGCAAGGACTGTGAACAATTTAAATATGAGAAAAACATTTGTAATTATCTTACAATGTCAATCCCGTACAAGATATATTTACTATTGTTCGACCAAATACTAAATTAACATAGTTGTTTAGCGCTTCCCACACTTGTATCTATTGCTAGACGATATATTATGGAAGTTCCTATCTCGCAAATTTATAGATTAAAACAATATTCATGGCATAGAGATTGCTCCGTAGTATTTTCGAATTGTGCTGTGCAGAATTCAGTTATTTTCATTTTCGTCAAAATTGGCGAATATAGACCACAAATGCCACCAATAGGATTGAACCGGAATAACTTTTGATCAGTGAACGGTGACTGTACGCCTGATTCTTTGCCGGTGTGGTGCAGACTGTGCTTGCTGGTGGCTGAACGAGAGCACACTTTGCCAGAACATCCAAAAAGATAGAACCCCGGCGCTGGTAAATAAATTCTCGTACGTCGTCGTCTCTCTGGCAACCGGTATTTAAAGCTGTGTTGAGAGCTTTCGTGCAGTTGCTGTTCGAGCAGTTGGCGGAACAGAGTGTTGGAAGATAGTTTGTGTTGGTCAGGAAAGTGGGCAAGTCACAACGATCACTCACGACCGCTTTTTTGCCGCAAACACCAACGCTCTTGATCTGACCGCAGAAGGTGAAGTCTCGGATCTGGGGATAGTAGGCGAAAAACCCGTAGCACATCTCGTCCGATGTTTCCTCCCCCCAAAAGGTGGTCGTGTTTTTGAGGGAGGCATCGAAAGTACAGTCCACTTTAATAGAGTCTCCTGGCTTCATCTCAATTGGAGTGGCAAACCTGCAATGACAAGATAATGAGCAATGGTCGCACTAATACATTAATTATAATTACAAGTGTTGTGCAGTAAATTAATGCTACTGACTAGCTCTTAATATTAAAGTCGCAATTAGAGTTGCCTGCCTTGCTTGACATTGAATCCCTTTAGGCAACTTTTTTCTCTCAAAAAATTACCATAGGGCTGTCCATTAATTACGTCAACAATTTAGGGGGAAGTGGTTTGGAAAAGTTTGACAGTTGTTGTCAAGAGAAGTTGACGTCAACAATTTCACTTTTTTCAAATAATCAAAAAACATGAAATTTCATAGAATACTACTTATTACAATGGAACAAAGCATTAGAAAAAAGGTCATCACCACCACATTTTGACATTCGATGAGGAAAAAATGGAAAAAATGGTTATTACCACAAAAACAATAACCTTGTTATTGGGACCTGTCATTGATCTTGGGGGTCAAGAGTTGTTGACGTAATTATGGGGGGAGGTTAAGTGAAAGTTGACAGTTGTTGACAAGGGGGAGGGGGTCAAAAATTGCCCAATAATTGTTGACATAATTAATGGACAGCCCCACCATATATCTCTAGGATAAAATACTGGACCGATTACATTGTGCAAGTCAAACTTGTATATACCTTCATTAATATGTGAAGATACTTGCTAGCCAAGTACTTTTAGAAGTTTAAATAACATCAGTGGTGCAGCTTTTCTCTCTTTGTATTGGAACTTGTATTGTAATGTGTATTTTGTCATAATCAAGCTTTTCTCTCTCTAGTATTTAAACATGTTGTTGATCTTAAATGCATCTATTGATTTGCTGATTTAGGTAATTAATAGATGAGATATGAGATGAAAAAAATTATCATCCATAGCTGACAGCTAATAATTCACAGTCAATAACTGACAAATCGTAAGCCTAATAAAATGGTGACAAATTCATAATAGAATGTCAATATGTCAGAGTTGATATCCGAACTGGGTTGTAACGAGGAGGCAATTCGCAGGTGAAAATTGCTGAAATGCCTTTATTATGAGAGAAATTAGATGTTACTAAACGTGCGATTCAAAATAATTCTAAAATTCTTCAAGACTTAATCACCCTAAGATTTTGTGAATTAGAACTTTCTATTCAACTTTTGCGCATACTCTTCGATGGTCACTATATATAAGAACTGTTTTAAGTGCTAGATTAATATATTAGTGCACAGAAAATTTAAACATTTGTGTAAAATTCAATGTAGCTATCAAGCATCAGTAGAAGCCAATACAATACGGCTTGGACCATGCATATATATATATATATATATATATATATATATATATATATATATATATATATATTGTATATATATTATCTCAGGGCCTCCGAGAGCGAGGGGCAGGGAGGCAAATGCACAGGGGCCCGGCGGTCTGGAGGGGGCCCGGGCCGATGATGAATATGCATAATTAACAACAATAACAATGAAGAAAGGGGGCCCGGCGAGTAAAAGGAGGGCCCGGACCTGAGGACATCAAAAGCAGCAAAATGAACAGTGTGAACAGGGGCGTCATTTGGGGAGGGGCAGGCGAGCCCCCTCAAGGAAAATGAAGAAATAATGTATTAAGTAAATAAATACTGTAAATGTGAAATGTGCAAAAATCGCCAAAATTGTCCAAAACTTGCCAAAAATGTCAAAAATTTTCAAATTTGACAAAATTGGTCCAAAAATTGCCCAAAATTTGCCTATAATTGCTCAAAGTTTGCCCATAATATGCCAAAATTTGGCCAAATTTGACCAAAAAATTATCTCGCCCCGAAGAAAAGTGTGAAATGACGCTACTGAGTGTGAAATAGAGCGACAAGAAAAAGGTCATCACTAGTTTTCGAGAGTTGCAACATGACATCGTGTCGGTTAATTTGGGTTAAACCAATGACAAGCAAAAAAGGGTCGTCAGCAATTTTTAATTTTTTTCGGGGCCCGCCGGCCATTCTGCACAGGGGCCCGGAATTTGTCTCGGCGGGCCTGTATTATCTATATATTGCCTGTCACTCTGCAGCGATTCAACGCCATTGCTTTTCGAGGAACTTTTCCAGACCTCGAACCGGACGAGAGTTAGCCACACAATTTCTTAATGTCTCCGGACACTTTTTCATAAGACCTTCGGGAATGAAGTACCGATGGGTATAAAATATATTTATAATGCATTATGTTTCAAAATCAAATGGAAAGTGAGACAGCAAAAGATACTATTAAGACTCTAAAATCTAAATTTTTCAACGCAATGATGCCAGAAGAATATAAACAAGTTATAAGGTTTTCTGGTACGCCGTACAGGCTCGACCTGTCACAAAATATAGCATGACCGGTCAATAAAAAAGCAGAGAATCATACTCTATTATTGTTGGCGTATTGTAGTCGTAGCTTGCCACTTTATCAATGACCTTTAGTAGCTGACCATTTCGGTATAAGCTAATCATGCCGTTCTTCCCTGAAATTGGAATGGTTAGCATGCGATTGTTAGGCGATCTTAATTTTAACAGTATAAATTATTTACAGATTAGATTGTCCAACTGTTAAATCTTTCACTTATTCCTTTAATAAAGCGGGCATGGACTGATTAGAGTAGGCTTAGATAGATTTTAACTGTTTTAACTGGGCCATTCAAAATATATCGACAGAGGTTGATTAATGTAACTGTAGAAGGAATAATAATAATAATAATAATAATAATAATAATAATAATAATAATAATAATAATAATAATAATAGTACTACTACTACTACTACTACTACTACTACTACTACTACTACTACTACTACTACTACTACTACTACTACTACTACTACTACTACTACTACTACTAATAATAATAATAATAATAATAATAATAATAATAATAATAATAATAATAGCACAAATAATAACAATATCATTATTATTAATTTATCTGTGTGGAAACCCACTATCGCTCATACAAATGATACAGTCCTCCATTTGAACTTCTGTTTGTCCGCTACCGCTGCTTATTTTTGATTCTACAAGAACAAGCTAACAGTATTCGCCGTTTACAATGTAGAAACCGCACACATACAGTATACAATTTCACTTCTTCGCGCTTTCTATAGTACACTATACGGTACCGTTAAAGGTAGAAAATTCAAGTGCGGATTTCTGGAAGAGTTTAAGCACTATATGCTCAAAGACTAACCGAGTAGATGCATATGCAGTGCTGATGAAGTAATGTACACTGATTGGTTCATCGCTGCCTTCGTACACAATGCGGTACAGCTTCCGGAGAAACTGACGTTATCTTGTCTAGGTGGAATCACCAGGGCATTTTGACCAACCATCATGATTTCACCGCGATTCGGGCGCAGAGATTTTGTTATCCAGAGTCTCATTCCGGAAGAATCAGTCAGACCTGGCTTGTTGTTTGGATTATTCCAGTGTATCTTCAAAGAACCAGTGTATTTACAATTAGGTGTTTCCATGCAGGAAGAAACTTGTTTAATCGAAGTACAAGCAGGTCGATATTATTTGCAATTGTGCACCGAAAAATTCACGATATTAAAATGATTATTCGGTTTTCATGTCCTTAGATTTTACTTAGCAATATACGCAGCCATCGTAATTTAAAAGGCAAAAGTCGTCGCATACTCGGGCGAGCATAGGGTCCGGCGCTGACCTCCATTTGCTAAGCAAGCAACAACGCAGATGGCTTACGCAATTTAGAGTATTTTGGTCACTGATTTGTCCATACCTGCGTTTTAACTTTGCAGATCCACACTGTCACCAAAATTATCAATTTTTTTTATAAAGGATAATTATATTTGAGTTTTAACTTAGCAGATCCACACTGCCACCAAAATTATCAATTTTTTTATAAAGGATAATTATATTTGAGTTTGTTTTGCTAATGAATGATTTCATATAGTTGCGACTGCGATTTTTTTTTACAAAGGAAAATTGGATTGATGAACAAGAAGAGGCTGGATATTCGGATTTCTGACGCAACATTCAAGAATGCGTACTTTACTCATAATGAGGAATTTCATTGAACCTGCAGTACTGCATGTTGATATCCCGTGGGTCCAATGCGGAAACCAAGCTGAGGATAAAGACACTGTCCCACCGCTCCGAAACCCCAAATTCCAATCAAAGAACTGCATTCAAGTCCACCTCCCATTCCACACGGATATGGTTCGTTGTGAGCGTTGCCTGGAAAGAAACAGTTGTAGGCTATTACTCTGTGCATTAAATACAATTAGTAATATAAAATGTTAATTAGTAATGGTCAGCCACCCGTAAAACCCGCAAAGACGCCACTGCTGGCAGGTCTAGCAATCGGAGCGGAGGTAAAATCCAGTTGTAAATAGGGTTGCCAGATCTCCCGTATTTTACGGGAGCCCCCGTATTTCAGCCCCAGTCTACCGCCGCCTTATGACTTATTTGTAATATTGAATCACTACGTGCAGATGATGCAGTGCAATGAACAGTGTTGTGGTGTTGTTTATTGCTTTTTCCTAGCCTATACTCTATAGTAATGTAATGTACAGTAGTAGGCCTATAGCTCTAGCCATAATAATTCACAATGAACTGGACCGTGGAGTGGGCGCATTGATCGCGGTAACAATCTCCCGTATTTTGACTTTGGATATCTGGCAACCCTAGTTGTAAACATAGTAGTTAGTCTCGACATGGACTGATACATAGGAAATCGACCCTGAAGCAATAGAAACAGTAGTTCTTGAGAATCGCAACGTTCAATATTTAAACATTAAAAAAGATACAGTACAAGGAAAGGACTGGGTGTAGTGAGTTCAGTGGCGCAGCCAGGTTTTTCCGAAGGGTTTAATGATTCCCAACTTCGGAAAATTCTGACAAAAAGGTTATGGTTATGATATTATGATTTCCAACACGGAAAACCCAACAAGCAAAAAAAGAAAAAGGTGGTCAACTATTATTTTGCTTGATTAATGGAATTGTATAGGTATATATGCCCGCGTACAACTATATTCATCCGCAATAAAGAATTTTTGCTCGGACAACAAGGGGGTTAACCCCTTCCCCCCCAAAAAAACTTGGCTACGCCACTGAAATAGTTTACTATAATACATTGAAGAAAGCCAATTGAAGTGCTATAGGCATGTGAAGAGAAAGAGAGGAGACAATTTAACCCTACAGATGCTAAAATGGCTGCCAAGCACGTCGAGAGATCGTATTGACGACCCAGAAAATATTGGCTGGTCCAGGCTGGATGACATAAAAGAAATCCGTAGAATCGCAAGGAATGCTAACGAAGGCCATCGAAAATATTCAAATATCGCTAGATAAAGGAACACGAAGAGGCTTCTAAGATGAGAGACGGCGGGTCTAAACCGCAACGAGGTAGAAGTGATGGTGAGCCCGGTGAGGATAGGATGAAAGATGTACAATTTGATCGTGAACCAGGGATGCGGACGATGGATGAAATTCAAAGGTATTAAGAGGCTCGCTCTTTGTCTTTGAAACTTGTGTGGAAGATGATTTTTTTATTTTCAGTAATTCTACACTTTCAAAATTCTGGATAAATGCTACCACTACTTACCAGTGTTACGTCTTGGCATCTACTTAAATTCGGGCCCTGTAATCAAATGTAAAGGTAAGGTAAAGGTATACACTTCATGGGCCGGGAGTTGAACCACGGACCTCAAGGTTGACAGACCAGTGCGCTAACCACTGCTCCACCGCGCACCCCTTGTAGTCAAATGCATTGATCATATTCTGCTCTATTCCCCTGCCCGAGAATGAATATCTTACCTGGTACATCGTCAGTGCATCCAAAAAGAAGCATGTGATGAATAATCTCCACGTTGTCAAGGACTGGTTCGATGGCTATGATGTCCGATTCTGAGTCGTTTGGAAGCGTAAAGAGAGTGCATATGTAGGTAGTATCGTCCGTGGGAACCGGTGTTGGAGGAAATCTCAACGTGTAATTTCTGACGCCTGAGCACAAAATTCAGATAGAGTTTATTGCCAAAGGGTTTCTTTTATATGCCATATTGAGAAAACGGCGATCAACGCCATTACCGCCAATTATATTATGTATTGAAATGGATGGCGAGCAATTTATTGGGCTGTGCTACTTCAACTACAGCATGATTTGCTTTTGTCCTTGCATCCTATCAACTGCAAGGCCTGCTGTATCTTGCCAGCATCAGAAAACTAAAACTGTTGTGTGAACGATTTTTCCTAGTGCCATAAATAATTCCCTATCACGTCCTGTGTTAGATCACATCTCCTCAGTGGCGGCTCCACAGGGGTCGGTAGGCCTGTGCCCCTATTGAGTTCCTGGCCCTCCAGTGGCCCCTGTTGGTTGGGACCCTAAACTTAATACTACATACCTAACAACAAATGGTTGGCCCCCATGATTAGAAGTTGCCACCCCAACGGCCCCCTCACTTGCCAAATCCTGGAGCCGCCACTGCATCTCCTTTCCTGGAGTCTGCAACGCGTTGAGAAAATTTGGCTTTCCTAATGGCATTTTGGTAAAAAAATATCGTCATGTAAGAACTTAGATCTTATAGGCTGTATGGATTTGGGGAGAATCTGCTAAATATTGACATCTATCACAATTATCTTAAACCCTCCAAGCAACCGACTTTCGTGTGATAATTTTAACTATTTTGCTCTTCACCAAAATAACGTCAGTGATAGTTCTCTCTCTCTTCTCTCTCTCTCTCTCTCTCTCTCTCTCTCTCTCTCTCTCTCTCTCTCTCTCTCTCTCTGAATTGCAATTTGTATTGTAATGTGTATCTCTCTCAAGATCTCTCTCTTGTCTAATCTCTCTCTCTTTTTCTAACTGAAAAATGGCAATTTGTATTGTAATGTGTATTGTGAGGTCTGCAGTTCGCAAGATCTCAGTATACAAATTGTCGAGGCAAGGTGACACAAAATCAAAACGAAAAGAATATTTGAATTAGAACAAATAATCTATTCGGTCTTTTTTAACCCTGTAATAATTAATTGCCGAAAAACGGCATTTAGTAATGATTCTGTTAATCTATCATATTAAAATCCTTATCTGTATGTCTCTCTGTCTGTTATTGATTGCTTGGGCAATCGAATTTGACCGTTTAGTCCTTACGCAGTTCGTCAGGTGGGCGAGCGTATTCTTTAGTCCTTAGGTCACAAATTGTCGAACCGAGAGACGTTCACTATTAACAAGGAACGAACATTTGAATTAGAACACCACGTCGTAATTATTTTCATACGAGCGGTTTAAAGTTTTAGGGTGTAACCCTGTAATAATTAATTGCCGGATTTCTAACGGCATTTATTTCTATTTTGAATTGCAGTAGGCTATATCTATATTAAAAATACTATGGAATGAGCTAGAAGCCACATTGTGTGTATACATGTACAGTAGAAAACACCATTTTGATGTGTTTTATTTTCAAATAGCGTCCATGACGAAATTGGTCTTTACATGATTAGGACACGCATTGTCTGTATATTCTTACCTGGATGCGTGAGGTTCGTGGTGCGCGTTGGCGGTTTTCCCTTTGACCACGTGCAGTTGGGATCTCCCAGTTCTTGGCCATTGGATAAACCGTCTCCATCGGAATCTTTCTGACATAGTACCGTATCCCATGTCTAAAAGTGATTTCCAGTAAGACTAAGAGAGAGTGAAACGTTTCTCCGCAGAGACTAAATCTCCATTCCGAAGGTGATTTGTAAATCAGGCAGGCGTGGATTATTTAATTAATTGGCTAAACGATTTGCCAAACTACTTTTTAAAATTCTCCATTTACTTGTACCATGTGCTTCTTAAAGACCCCTCTTGCACCGAGAAACAAACTGTTAACATGTTATACTCTACATAAAATTGTATGCCCTGCACATGCCCTAATTTCTGGTAAACTCAGGGGCTTTTTTCTAGGAAAAAAGGTTTGGGAACTCATCCTTTTTTGCTCATCAACAAAACAGGTGTGGGAACGCCGTACCTGTACGTTCCTAAATGCATTATAACATATCCATAATTATATATACAATCTGGCAAAAAAGGTTTGGGAACGCCGTTCCTGTGCGTTCCCACTGAAAAAAAGCCCTGGACCGTAAACTATTTGAATGCAAATGCTCTTTTGTCGCTATTCTACGATAAATTTTCATCATCTGAACATATTCTATACAGATACCGATCCTACAAAAGTCCCCGATTACAATTAAGACTGCCATGAAACGTCCATCAGTTAGTGCGCATCCATAAAATGTTTATCAACGAAGTGCTGAAGATATCTGCCAAATTGAACAAATATAGGCCTAAACACGCGTTGATTGCATGCCAAAAGAAAGACTGACTTGATCTATCGTATATTCATTATTGTTTGGCATCTATAATCGGCTACAATCAGGGATATTTCTACGATTGTGAATTTGGGGGTGTCGACCTCAAATTGGGGGAGGTGTCCGGAGCTAATTAGTATGCATTTTGTATGCATACCATTGTCACATTACCAAATTTGGGGGTTTCGACCTCAAAATGGGGGTGTTGGGGGTGTTAGCGTAGTGTAAAAATATCCCTGGCTACAATAGACGGAATGCTTAATTACAACAAGCACTAGAGTTTCAAAATTACAGCTTTTTAGAAATCACGCCGGAACATTTAAAGTGTGTTATACTGTTTTTAGACATACATTCCCAAAACTAAAACTCGCTAGTATTCAGGCGAGAGCCTATAACCATTAGCAGTGGTTCTGACAAAAGTTTAAACCACGAGTAAAATAAGAGGAGTTGATTTATATATATATATATATATATATATATATATATATATATATATATATATATTATATATATATATATATATATATAGCACGTATAGCATATATATCATTGTGTGCGCTACTCTCGTTCCGGTCGGCAGCATTGAAACTTCGAAGTGTTATTATCCTGTTTTTCGAGATCCTCTGTAGGCCTTCCTCTCTCATTCTCGGCAAGACGATTCGTTGTGGTCCGGAGCGTTTGGTTTTATCGTTTTGGACGGCCTTTTGTTTTGGTTTCGTTCGATTTTAGCGTTTTTCTGGCTGCCGTTTAGGTATGTTTGGTTCGTTTCCCCTTGATTGTTTCCACCATTTTGTTTTGCCGCACCCCGCACCATTAGGCCCTAATAGCACTTAGTAACCACAAGCCAATTAATAATGCACTTGTTCACGCTCCAATGAGCACAGACCTGTCCCAACTGTCTCAGAAGGGTACGGGGCTCTGCAGCGTCTGCAGGACTGTCAGGCGCCTTCACCTTGGGATGGGCGGGTCCACCTGCATGGACCCCACTCCAACCCCCTGCCCAGGGTCTAACCAATCCCCTATGGACAATCAATCACTCGGCGCTGTTGTGAATCCTCCTTTAACAGCCACCCAGCAGAACTCGCCGGCAGCGGTCAACACGTCAACAACAGCAGAAGCCCCAAACAGCAATGCCCAGGCGTGCAATAATGCAACCCCTTTCTTCCATCCAGTTGAACGGGGCCCGATAACTAAGCATATTCCTAAAGCAGCTAGACCTGCCGTTGGGCAACTGCTAGTTAACATCATAAGCAAAGTTATTGAGGCCCCTTCTGTCGTCACAAATTGGAGGGAGCTACTATATTTTGCCCCCGGAGTCCTGAAGCAACCGACCAGGGGAGGCAAAAAACATAATTTGTCAACCCTCTTCAAAAGAAGAGTACAAGAATTCTCGGAGTCGCTCTCTTCCAGTCTAAACTCTCCACCTCACAATAGTCATGGTCCAAATACAAGACCGACCAAGAAAAGAGACAAAAGCAAGCTGCTAGCAGCTGCTGTGTCATCAAAGTTGGAGGATGGGAACATAAGAGCAGCGGTGCGGATACTAATGTCCGACGAGGAACCGGTAATTCCGGATCCCCAGGCACTTCGGGAGATTATGCTGAAACATCCAACCCCTCCGCAGGACAGGGTACCCGCACCCTCACAACTATCATGCCCCCCACTCCAGGTGACCGAAGACGAGGTTAGAGAGCGAATCCGCTCTTTTCCCACTGGCTCCTCCGGGGGCCCGGATGGTCTGAGGCCACAACTGGTGGCTGAGCTAGTGGCATGCCCAGAGGTGGGGAGTAGACTGGTAACTGCCATCACAGGGTTGACAAATCTTCTTTTAAAGGCACATGCCCCGATCAGGTTCGCCCCATCCTTTTTGGCGGTACTCTGATGGCCCTGCGAAAGAAATCTGGGGCCTGCGTCCAATTGCCATCGGCTACTTCTGGCGTCGGCTTGCCTCCAAATGTGCCTCCACTTTCGCCCTCCTAGGGTGTCAAAATATCTTGCACCCCTTCAGGTGGGCGTGGATGCCCCGGAGGATGCGAGGCCGCAGTACATTCGGCCAGACGCTTTATCCTGAACATGCCTGAGGATCATGCCCTCGTGAAGCTAGACTTCACGAACGCTTTCAACAGCATGTTCAGAGATAGCATGCTGGCCGAATTAGGAAATATCCTACCCGAAATATCGGCTTACTGCGACCTCTCATATTGCAAGCCCAGCTCCTCCAATTTGGCGACTTCTCGGTGCTTTCGCAGCTGGGTCCACAACAGGGGACCCCTGGGACCGCTTTTATTCTGCCTTCCTCTCCAACCCATACTGAAAAGCCTAGCTTCAACACTCACTCTAGGCTACCTTGATGATCTGACCTGGGCGGCCCCACCATCGACGTCGCAGCGGACTTGGCAGCAATAGAAAAGGGATGTAAAAATCTAGGATTGTCCCTAAACTATGAGAAATGCGAAGTCATTTGCAAGGGTCCAAAGACAGACACCAACACAGCTATGGACCGATTCTCGCAGACCAGCCAAGAGGATGCCATTTTGCTAGGCGCACCCTTAAGCACGTCCACCGCTTTTGAAAATGTGATGTCCTGTCGCATTGTGGAGTTGCAGATGGCACTGAGCCGTCTGCCATTAATTCCAAGGCAGGACGCCATTTTTTCTTCTCAGGAGCTCTTTGAGCCATTCCAAGCTCCTATACTTATTGCGCTGCACCCTTGTGCTGGTCACCCGCTGCTAGAACGCTTCGACGCCATCATGCGTGAAGGCCTTAGTAACATCCTAAATATACAATTTTCTGACAGTCAGTGGCTTCAGGCGACGCTCCCAATCAGGAACGGGGGTCTGGGGATCCGTCGGGTGTCCATGCTTGCACCTTCTGCCTTTCTTGCTTCAGCTGCAGGCACCCGACCCCTCCAGTCCTCCATGCTTGTGAGGGCATGCCCTAACATCGATTCTCATGAATCACAAATCATGGACCAATGGTGTTTCATGAGCCAGCTTCCAGGCCCAACGTCCGGTCAACTTGACAAGCAGACCACCTGGGACCGTCCGCTCATCCGAAAGGACAGTGACGCCCTGTCCCAAGCCCACCCAGGACCTTATCATCAAGCCCGACTCAAAGCCGTCTCGGCATGCCACGCCAGCGATTGGCTTCACGCGCTGCCCATCTCCTCTTGTGGCTTGCGAATGGACGACGAAACCATCAGAATCATCATCGGCCTCCGCCTGGGCGCCAACATATGCGAGAAGCATCTCTGCCCCTGTGGTGCCCAAGTGCTGGAAGACGGCTCGCATGGGCTATCCTGTCCCCTGGGCCCAGGTCGTACCACTCGCCATGCCACGTTGAACGATCTGGTACAGCGGGCTTTGGTTAGAGCGGGGGTCCCTTCCATCAAGGAACCGCCTGGTCTTAGCAGATCCGACGGAAGAAGACCAGACGGTATGACCCTGATCCCGTGGCAAGCCGGACGTAGCCTGGTATGGGATGCAACCGTGGCGGACACAGTCGCCGCCACCTACTTACCATCCACTTCTCTCGCAGCAGGAGCCGCCGCCGAAGCCGCTGCTGTCAGAAAAACAGCAAAATATCAAAGCCTGACCCCCATGCACACATTCCTGCCAATCGCACTTGAGACGCTTGGCCCCATAAATCAAGACGCCCTTTGTTTTTCAACGAGCTTGACGTCGTCTTGCTCAGCAATCCGGAGACACGAGAGAAGGAAGTTTCCTCTTCCAACGATTGTCTGTCACTCTGCAGCGATTTAACGCCATTGCTTTTCGAGGAACTTTTCCAGACCTCGAACCGGACGAGAGTTAGCCACACAATTTCTTAATGTCTCCGGACACTTTTTTTCATAAGACCTTCGGGAATGAAGTACCGAGGGCTTAAAAAAATATATATATATATATATATATATATATATAATAGATATTGATTGATGTGTGTAAGTGCTCTTGTTGTAGGCACCAGCCTTGCTAATGCGCTATATAAATTGTCTAAGAATATACATTCTCTCGCAACAGCATAGTTATTAAATGTCCGTTATCGATATAATAATTAAACTGATAGAAATAGAGTAAAGCATTACCTTGTTATTAGCTTCGAAATCCATTCCAAATGGATTCCGTGGACCTCCACCCATTAGATTCTGATGCCCAACTCCCATCCATATGGTCGAAGGATTGCAAGGGTTCGGCACTTTGTCACCGTTGGGAATTTTCTCTTGAAAGCTCGGATAACCGTAGGCGCTCGACGCAAGCATAAAGATGACAACTGCTGCGAATGGCGTCATCTGTTAAAGAAAATACGTTATGAACTGTTATACACAGGATTACGGTGCTAACAACAGGGTGACTGATTACTTTATATGTTTCGGCTACTTCAATTTCTCACAATGGAAACGTAGCATATGCAGGAGAATTTTAAATTCATCTAATCTACAATGAAAATGCATGGTTCACCAATCTAAACAGTATTTTGAGTTAATAGTCAAAATCCCCGATCCACAGGGATTTCTTTTATTGGAAAGTGATATCCGCAGCGCACGTTCAAGAATCTAACCGTTTGTTATTGTTAGCCGTTCAAACGCTGTTTTTTTTTACTTTCAGGGAACGGCTTTCTTAATAAAATCGTTGGCTTTACATTTAATTAACGTTTCCGATATGTAAAAACCATTGCTCTATCGCATTTTGATCATTGCCTAGCTTAGTTCTAACTAAGCGTACGTTTAAAATCTAATGCTCAAAATCAGTATTAAAAGAATTTTTACGGATTATATTTCTGAACATATAGTGACTAGATGTAATGTGAGATAGGTGGCGCCAGACTAGGCAGCCCGCAGGTGTTTGTACTTGCTGTATGTTGGCGTCATTTCTCGCGGTTATACTTATTCAATGCGTCGCTTGACTGCTAACTTTATGTTGTGAAGCACTCTTGATTTAGGCTTAGGCCTGTTATAGGGCTATATAAATTGTCTGAAATATTAATAATAATAAATAATAATAATTATAATAATACTTTTTACACACGATTCTCTCGACTGTTATCGGCAGAAATTAGATGCCTTCTCCTATTCTTCTTCACGCTGCAATCCTTAACTGCGTTCTTTGAGGCAAATACCCTTTTTAAAGTACTTATTCAACCGTGACTTCGCGTTCGGTGAATTTCAACGCGTAGAGTTAGCGAGATAGATGTTTAGTCATTATTTGAATAGATGCACAAGTCAGAGTACAGAAAATCTCTCAGGCGCAGCGAACTGATGGCGGGCCATAGATGAAGACTACAAGTAACATTGCTGGCGTCAAAAGATGGCCCTTAGAAATTGAACGGCGCCGTATTTGCGTCACCTGCGTTCTGAAAGCAAACACTGGTATTATCAGACTTAGGCCTGATAATATGTGTCTTACCTTCCCATACACTGCGGGTAAAAAAATGTAGCCACTTTACAGCACACTCGTTTCTATCTTTAATTATTTATTAGGCCTATGCATGTTCAGAACACAATTTCCAATATCTCAGGTACCGAATCAAATGTCTGAGATTCCGTGATTCAATCATTTTCCCCAGGCCCTTAATATCACACGATGTCTCAGCCTGTTTCAAAGACGTTTACGAACATTCTGGATGTAAACGATGACGCTGCAAAATCACGCGCAGATATTGTTGAAAAACTGGTTACAACTGCTCCGACAGTTCTACGTAGCCCACGAGTCATTAAGTAGGACATCGCAAAACAAACATTCGCGGCCGACGGATAATAAATCTTTCATTTAAAAAAACTCTTCATAACTCTAGCGAAATCCTCGAAAACGTGTCAATTTTCCAATGTATCATAGGTCTATGTGTCTCCTCGTCTTCCTTCCATTTAGTAAGCAGTAAGCACCCGGTGTGCCATGGGCGCCCTCAGAAATTTTTCCAGGAGGGACAAAACACATTTTGGCACAATGGTCACGGTTAATATTTTAGCAAGATTTTAAATGAGTTAAATTCAACGGGAATTCAAGGGGTTAAACAAAAGTTACAACACGTAGGAGTCAAGTCATGCATTACTGATAGAAAACAGAACACTGTTATATTTACTTATTTATTAAGCAGTGTGACGTCACATCTATGATCTTGCGTAACTTACATTAATCATTACTCCAAGAACTTACTAGCTTAGTGTTCATGATATTTTTAAAATGTCGTATGGTCCACCTTCAAAGCGATTTCGCCAGACAACATTAGATTTTGAGTCTAAAACGCTTACATTTTCAGCCTAATATGCATACAGGGCTTAGTCACAGCCCACAGAATTCCATTTTTTCTCCAATAAAGGTGGCTTGCACATGTTGATGAAAAGAACATAATCATGCATATTTTCAGAAAAAACTTATCTGGAAAATCTTAAAATGTCACCAGCTTCAGGGGGGCTTCGCCCCTGATCCCCACCAGGGACTTTGTCCCTGGACCCCACTAGAGGCTACGCGCCCAGACCCCCATTATAGG
The DNA here is from genome assembly GCA_018105865.1 of Metaphire vulgaris. Taxonomy (NCBI): domain Eukaryota; kingdom Metazoa; phylum Annelida; class Clitellata; order Crassiclitellata; family Megascolecidae; genus Metaphire; species Metaphire vulgaris. The sequence continues at coordinate 9,655,600 of CM030861.1, forward strand.
CCCGCGCTTCGCGCTCGCCATGGGCTGGCCCCCTACCAAAATTCTAAATATGCCAGTGTGTTAACAGATTCTTTTGGTACGTCGCACTCCTTTCCTTTAATTTTTATTCTGCATTGCGATTTCAGCATATAGCCTATATATGCGGCAATTATGTCCACACTTTTTGCTATCTTCGTCACATATTTTGCACTTTTTAGCCATTTTCTCCCTAAACACACAAATGCACAGGGATCGACCAGCGCTTGTTTAGATGTCATTTTTGCTCGTCAACCGTTTTATTTTTACAGGAAAACATGAAGTACGATAGTGAAAACGCCGCAATTTCTCCGGAATTTTCGCATAGATTGTCGCACTAAACTGCAATTTCCGCATATATCCGAGGTGTGGCAGTAACATAAATGGGACATTTCTGCACTTTTCCCCGCAATTTTAGGACCAAATTGGCGTGGCAATGGGTAGCCCGGAGACCGCGGTGCCTATTCTGTTGCTGACATAGGATAGGTCCAACTAAGCCACTTAAATCATCATCATCATCATCATCATCATCATCCAGTGTTTATTCCAGGCCTTCTCTGGGGGAATTTCCCCCTCCCAAGTTTTAAAATCCCCTCCCCGAAAAAATTATATGCTGGCTGGGGGGATGGAAATTTCCTCCCTAAAAGTGTGCATGGAGACTCAGACCTTGTCCCCCTCCCCCAAACATTTCAAAATCCCTCCAATGTCAAGATGGCTAGAATAAACACTGATTATCATCATCTCATCGTCATCATCATCATCATCATCATCATCATCATTAACTGGCCTTCGAGTGGCTTACTAGGACCTCTCCTGTGTTAGATGCTTGGTAGGCCTATCTGTGGGAACGGCTTTGGTCGTCGGCGGTTGGCACATTAAGAGGTTCCTATTCACTGCATCAGCCCATGTGCGTCGACCCTTCCGATGGACCTGAAACGCGAACCCTGAAAATGCTGACAAAAGGAAAAAAAGTGGAGAATGGAACTTTTGCAACTCAGTTACCCGATGGATGTGTCGTAGGCTGGGGTGCAGAAACACAACTATTCTGCAGAAACACAACTATTCAACTCATGACGAAATATGAGACGTCGCGTCTAAATATATCATCATAATAGGCCTATCATCAGATACTGCTTGTTGCTATTGTTCGCCTTGAACAACAGCATTTTGATTTTTTAAAACGCTTCACGATTCCCTATCGTCCATGACAAGGATCTTACGTGACTGACTTGCAAAGTAGTAGCTACAGTAGGAGGCCCCCACTGTACATTGAATCAGAATATAAGCCTGCGTCGTGCTTGCTTTTTTCTACGTCAAAAAGCATGTCGATGACATATGTTCATGTTTGGCTGCTACGAACAAAACCAAATGCTGAGTGCGATTTTGCATAATAGCATCATAATAGTAATGTCATGTTAACATCATAATAGTAGTAATAATAACATCATAATAGTATTCTAAGATCATAATAGTAATTTCAGTAAGGCATTCATGCATACATAATAGAAAATTAACAGTAGCAACGTCTTCTTCTTTAGGTGCTGTGTATTTCTACGTTAATACGTTAAATAGCTAATTACATTACATTACATTACATTACATTACGTTAGCGAATTTCAACGTAGTAGCAGCTTATTCTTCGACGCTTAGTCTAAATGTGAAATCGCCATAGCCAAAAGGTGGGGGTCAGCCAGGCATGGTCACTTTATCTAAATTAAAACGATTTTTTGAACAGATATGCTTTAAGCTCAGATAGAAAAACTTGAGGAGATGCTGCAAAAACTGAGGGATATTGTGCTTGAGAACTTGTTGTTTAATTGACCTGTGTACAGTGCACAGTAAATGTACGCACTGAAATAAAGAAAATTCAAAAGTCTACATGTAACAATGCCAACAGCGACGAATATTACGATGATAACTATAATAATTATGGCGATGAATAGGCCTAAGAGCTGATTTTTGCAAATATAGTTAAATGCTACAATGCAGAGATACAAAGAAAATCACGAGACAGTTTCAGACTATGACTGTGCTGCTTGATAGCGACTATTCTATAAATAGCCTAAAGCATTCTACGTGTATGTTAGAAACTCGTGCACGACTCAACTTAATCGGTCGGTTTGACCAGTGTTTTATCCAGACTCCAGGCCTTTTGGGAAATTGAGGCTTTCGGAGGGGAAAATCGACTCGGTTGGAGGGGAAAAGACACAGTTCAATGCAAAATTCGTGTGTAAGTGCTGAAATTTTTGGGGGGAATTTTGAAGTTTGGGGGTCTCCCCTTCTAACAGGCCTGTATAAAACACTGGGTTTGACGCTCTATGCAGTCTATTGCCTAAACACGCTATCGCCCCACATGTAGAATTGAGTCGTGAGAATAAACTACGCTATACTTTGAACGCTGTCTTACTATCCACGCGTTCAGCCTTTATTTTCACGTCAGACTAGAGCTGTTGAGAGGAAATTGATCTATATCCATAGCACTCTTGTCAGACCGCTCCCTTTATGTGCCAATATTTTGATGCCAATTGAATTTTTATCGAGGAATTTTGAAGCCTCATACAGACGAATTAAACAACTGCAAGTACTGTATCCCTGAATGGAGCGTTCTGATTCGTTCATAAATAAATTGGTAGCAGCGTTAGGCTGCGATGGTAAAACGCGGGTTTAGAGAAAGCAATGGCAAACTACTCTAGATCTATTCTAGTGGTGAAAGACAAATGCGCTGTTTGAATAATATCAACGATAATAATAATAATAATAATAATAATAATAATAATAATAATAATAATAATACTATCACCGATAAGCAATCGTGTTTCAATTAGACAGTGGCGTATTTAGGGGGTACGCTCCTGAACCATAGCGTACCCCTTTGGTTTTTGGCCTTTGGTCTTTCGTCCTTACTTCGGTTGCACTTAATTAATTAAAGACTGTTACGCCGACGTTAACCTTTTTTGCTTGTCACCACGTTAGAGAAGGGTGATAAACTTTTTTGCCTGCAGTACATAGCATAAAAGTTATTATTCGAACTTCTTAAATTTCAGCGTACCCCTTTAAGCCTTTCTAAATACGCCCATGCAATTAGATCAGAACCGGACCCTACGCTCGTTTGATTACGAGACTACCTTTACCTTTTATTTTTTAAAAATAATAAGGTTTAAAATGAAGTCAATCAGTAATCAATAATCAATAGAGCCATGTCCGAAATTAGCCGTAACCTGGCCTCCATATTCTCACATGTCCTCTGGGGTCGAGTTGGCTTCAATCAGTGTTTATTCTAGACCCTTTGGGGGATTCCCCCTAAGTTTTAAAATTTCCCCCAAAAATTTCTATATGTTGCATTGGGGATGGAAATTTCCCCCAAAAGTGTGACGAGAGGGTTTTTTATTTAGGAGAAAGAAAACATAAGGATATAGGCTAAGGATATGACCATATTAAGAAGAGCGTTAGAGCATGTGGTGAAGAAGAAGGGGAAGAAAGATAAGGAAGGATGTGATGACCTTATGACCTTTTTTTGCTCGTCAAAGTTTTTGGGCAGACAAACCTTCCCCCCCAAACATTTCAAACTCCCCCCATGTCAAGGTGGCTAGAATAAACATTGGGTTTCAATATGCTTGCTCTTCGAGACGCTTTAGAGTTTAGACCGAGCGACGGGAACGGGTTCGCTATAATCAAAGTGCTTTGTAAATTAAAGATTTAGATTAGTGGTCCGTAGTGGATGATGCTGTACTGTATGGACGGCATCTCTCGAATGTTTTTCAAATCTATTAGATGCTTAATACATTCCAGTTTAATACAGAGTGTGAATTCGCATACGTTTTGGAAACTTTTGGTAATAAAATAAGTAGATAACTGTTCTACTGCATGTGCTATCACACAATCGACAGCTGAATTTTTGGTGCTATTCAAAATGGCAGCCCTATCTTCATTAGGATTTTGGTTAAGTTCGTCAGGTCTTTATTGCCTACCTCAAGGTATGCTGGAAATGTTGCTTAATACACGTTTCACAGGTGTGTTCGCAAATTTCTTTTGACTTTCGCCATCTGGCGAATATATTTCCTGATCTCTAGTTGTTCCATCTTGAACATACAATGTTTCAACACGTTTCCCAATCCTCGCCGGATTAATTATTTGACTGATTTGATTGATTGATTGATTGATTGATTGATGATTTATTTCAACTCAATTCAAAAGCAGTTAGGGCCTACATACAATATACCAAAGTACAATAAAATAACAGAGACTGATAAAAACTTTATTCTATTATCATAAAATTCAGGACGTAAATGTAAGGAAATGCTGTTAATTTCCAAAAACTTAAATTGTACCCCTACGTTGGAGAGGGCAGTCTGATCGGCGGTGACTTCAATCGAAGGCAGATGGGCGAAGCTTCTTCCTCTTCTTTAGGTGCTGTGTATTTCTACGTTAGCCAAACAGGAACAGTTTAAGACTAAATTTATAAGGTGCTAATGCACTGGTTCTACAAAAGCAAGTAGTAGTAGTAGTAGTAGTGGTAGTAGTAGTAGTGGTGGTAGTAGTAGTAGTAGCAGTAGTGGTAGTGGTGGCAGCAGTGGTGCAGCAGTGGCAGCAGCAGCAGCAGTGGTGGCAGTGGCAGTGGTAGCAGTGGCAGCAGTGGCAGCAGCAGCAGTGGCAGTGGCAGCAGCAGCAGCAGCAGCAGCAGCAGTGGTGGTGCAGCAGCAGCAGCAGCAGCAGCAGCAGCAGCAGCAGCAGCAGCAGCAGCAGCAGCAGCAGTGGCAGCAGCAGTGGTGGCAGCAGCAGCAGCAGTAGCAGCAGTGGCAGTGGTAGTAGCAGTAGTAGTAGTAGCAGCAGCAGCAGCAGTAGTAGCAGTAGTAGTAGGCAGTAGCAGCAGTAGTAGTAGTAGTAGTAGTAGCAGTAGTAGTAGTAGTAGTAGTAGGGACATTGCACTGCTACTCTTGTTTTGTAGTTGTTTAGGTCAACTGCTAAGTTCTGCGTATATTTGTCGGACCCATTTATCAAGAAAAATATTTGTGTGGCCCATTTATGCAGAATTGTTCTGTGAATATGTCAAAACCCTCATCGCTTACATTAACCTGTGACTTGATGTGCGTTCATTACAGTGCCAGGTACAGCATACGGTTGTTTATTTATTTGGATCGCATAAACTTGTGTCAGAATATTTTGACGTTGCTGACTAGAACATTGGTCGATAAATATTTCGGTGCTCAGAGAGATATACAGATTGAAGGAGTGTACAGGAGCATGTCCCATCCCAACCACCACCACCCACGCCCCTGCCCCCCACCCCAAAAAAATTGCTAGTTTCTCATCATGGCTAAAAGCAGTGATATTTTACTGAACGGTAACGAAAATTAGAACTGAAATTAAAGGAATCCGTTAACGAAAACGAGAAGTAAAATTAGGAATTTTTTAAAGAACGGTAACTGAAATAGAAATGAAATCACCCAATAAAAATAGAAATTGAAACTGAAATAGAAATATTTTATGAACTGAATTTAACTGCCCATCATTTAAAATGGCGTTAATTTGCTTAGGTTGTGTGATATTTGGTGCGCCATATAATATGGCTGTTCGTGAGTGTGTGTCCAAAGTTCAGCGTCATGCGACCAAGGGTGATATGCCAGCCGTTGCTCTCAGTCATTCCTACCCCACACATACAGTCATGTATGGGAGGGGATGACTCGGTTACCACTGACCTATCAGGCTATCACATGCTAGTCTCAAGACGGCACATGGGCCTCTGCCTTGATAAATACCATTTCGGTGTCTGTATCAGAAAACTTAAGCGAGTGCTGCTTCGTTGATTTTAGCGTCTGCGTTAACTTAATTGCAACTATTATTGTTACAAGATGAGTTTAGCTAAACTGTTGGCTGGAAGAAAGCGAGATAGCCCAGTTTGGGATTATTTTATATATGACGAGAAAGCGTTTTTTGTCACTTTGTCTCTTTGTCAAGTTCAAGTTGACCAAAGCAGCGTGCCGTGTATTTTTGAGGATGAACATGCATGTTGTTTAATTTATACATTTTTGATCACTGTGTTACTATCAGACATTGCCGTCATAGAAGACAGTTTTATATTATACTTAGCATGATTTGCATCCAATACAAAACCTGATGTCAATTACTACACTGTAGAAGTAAAATTAGAAATTAAACTGAAAATATTTAAACTAGAACTGAAATTATTTTAGAACTGAAATTAGAACTGAAATAGGAATTATTTCCTGAAGTATAACTGAAATAGAAATGAAATTAAGACCTAAAATAAGAATGAAAATTAAAATTAACAATTATTTTTAGAACTGAAATATCACTGGCTAAAAGCCGAAAAGTTATAAAGGTACGAATAGGTAAGTGAGTATTATCGTCTTTTCTTCCCTTTCAATAATTTTAACAACATGCATCAGTCCTTATGGAAGAGGCTGGACAAGACAAAATGGAGATTGTTACACAAGCTGCGCCTCCCAAGCCTAGCTACCGGATTCTCCCGTGTCATAGACGCACACTTCTATTAGGCCGCTAGGCTAAAGCCCCCATTTTTTGAGTGGCTACTTCGGGGAGGGGAAATGTATAGTGATCCCCACACCTTTCATCCAAGTTTGCGCCTATGACCTTGATCATGCGTCTCTAAGTAGAAAGTTTCCATGTTATGCTGTTTTATTCTGTTTACGTTTAATCGGCCGATTTTCAGTTTATCATTAGTTTGTATGTGACGTTCAGGTAAATGAAATATTCTAAAGAGGCCTCATTGATCCAGTGAAGCGTAACATTTACCTACAGTGGCGGTTCCACGTGCGAGATGAGCGGGAATGCATTCCCCACGGGACTTTTTCCTTGCGAAACCTATTTTTGGGTAAAAGTCTAGTCAAACTACGGGGGAAAACTGTGGATGACCTTTATCTTTTTTTGCTTGCCAACCTATTTTTCGGTAAAAGTGTAGAAAAGTGTAGAAAAATTAGGGGGAAACATTCCCTTTTGTCAGTCTTTTTCGGCAAAGTTTCTTGATGTTTTCCTTCTCTTTTCATCCCTCCACCAACTTCCTATGAATTCATTTCACCCCCTCCCACAAAGAAATCCTGGAACCGCCACTGTTTACCTTTGCGCTACAACATGTCGTTACGCCTCAAGGACTTCCGTGCGTCATTCCTTTTGAATGGCAGACGTCCGTCACTCAAAGCATTGATACTGTGTTTCTACGTTCCCCGCACGAGAAATAGTGGGCAAAGGTTCGGAGTTTGAACTCGCTGCTACGTAGCATAGACTTCCAATAAAAACCAAGCGTCTTGAATAACGCAAATATATTTTGTTGTGCATCTTGTGTAAGGATCGCACTGTAAAGTGACATTAGGCGTCAACGTGTACATTATTCCACGGTGTCGAGAGAATCGCTAGAAAAGTAAGATGATAATTTAGTTGATACCTACTAGAATGTTCAGTGTTTTATACAGGCCTGTTAGGAGGGGAGATCCCCTCAACCTCAAGATTCCCCCCTCAAATCCCAGCACTTACATAAATTTTTCATTGCTAAGTTTCCTTCGTGTGAAAATTCAGTATAGTTGAAAATATAAAGTAAAATAATCACCCTGATTTTAGCATCGTAGACCAATGCATAACAGTTCATAACGTATTTTCTTAACAGATGACGGTGACGCTATTCGCAGCAGTTGTCATCTCTATGCTTGCGTCGAGCGTCTACAGTCATCCGAGTTTTCAACAGCAAATTCCTAACGGTGACAAGGTGCCGAAGCCGTGCGATCCTTCGACCATATGGCACGGAGTTGGGCACCTAAGTCAGGCGGGAGGAGGACCACTGAATCCATTTGGAATAGATTTCCGAAATAATGGCCTGGTAATGTTTGACTTTATTTCTCTAGATTAATAAGCCAAACATCCATAATGGATATTAAATTTAGCGTTGCGATGCTGTTATCGTGAAGTGCAATGTTCAGTTTCGTTCGTTAGTTAACTAATTAGACGTTTATTAGCACTACTGCTTAGAATTCAGGTATAGAACACAATGAATTAAGAACACCTTAAATGCCCTGGCCGATATTTTGAAATGCTACAATTAAATTTTCGAAGCTGATCGTTGCCGGCTTCTTTCGCTCACATGGGCTTTATTTTCTCTTTAACCGCAAATCGCTCTTAGACATGGACTAACACAATGTGTCAAAAGGATTCCGATGGAGACGGTTTATCCAATGGCCAAGAACTTGGAGATCCCAACTGCGTCTGGACACCAGGGCAAGCACCTGTGCGCACTGTGAACCTCACCCATCCAGGTGGGACATTCAGAGGCGTAGCGACGGGGGGCATATCAGTATATATACTCCCCCCCAAAAAAATCAGTCTGCCTTAAAGTTTTTATGCGATTTTAATGCGTTTTTTACGATTTCAAACGTTTTCTGAAGATTTATACCCCCAAAATGCATTATACCCCCAAATCAAATTTCTGGCTACGCCCCTGGGGACATTGAATACTTTGCCATTCTTGGAAATACCAATAATTATCCTTTGAAAATTCTTGTCTTATATGAATATAATCTGTTCTCTCGCTTACTGCATGGCAGCCATGTTGAAATTTATAGTAGAAATCATTGCATTTGAAACGCGGTAAGCCTGCGACGGTAACGTTGTATATTATGAGAAATTACAATCGAATCGAATCTAAATGTTAGTCCTTGTTAAATGTTTTCAGGATTTCCAGAGCACCAGTGCTGATCCGCAGGGTTCAATCACCCTGCAGGCTTCTGTAGTAGATCTACTGGAATATTGGTTGCACATTCTAAATGTATAACTTCTTAAACACTTACGTCTGCTTAAGCTTTGCGTGAAGGTAATTAGATTGTGCTTCGTCTTTGTCAAAATTGCAATATATTCGTTATATCCAAATACCAAGATTCGACCGTACGTTACGTCCACTGGAATTAAACGTGTATCATACGTAGGCCCTATAATAAGTCCAAAAATATTAAACGCGTACAGTGTATATATGTAGGTCTATGTATGATACGTATACGGTCGAGTCTTGCCCAATACGCGGTTTTGTTGTTATTCTTATTTTCGCCATCGTTTTAGTTCTAAAAGACAGATTGCCTATGTTTGTGCAGTGTTCTTCTCGGGGTTGTTAAGGGAGAAGACTGCGAAATAAATTTTGTTGATGTTTGCTGGCATTAAAACCTCTTATATCACCTCAGTGTTTTATCCAGGCCTGTTAGGAAGGGAGATTCCCCTGCCCCCACCTCAACCCCCAAATCCCAGTAATTACACAAATTTTGCATTGAACTGTGTCTTTTCCCCTCCAACCAAGTCGATCCCCCCGAAAGCCTCGATTTCCCCCCCCCCCCAAAGGCCTGGAGTCTGGATAAAACACTGTATCACCTTATCGTAACACTCCAACAACTTATTTCTGCAGTCATGGAATCATCAATGGCAGTATATTATTCTACTCAGTAAGATAAAGATAACTTTAGTAGTAAGATAGACACGTTACTATCAAGCGCAACTTGTAACGAAGATGCAAAAATAAAAGTCATCCTTCAACGTTCAGTGTTTTATCCAGACTCCAGGCCGTTGGAAGGGGTGATTTGGCTTGAATGGAGAAGAGACACAGTTCAATGCAAAAATTGTGTCAGTGCTGGAATTTTATTTTGATGAATTTTGTGGTTTCAGGGGTAAATCCCCCATCATGCCTGTATAAAATACTGTTCAATTCCATCTTAAGCAAAACGGCAATCAATTATATTATCGGTTTTAATATGAAGCGCCGAACACCGCAATTAATTACTTGTTGAAAGCACATGTTTGTTACTACTATGGGGCGCCGTTTACAGGAAAACCCCTTCTTAAATTAAATTAGATTCGAATACAAATCCTTTCAAACGAGCTCGTCTCTGATTGCCTTACGACTAAACAGTCTTCAGTCAGGGGCTGTCTATAGGTAGCAGAATTGAAACGGGTCGCAGATGTGTGTGTACTTGGCACAATAGATGCAAAGAAATCTCTGATGGTCTTTCTCGCTGAGACGCGAAAGTTCGCCGAAGAATCCAGATGCTGGACGCTTTCTAACGGCGGTCTTGTCGGCGACATCTAGCAGCGGAAATGCAAAGTCGCTTCTCGTTTCCGGCGAATAATGGCGGCGACCATATGCGGATCCGTCGTTGACTATGTCATCTCTTGTTTTCAAAAACCTCTCTACAAGAAACAGACGACTTCTGATTAGTTTTGATTACAACCATAGAATTTAACCATTGCCAGAATTCGTCTGTGATGCCTGAAAGTGAAGCCAGTTTTCTGCCCATTTTACACACGTGGAGTGTGATTCCACGAAATATTTGCCCTGTGGATATCTAGAAAATGGTTACCCTACCATGACACAACATTGAGTGCAAAATGGTGGCAAATTGTCTTCAATATTCGTCTGATCTTACCATAGATGGAGGTATTATCCCAGGAGACGGTATTACGTCATTTCCCAGCTAGTCGGCTTCAGCCAAATGATGAAATGCCGTCTCCTGAGATAATACCTCCATGCTAATATCGCCACAGTTCCTTTAATTCCTTCACTATTTCCTCAAGCCTTTAGAGCTCAACTTAAAACCTTCCTATTCCAAAAGTCATTTCCTCCATAGCAATAACAACCTCGCCCACCACCTCATGGATACACTGGCCTTTGCCCGACAGACAATCCACCTTACCTATAGCTATTTCAAGAAAGACTAAGCGCATAAGAATAAGCAGCTACTACTGTACTACTTTCCAAAGCGCTATATAAATTTATGAGATTTGTCTTACTTACTTACATTATACAGACGTTATTTTGTTCGAAATCGAAGGGGATTCAGTAGGATCTGTTATAGTATGCTGTATGCTGTTAGAGCGTGCTCCTGCGTTGGCGGTTTGTTCATGACTATTGGATTAAACTTAGCATGATTTAAAGTGGCTTAGAAGGCATTACTGCCTGTGTGAAAGCCACTATAGGGGCACTAACGGGGCTTGAACCCGCTCCGTCAGCCTGACGCTCCAGCACGTAACCCACTCTGCCATCTTCCGCCCCCATTATTAGCCTATAGTTTTAAACCGTTACAGGACTGGCAAATACGTAAGCTGCGACAATCTTCCAAAAACAAAACAAGATTCGAGCAACTAGCTATTATTAGAATAAACGTGGAATCCGGCAGCGTGTGACATATATAAGTTACATCGCAAAGATTAATCTTCTGTCGGACCATCAGTTAAATAATTATTCTCTTCCATCCTCTGATTCCTTCCTATAGGCCTATTTTCTAATGATGCTTATAGTGCTAGGCCCTAATATGCATGATTCTTTCATACGACGAATAGTGTGCTCTTCGTGTTTATTTTTAGACGAATGATAGAAGCTTTTACTTATTATTATTATTGTTATTATTGGCGCATCTCTGTGATTATCTTAGCTGAGAAGGAAAAAACTGTGTGTAAACCTTCATATTTGAGCTAATAATTCCTGTTGAGCCGTTAACGAGAGTGAATTAAGACCTATTTTAACCGAAATGGATATATAGGAAAATAAGTGGAGGATCATCATCATCATCATCATCATCATCATCATCATCATCATCATCATCATCATCATCATCATCATCATCATCATCATCATCATCATCATCATCATCATCATCATCATCATCATCATCATCATCATCATCATCATAATCATCATCAACAACAACACCATCAACAACAACAACAATACCATCATCATTTATTATTATTATTATTATTATTATTATTATTATTCTAGAAATGTATTTTCGTCTCGGGATTAAACAAAAGGTGTTTGTCCAGTCGAATCTTAAGAACGGAATTAATCAGTTGATTGAAAAGCTTGGATTTAAGGTGTTCTCTTTCGAGCGCAACTAGTTTTTCGACGACGACATGATAAACTAAAAGGCCTAATCAGTGAAAAGACTAAATGAATATACTTTAGGGTTGGTCATGGGCGTAAAACACGATGGGGTGAGATTTATGGGGACGGTCCCCCCGAATAATTAGTTGGCGGGGACAGAGTATCAAATACCCCCCCCAATGTTTTGGGCTATATGGTAAAAAAATTCTATCCTTCCCCATGATGTTGATACCAGAATTACGCCAAACCCGCATTGTTTCATTTCGGATGACCGTTTTTTTGTTTGTCATGGTATTTGGAGAGGGAAAACTATAAAAATACCAGGATGACCTTTTTTTGCTTTTCAAGACGTATTTCATGGGCGATTTTAAGTCCCCACCTCTCCACCATAAAATGCAATATCCCCATAATGGAGGGGAGATTTTTATATTTCTGGGGGGTCAACTTTTAAAAAGTTATTCTATTTCCCCCCCCCCCCAATGTTGACACCAGGTTTACGCCACTGGGGTTGGTCTTAACCTCCAAGCATTTGATAAAATGCATAAAAGAGGATGTGAGCGGACATAAGCGGACAGACAGCCGTACCTGCAGGCTCACGTGAAATTGCGTAGTTAATAACTGGAATGAACCAAATTGGAACCAGATGACGGAATACCGCTTATACCCGGAACCTTGGCAGAGTATGACATGGTATGATACGACCCTCGCTCCATCCTCCTCCTACGTCCAGCGTTGTTTTAGAATAACCACATAATAATTATGGTCTTAGAATGACCATATTATAAGGTAACTCGTTAAGCTATAGGTCTAGATTCAGTGTATCTATTAGAGCATTACGTTGCTTTTGACATTTGGAACTTTACTGCTGATCCCAGGCGAATATGCCTCGATGTACGTTTAAAGTACTGCAGTGTAAACATTCTGTTAGATGCTGACCCAGCGGCGTAGCGACGGGGGGGCAGGTGGGGGCATATGCCTCCGGGCGCCGAGGTGAGGGGGCCCCAAAACGGGTTTTTTGAGGTAAGTTAAACAGTTAAATACATAATAAATAAGAAGAAACAAGTGCGGCGACCTTTTTTTGCTCGTCAGGAATATAAGGAGAGGGGCGCCGTAGAGATTTGAGGGGCGATGTGACGACCTTTTTTGCTCGTTAGCGTCAGCAGTGTGTTGGGAAGGGGGCGCCAACGGTACACTTTGCCCCCGGGCGCCGGATACCCTCGCTACGCCTCTGTGCCGACCGTCCAGTCGATATAGAGCTAGGGTATTTGCCTATAGGACAGTGTGTTTTGCTTTAACTATAGACCGGCTGAGTTTCATTATCAGTACGGTCTATAAATCTCCATAGGTCTACCGTAGAATAAGTTGTTTCAGTAAGTTGTCCCAATAAACGCAACGAAGTCCTACGGAGACCAAGCAACTCACCACCAACACCAACACCAACCGTCGTAACAACAGTAGACTACGCGAAAGATCTTAATGAGGAACTGGTCAGAGAGTTTTTTTAATGAGAACGCGATGGAAACTCTTACCTCGGGAATCACTGTCAATCGATCTTCCACTTGTAACAATTGACGACACAACAAAGAACAGGAATATTCTTTTGACAGCCATCGACTGAAAAAATACATCATTATCATGTCATCATCATCATCATCACCATCATCATCATCATCAGCAGCAGCAGCAGCAGCAGCATCAACAACAACAACAACAACAACAACCGCGGTGTATAGGATACCGTTGGGGTCTAATCAGTGTTTTATACAGGCCTGTTAGGAGGGAAGATTTCCCCCCAACATCAAAATCCCCCCAAACTGTCTTCTTTCATTCTGCACGTGCTGGAGCGTCAGGCTAACGGAGCGGGTTCAAGCCCCGTTAGTGCCCCTAGTGGCTTTCATACAGGCAGTAATGCCTTCTAAGCCACTTTAAATCATGCTAAGATAAGTTAAGTAATTGAATGATTCGAATCTGTACCCTGTTCGCCGATAAGATGTTAACAAGACCCGATGACGCGTTGAATTCATAGACCTATAGGTCCCTATGATTATTATGTCTTATGCCATTTATGGCTTCATATCGATTAAATCGAAATTTTGACAATCGCCTTTTATTTTCTACTTTTGAGCGAGAAAACTCAGTCAAGTATTCGAAGTCTCGGAAATTTCAACACAATCTCTTGAAGCCTGCTGAGAACTTTTCACAGATATGGGATTTCGTGACTGCAGCTGCTTTCAAAGCATTTTGCGAAATAAGATTTCGTCAGGGAAGTAACACTTCTCAGCAGGGATATTTTTACACCCCATAACACACCCAACACCCCTGAATTTGAGGTCGACACCCCCTAAAATTTGGTAATGTGACAATGGTATGCATACAAAATGCATACAAATTAGCCCTGAACACCCCCTCCCCAAATGGAGAAGTACACCCCCCCCCCGACTTTTATCCTCGCGGATGACCTTTTTGAGACTTGATAACGTTTTTGCTTGTCAGCCTTTTTTCGGCAGAGACTTCCAAGTTCCGACATCCCCCTAGATTTTCCCGACACCCTCCCAAATTCACAATCCAAAACCCAAAAATTTTCGAAAATTTCCTCCGCCCTAAAAATCATTGAGGCAACGCCCCCTCCCGCCCCCTCCAATAACGTCTCTGATTAGTTGTACTTTCAGGTAAATAAAATGTTGCACCCGCACGGAAAATCTTCTGCTGATGTCCGTCGCGTCCATGGCCTCCGTACAGTAGTAGAATAATCAACTCGAGCAGAACTTCTTTAGATCAGACTTACTTCGATGTATGATCTCAACTTCTCGAATTCCTAATTTCCTGCTGGAAACCCGTTTCCTCTTCGGCTCCGTTGGTCATTCTGGCTTCAGTTTCGCGGCTTTTATAACTGTCCTGCTTGCTGGCGACGGGTGCCACTTGGGCCGCCGCTACTGCAGTTTGACGCACAGAAGAAAGAGCTGGACCGACAAGTCACAGGCCATGGTTTAACGCGGGCGGAACCAACCAACGCCCATGGGTACCATAGGGAAAGCTGCCAGGCAGTGGCGTAGCCAGGATTTCCCGAAGGGGGGAATTATGATTCCCAACTTCGAAAAATTCTGACAAGCAAAATAAGGTCTTGTCACTGCAAAAAACAATGACCTTATAAACTTTTTCATGGAACCCGTTACTGATCTTGGAGGGTCAAAAGTTTTTGACATAATTATAGGGGGCCACTGAAAGTTTGACAGTTGTTGACAAGGGAGAGGAGTCAAAAAACTGCCCAAAATTGTTGACGTAATTAATGGACAGCCCCTTAAAGGGAAGAAAAAACGACACTCGCCTATTTATTTATGCATTTAGCCTTTAAAAATTCGGTTTTCCGACATTATGAAAAATTAGCAAAACAAGTTTAGGCCTATTTGAGTGAGTTTGGGGCAAATGATCCCCCCTCTCCAGTGTTCCTTTTCTTGATCCGCCCATTGTATAGACGTTGCAGTCAAGATACCCAGTGGCGGTTCCACCATGTTGATGACTGGGGATGCATCCCCCTTCCACTGGGGTTCCGGATGACCTTTATTTGCTTGTCAACCTATTTTCCGGTGAGTTTTTTAAAAAAATGTGAATGGCGAATGGTCCTTTTTTGCTTGTCGGCCTTTTTGGAAAGGTTTAGCCTATTAATGTATTTAGTGGGCAAAGCACTAACAATGACCCTATTCTCTCTTTTCTTTTTTCTTCTTTTCACCCCCACCCCCATCAACTTCCTTATAAATTTGCTTCATCCCCAGACCCCACCAAGAATTCTTGGAACCGCCACTAAAGATACTGTCCTGTTTCAGAGCGTCCTTCCAGGGGCGTAGCGACGGGTATATATATATATATATATATATATTATCGGTATATATACCCCTCAAAAAAAAAAATCAGTCTACCTTAAAGCTTTTTATGTGATTTGCATGTGGTTATAGGCCTAATTATGGTTTATATGGTTAGGCCCCTATGAGGTTTATATTTAAGATTTACACCCACCCAAAACATTCATACCCTCCCCAATCAAATCCCTGGCTACGCCCCTGCGTCCTTTGAATCGTCGATAACTCCGCCATCTAATTCCTAATCAGAAAGCTTTCCTCCCATTAGGACCGACCAGCGTTAGGCTGTGGCGGCTGTCCGTACGATCGGCCTACGGCTTAAGTGCCAAAGCGACCCGAGAGTTTCTTCCGTCGCGTCTCGTTCGGATCACAGATGTATCGAACAGTTTGTACGCTACACGCCAGGTTGTAGCGCATATGCAATCCGTGATTAAAGTAAAGTAAAGTAAAATCTCGTAAACTTCTACAGCGCCCCGGAAAGCAGCACAGCAGTAGGTCTAGCTGCTTATTCTTATGCGCTTAATCTTTCTTGAAATAACTATAGCCAAGGTGGTTTGTCGGCGTGATTAGAGCAAGAGAAGCGACGCGTTTCAATGGAATATGGACCTATATACGAAATAATTATTATTGTCAGAATGAACAAGCGCGAACACTTCAAACTCATGAAGATCAATTTAGGAACAGTGGCGGCTCCAGGATTTGGCAGGTGGTGGCCGTTGGGTAGCAACTTCTAAGCACGGGGGCCAACCATTTGTTGATAGGTATGTAGTAGTAAGTATAATGGCAGGTCCGTAGCCAGGAATTTGAATTGGGGTATAATGTGATTTGGGAGGTATAAACAGGGGCGTAGCCAGGAATTTGATTTGGGATGGTGTGAATATTTTGGGTGGGTATAAATCTTAACTATAAACCACATGAACCATATAAACCACATATAACCAAATGTAAATCACATAAAACACTTCAAGGTAGACTGATTTTTTTTTGGGGGGAGTATATATACCGATATACCCCCGTCGCTACGCCCAGCTGGGTATAAATCTAAAAATCTTTCAAAATCTTAAAAAGCACATTAAAATTTTTAAAGTAGTCTGATTTTTGGGTATATATATATATATATATATATATATATATATATATATATATATATATATACCCACCCGTCGCTACACCCTGCCTAATGGATATCAGGCCCACGTGCTGTACGCAGTGCCACTAGGGATTAGAGAACATTCTGTCCATGATTTGTGTGCCAGAGTTCGTCTGGAGCCACTGTTTCGATCGTGAGAAATAGACTAATTAAGGTTATAGCTTTCGTCAAATCTGCCGCTTGCTGAAGACTTCTGGTGTTGCAGATATGGTTGCTCGAACTTTGGACGGCGTTGCATTTGCTCTTAACGTCCACTTAAGCATTGCATTACATCGGTAAGCTTCTATAGTGCCACTGTATTAGTGCACTTGGCATATCAGTCGGTGGTAGGACTATATATCCGGATTTGAATCGTTTGCCCACTGTCAAATCTAATATAGGACCTATTCCCCATCAGACAGTGGATGGCACACAGGCTTAGGGGCCGTTCATTAATTATGTCAACAAAATTGGAGAGGGAGAGGGTTTGAAGAAGTTTGACAATTGTTGACATGGGGTATGGGGTCAAGATAAATTGACGTTAGCAATTTTAATTTTTTTACAATAAATGTAATAAATCAAAAAAACTAGGAAATAGTCAGTACATTAATTGGTCCTCCATGGTAGGCTACACACTCGCTCGCCCGTCAACAGTCCACCACTCATTGACTGGTTGAGCTTTTACCTAGGGTAGGGAGTCATAGTTTTGCTTCATCGTATTTTATTTACAATCTATGTAGATTGTCGACTGCTGTAAATTGTAGTTCCTCCTGCTTAGGAATTGACCAGCAAGTGAGATTTTTACAATTGAAGTTGCGAGAAAAATATTTTAGCTTGTAGAGGGGTTAACATTTTTTACAATTTTGTTAGGGTTCACTGAAAGCTTGACAGTTGACAAGGCGGAAGAGGTTAAAAATTGCCTAAAATAATTGTTGACAAAATTAATGGACGGCCCCTTACTTAACCTCCTAAACCACGTATTTAAATCATATTATTAGGCCTATGTTCAGTTGATTTGTGTTATTCCTTGTTTGTATACTATTTTTTCTGCTGTGCTTGTCACGAATAAAGATTATTATTATAATCCTGGCCACGCCAGTGACCATGTTGTATACCTTTAGGCCATTACAGTGGTTCTCACACAGGGCAGTCCCTACTGAACCACTTTAAACCTTGTTACATTATATTAAAGTAAAGTAAAGTAAGTAAAGTAAAATCTCGTGGATTTCTATAGCGCCTTGGAAAGCAGCACAACAGTAGCTGCTTATTCTTAGGCGCTCAGCCTCTCTTAAAATAGCTATAGGAAAGGTGTGGGATCAGCCAGGCAATGGTCAATATCCGAAGGGCAGTGAGGCTATTATTATTATGTTATTCCGCGCAATGTATCTGCATCGTCAAATGATTAATGCAGTGATTTGTGCGATTTTGTCACCCGAATTAATTGCCAGCAGCTTCGTCGGTGGCGAACACTAAAATATGCCTCATTCTTCAATAAAATCACACATCCCAATCACACATGACACTATGCACTCTCAACATCAGATCCCTCACTAATCCTCAACACACACATTCACTACACGAACTTGCTAACACAAAATTAGACCCCTTCTTTCCAATACACATGCTTCACTCCTCAGCCATAGACATAGTTGCACTAACTGAAACCTGGGTATCTCCGTCTACAACTTCATGCCAGTTGATCGAGGCAACCCCACCTGGCTTTTCCCTCTTGAGCTTTCCCCGTTTGAAAAAATTTACCAACTGTTCTTCTAATCTAGGTGGAGGCACTGCTTTTCTTATTCGTGATCATATACAAATTAGCAATTCCTCTTCAATGAATTTCTTTCATTTGAATGCTCATTAGTCACCCTCAATCTTCCTCTCTCAAAACTAACTATTTTTAACATTTATCGTCCCCATTATCATCAAAATACTCAGCCTCATTTGTGACATTCCTTGATGAATTTACACTCTTTTTGGGCTCTGCAGCTACAACTCCACACGAATTCTTAATTACTGGCGACTTTAATTTACACGTGGACAAGAGTGATGATCCTAACTCTACCCAATTCATGCAGCTGCTCACACAGACAAACCTCACGCAACACATATCTCTTCCAACTCACACTTTTGGACACACTTTAGATCTACTTATCACGTCATCTTCTTCATCATTATCTCCAATCTCAGCAATTAGTCAAGTCTCTCCATCTGATCATTTTCCCATCTTCACCATTTTAAGTATCTGCTCACCAACTCCTCCACCTCGTGGCACCTACTCATTCCGCCGTCTCAACAAAATTGACATTGCCTTGTTCTGTGATAACATTAAGTCATCTGACCTAATTACTAACACCCCTACTACCCTGTCATCACTGATCGATAAATACAATTCTGTGCTTTCTGGTCTTCTCAATAAACATGCTCCTATCATCACTAGACCTTTTTCGTCTCATAACAGCAAACCCTGGTATAACTCTTTCATTCATGCTTTCAAGTCATTTCGCAGACGTCTTGAGCGAAACTACCATAAAACACATTCTCCATCTGACCTTTTAAATCTTCGTTCCACCACCAACCGCTATCATAATCTCCTTACATCTGCCAAAAAGAAGTACTAGGGGGAAGTGCCCTATTTTGGGCACCTTAACGTTATTTAGCCTCTAATTTCTTATATTCAAATGATGTTAATATAAATCAATGTTCTATAAATTAATTACCTTATAAGTGAACAAATAAGCAGTAATACTCCGTAAAACATCTGTAAAATTTTTAATCTATTAAGATTTTAGAGAAACTCTCATAGTGCCCAAATTAGGACACCGGTTGCCTAAGATGGGCATGGCATGCCCACGATAGGACACTTTGTTTTAACTTTAAATTCAACTTTAAATTCAATCAAATAAGCAAACAATCATTACTCAAAAATGGAAAATGTTTAATAAAATTGTGCAAATGCAAAATGTCAAACATGCATTATCATCTAAGAATACAATTGTTCAACAATAGCCTTATTGTGCTGTCAGAATTCATGTTCAGTTTTGTGACTATAAAAAGGCAAACTTATTAACGTCTAAAAGCATCGGTCCATTACAACTAAAAGTAACCATGTGATAAAGTGGCAGTTATAATTGTAATGTAAAACGCTAGAGCTAAGCCAATCGTGGCCACAAATAATTACAAACAGACGACACAAAAAAAGTTTTCATCATCATCAATCAGACCACTGTCCTCTGCACAGGTGATGTGGTACCAATTATTGCAAACCATGCACTTCAACCAGTCATCAGACTGTTTTGGATCATCTGTTGCTCCATAACTGAAATTTAACATATAGGTCTATATGGTAAAAGTTCAACACAGTAACCAAAGCCAAAATCAGAAATAGGCCTATTAACAGAAAACTTCATCACAAAGGTTACCAATTATTCCAGTTCTCATTTTAGAATTCTTACAGCCTTTAAATATTCTTACCAAAACTCTTAAACTCATAATGGCATATTAAAGCTATTAAGCCAACACATGTTTTTAGACCTGTTGCATAAATAATCAACTATACCTACATCATACATGAGCTAGTTCTAATTACAGCTATATAATTATATAACTACTCATGTTTGCCAAAACTAACCGATAATGGCAACGTGTACATGGAACGGAATTCTTCTTAGCTTCATTGGTGGCTGATGTTTTGCTCTTCTCTTTAGTTTTACTCTTTGCTGATTTCTTTGCTGATTTCTTTCCTTTCATAGATAGACGGCTTGCTGCCAGCTGTTCTTTTATTAAAGCTTTGTCATTTTTTTTAGTTTTCTCTTTGAATGCTTCTTCTAATTTTCTCTTATAAGGAGAACTGGTCAGTACTTTGGCATGCGCAACAGCTCTCTTTGTTGAACAACATGGACGCTCATATTTGGGAACTGTTATTAGCTTACTAAATGACCCATTAAGACCAGGAGAGTAAACATTCGCAACTACTTCAGCAACCGGACTATTGACAACCGAATTGTCTGATGTTGTGACAGTTTCAACCACTTCTTCAACCTGTAGATTTAATACTGGGATGATGCTGACTGCTGGACTGTCTGATGTTGAACAGCACAAAACCACGTCAGTATCAAGTACCTCCATTGCTGGATAACTTGATGGAGCACTTTCAAACACTCTAATACTGTTAGTAACTGCTTGACTATCGACCAGTGTGTCACAGTCTGGTCTATTTGTGACATCAGCGCCAATGAACTCCTCCTCATTCCCCTTAGTCTCAACAAATGGGTTTATGCGGGATTTTTTGAACCCGCTAATAGCATTAGCTACTGTGGCAGACTTGCCCCATGCTTGAGCAAACAGTTCAGCTACATCTGTCTCTCGAACAGCTCTTCCTGGATGGCAGTGCAACCAGCAATTAACAGCACGATCATAATGTGTTTTAAGACTTTTGAAGACAGCAACATCTAAAGGCTGAATCTTGTGGGTGCAATGAGAAGGCAGCACCAATATGATCACATTATTTGCCCTAGCCTTATTTACTAACTGCAAATTGTTAGTGTGACTGGCATGTCCGTCCATGATAAGAAGAGAAGGACATGTGCGAGAAGCTGGCTGGTAGAAATTCAAGAAATGATCAAACCAAAGTGAAAAGAGTTGTTCATTGATCCAACCACTTGGATTTGCAGCGCCGACTGAACCAACTGGTCCTCGATCAAGTAGTTCACTTTTAAATCGTTTCCTAGGAAATACAAAAAATGGAGGACAAAATACTCCAGCAGCTGACATGCAACACACAGCAGTCACTGTTCTACCTTTTTCTGCACTGGTTATGACAGATACACTTCTTTTGCCCTTCTGTGCCAAAATCTTCTGAGGCTTGTGATTTACTGATACCCCAGTTTCATCAACATTGTATATGTTCTCTGGAATTATTCTGCAACTGCCATCCGTATTGAATAACTCTTTTTTTAACACTTCCTCAAAAATTCTAACCTTACTACTGTTGTATCCCAGTGCACGTTGAATTGATAAAGCTTCTGGTTTACGAATAGACAGATTTGGATGTCGTTGCAAGAACTTTTTC
Organism: Metaphire vulgaris; assembly: GCA_018105865.1. Classification (NCBI taxonomy): domain Eukaryota; kingdom Metazoa; phylum Annelida; class Clitellata; order Crassiclitellata; family Megascolecidae; genus Metaphire; species Metaphire vulgaris. The sequence continues at coordinate 9,677,556 of CM030861.1, forward strand.
ATCCATTTTTTCCCTGCCATTTGTCTTTCGTCAGCAAATCTGTGTGCTATCTTGTTTTCTACACAATACTGATACACAATCTTTCTCACAGCAAGTGGGCATAAGCCATACAGTCTTTGTTCCATATCAATCAAAATGCTGCACAATTCATCTTCTTGTGACTTAGACAATACTGTGGGTCTGCCTGTTTCCTTTTTCTCTACAGCGCCATCAATTTCACAATTTTTTATATAACGCTGAAGTGTTGATCTGGGAATGTTATATATCTTCGATGCTTTCTTTTTTGACGTCTTATTAATTAGCACCGCTCTAACGGCCAATTGAATATCTTTATGTTTCCATTTAGAGTGGTTATCTTCTGGATGATGACCTTTTCTGTGCTTTTTTGACTCATTCATAACCTTCACAAATAAATTTGTAAACCACCAAATTGTTACTAAAAAATATTGTATGAAACACTTTCGTTACTACAACATTTAAAACTTATAAAGTATACCAATAGAGTAGTAATAGTTGAAATTTACTAATAGAGAACTGGGTGCCCAAATTAGGACGCCCCGGTCATAAGATGGGCAGTGCCCAAGTTAGGACTCCCAGACTATGCCCATATTAGGCAACCACATGGGGTGCAGAATACCAGTGCATTTATTAATTAATCGGCGACGTCATGATATTATCGTTCATTTCACAACATTCGGCACAAAATTTACCATAGTTTAACAACAACCGGGTGTCATTTGAATTAAAAACTAATCTGTGGTATCACTAGTAAACAACAGCAAACATTTGACAAAAAGTAACACTTATTTAACTTACGCTTCTGGTACTTTTCCTTCAACAACCAAAGACGATGTAAATATTTCTCAAAGCTAAAGTGGCAACAAAGATTTTAAAAAGGTTTCACTAAATCACGAATTTTATTTGGTTTGTTTAGAATTCATGGGTGCCCAGATTAGGCGCCTGCCCACGTTAGGGGACCCTACCCTATTCTAACATCATTTCAACAAATAGCTCAAATCCACGTAAGCTCTGGAAAACTGTAAATGATCTTTTCCATCGCAAAGACTCAAAACCTCTCCCTCAATCCATTTCCCTGTCAGAACTTGCTGAATCTTTTGCTAAGTTCTTCTCTGTAAAAATTTCCAAGATTCGCAGTGTCCTCAAGTCTTTCACTATTACTCAAACCACCTCTCCTCATTATCCTCCTCCCCCACAACCTCCATGCAATTTATCCAGCTTCACTCCTACAACTGAAGAAGAGGTATCCAAACTTCTACTATCCTTGCCAAATAAACAATGTGATCTAGATCCCATACCTACCTCTTTACTCAAACAGTGTGCCACCGTGCTTACGCCTATTATAACTAGAATCATCAACCTCTCTTATCTCAGGCACTTTCCCATCCGCATTCAAAAACTCTTTTGTCACTCCTCTCCTAAAAAAGCCTTGTCTTGACAGAGAAGATCTCAATAACTATCGCCCCATCTCAAATCTTTCTCTTCTATCAAAACTTACTGAAAAAATTGTGCTTTCAGACTGAATGAACACCTTTCAAGTAACTCACTATATAATGCTCATCAATCTGCCTACACTAAACATCACTCAACTGAAACTGTCCTCGCCTACATTTATGACAGACTCTTAACTGCAATTGGTCTTCGCCAAGTTACTGGCCTTTGTCTCCTTGATCTCTCTGCAGCATTTGATACCATAGATCACAAAATTCTGCTCGAGCGACTCTCTCTCTGGTTTGGCATATCTGAAAAAGCTCACAACTGGTTTGCATCTTATCTCAAATCTCGGTCTTTTCAAGTGTCCTGTCTTGGCCAAATTTCTCTTTCTCATATTATAGATTATGGAGTGCCTCAAGGATCTGTTCTCAGGCCTGTACTGTTCAGCCTTTACACCACACCACTTTCATCTCTAATTAATTCCCTCAAATTAAACCACCAACTCTATGCCGATGACACTCAGCTATTCCTTTCCTTCTCACCTCTTTCATTCAATGCTTCTATTATTGAGCTTGAATCTGCATTCTCGTCAATCTCTGCATGGATGTCATCTAATCTCCTCGCTCTCAACCCATCTAAGACAGAGTTTCTTTTAATCGGACTACCCCAACAACTCAAAAAAATTGACAATCCTAAACTAGTTTTGGCTCCTGACACCACAATAATCCCTGTTCCAACTGCTAGAAATCTCGGATTCAAATTTGACTCTTTTCTAAACTTCGAATCACAAATCTCCCAACTTTCAAAAGCCTGCTTTATTCATATTCGTGACCTTCGTCGCCTACGTCCTTGTCTTGATATTACGACTGCGTCCACAATCGCCACCTCTATAGTCCACTCCAAATTAGATTACTGTAACTCCCTCTACTATAACCTTCCCAAAGCCTCCATCAACAAATTGCAATCAATACAAAATGCTTTAGCTCGTGCTGTTACTATGTCACCTAAATTCTCCCATATTTCACCCATACTAAAATCATTACATTGGCTTAAAATAACAGAACGTATCCAATATAAGATAATAACACTTACACATAGCTCACTTCAGTCATCAAAACCTGTCTACCTTAGATCACTATTAACCCCTCAGCCTCCTCGACCCACACGTTCGTCATCTCATCTCACTCTGTCACGCCCGCTAAATCAGTCATCCCTGAAAATTTGCAACCGTGCCTTCTCATATGCTGCACCTGAACTCTGGAACTCGATCCCAGCTTCCCTTCGCACACTTGGACACTTTAAAACAATAAAATCTGATTCCTCATTTCCTATAATTCCCGCACTATCTCCTCAAGTCTTCAGGTCTAAGCTTAAATCCTTCCTGTTTCTGAAATCATTTCCGCCATAGCTGTAACAACCTAGCCTCACTGCCCTTCGGATATTGACCATTGCCTGGCTGATCCCACACCTTTCCTATAGCTATTTTAAGAGAGGCTGAGCGCCTAAGAATAAGCAGCTACTGTTGTGCTGCTTTCCAAGGCGCTATAGAAATCCACGAGATTTTACTTTACTTTACTTTACTTTAAAAGAAAAACTATAATAGCGCTAAAGCAGTTTTAGGATGGACAGACTGATTGATGGATCGAGTGGCCAATCAGAGCGTTCATTCACTTGATTGGCATAGTTATTAGTTAAACCCTTTGAGGAACCGGTCGCCATTTTTTTTGATCGTGTAAGTATTTTGATGCTTAAAATTTTCTAAAATTAAGTATAAAATTTAATGTTTTATTCGCCGCACGACGTGAATTTTAATTCACCAGCATCGACTGTCCTCTTCGGGAGGTCGTTAAAGGGCCAGAATTGTCATTCTAAATCATTTTAATCTTTATAATAGGGACCCTTACATCCTGTCTTAACCTACGCTTTAGTGAGCGAAGGCGGAAGAAATTAATGGGCCTTTTAACAGTAACTTTCCGTTTAAGCACGCGGGAATTATTACTCTTAATTACGGATTTTGTACGAATTTTGTACAAATTTTGTAGACTTGCGTTCAATTTAAGCCTTGTATTGCTGGTTTATCGAATATTTAGTTAGTATTATTATTATGGGGCGTGGCTGGGGTATATATGCACTTGTTACTTTTAACATGTGAAACTTTGTACATAGCATCATGAGATTGTTGACATTGTTTTTTGACGTTTAATTGATTCACCTTCTATTTGAACGTCCTTTGTGCTTTGATTCATGTGACAGTGACTCATTAAGCCAGATTTTACCGATTGTGTCTGTGTTAATTTTTGTGCCTGATTGTGATGTAATGCATGCAGATGTATGGCATGGGCAGCAATTTGGTCTAATTGGGATGGCCACTAGTTCTATTTTGATAGGAGATTTTGTATGTGCTGTTTTTCTGCTATTGGATATCTTTCGAAAACCTAACATCTACATTGATGTTTAAAATGTTGATAGTTGAAAGTCTGGATCAAAACAATGCAAACTATTAAGTGTGTTGTGGTTGGAGATGGAGCTGTCGGAAAGACATGTCTACTTATTTCGTACACCACTAACAAATTTCCATCAGAGTACGTTCCTACGGTAAGCGCCGAATTATGACTTCTCAATTTCTCTAATTGTGCTGGCATGTAACACAGCACCTGTCTGGAAATTAGATAAAGATTAAAGTTTATATTGCTTTACTTTGACACCTTAGTGTTTGTAAAATAAATTTCTATGACCAAATGTTCCCTATGATTGGGTCAAAGTGATCGAGGACTTAGCAGCATTTGCGCAACTCTAGGGTTGCGTATTACTGCTGAAGGACTAATAATGATCTCTGCGCGTAGTTTGGTGAATTGGTTCAAACTGGCATATTTGTAGCCACAAAGGGGCCACATGGGGTCAGACCCCTGTTTGGGTTTAGACTAGTGTGGATTCATCCTAGACCAGTGACCATAAAATCTCTGTACTCAAGATTTTACAGTAAGACATTTAAAGGGGTAGGGTGATTGCAATAGGTTGTCATTTATTAGTCTTAAAAATATTGCCATACATTTTTGTGAATTGGGCTCAGTCCTAGACCCTACTGCAGGGACTCACAATGCTCCTTCAAACCCCTAGTCAGATCCCACTTGGTTGGCCTGTATAAGTATTGGCGATTCATGGTCTTGAACCATGGCTGTGCCACTGCAAACTAGAAACATACTTTATGAATTTGTATTTTATAATTTAGTATTTAAGTGATATTGTTCTTAATTTAAATGTATTGTGACTCTTACTGGATAAGTGCATTAAATTTTTTATGGTACGCTTTTTACTGGATAAGTGCATTAAGTGATCAGGAAAGAATGATTGATGAGGAAAGAAGGATTGGAGAACCTGGCAGTGACAGGCACGGCGGAGGGCAAAAGATCAAGAGGAAAACAAAGATCAAAATACACGGACAGAATGAGAGAGGGAATGGGGATAGAAAATAACATCGAACTCTTGGGGAGCACTAGAGACCGCGAAAAGTGGAAGTCTGTGGTCGCCGACGCAGCAATGCATGGCACCTAAAAGAAGAAGAAGAAGAAGCAGCAGCATATTAAGTGTTCTGTTAATTTTGAATCACTAGGCTTCTTGGTTTGATTGTGCTCTTTATGTGCTTGATTAGTGAGGTTGTCATTGTTTTCTCTGCTGTTTTCTTGCAAATGCCGATCTATAAATACTCAATAAATTAAGGTTGTTAACAGTTAACTGGTCCTAAGAGCAAGGACCGGTCCTTTTAACCTTGACCGGTTAGCCTTAATTTCAATTTGAAGACATCAAAGTGCTTTGATGTAGCCGCGCAGGACACCACCAACATCAAACCACTTTGAAGTAGCAGTGCAGGATGCCAACCCCAGCGCCCGCCAGCAACATCAAAGCGCTTTGATGTAGGCACAAATCGGGCTGTTATAACAACCGGTTAACCGGTCTTTTTGAACGGTTAACCGGTCCTTTAAAACCAGCGGTTTTAACAACCTTACTATAAATGGATTTGTTGTGTTCAGGTCTTCGACAACTATGCCGTTACTGTTATGATCGGTGGTGAGCCATACACTCTCGGCCTGTTCGATACCGCAGGACAGGAAGATTATGATCGTCTCAGGCCGCTCAGCTATCCACAAACTGATGTCTTCCTTGTCTGCTTTTCTGTAATCTCTCCTTCTTCATTTGAAAATGTCAAAGAAAAGGTATGAGCCTTTTTTCATGGCCTTGTCTACTCTTTGTTTCATATAGAGTTGTGCCTTGCAGAGCCTATTGGGGTCTCTAATTAATAATGATTATTATTCTGTAGTTGAATCACCCTAATGGGGAACTCGGTTATGTTGGAAATGCGACTATGGTGGACACATTTCGAGGTGACTTGAATGTTGTTATGATGGGATTTTACAGTAGTATTAAATTTTGTTTAACCCCTTTACCGGGAACCCTGAATATATCCGTCCATTTTACATTGAGTTACAGTTAAATGCGCGGTAAAGGGGTTAATGCTTCGCTTGGGGAATTGATGTTAATTTTTCATGTTATGTGGTTTGTTCAGCTTTTATTATGGATCGTGGTGGTGTTTTGTTTGTAGTCCAACTGTATTTCCAATGAATCTAACTCTATAGTCATATTGTTTTATTTCTTTCATCTTAATTACTTGCCTAAGTGTTTTGTGTCCATGGTATAACTTTTGATTCTGACTAGGTTTGTACCACAGAAGAAAATATAAAAATCAATAAATATCAATTTTTATATACTGCTTTGATAATAATGTACTAGTTATCAGCGTAAAGTGCAGTGCGCATCATGTTGATGTCCACTTTGCACTGGTGGACATGTGGGTGTTTGGGGATCGAGCCTAAGGTAATGTAAAACAGGGCTGTTCTGCCTTTGTTGTGGTGGGAGTGGGTGGTGGGTACCCGGGCAAAACAACGCAGACAAAACGGCGTGTAGAAATTGCCTCTAAATACCAACAAAATGGCGCAAAATAAGCGACAGAACAGCGCAAATGATAGGTAAACACAAGAATGGGAATCTCGGGTAAATTAGGTCATGGCCTTCATCATCTCCCTCCTTTTTAAATGGGTCAGCGGTCAAGCAGCGACATATTGATCGGAGATGTTCATTTGCATTTTTAAAACTTGTGTTTCTCCATGGACGTGTGGTGTAGCGACTATGGGTAATGAATTTGCCACTAAAGTCATTTTATTGAGTAGATCAGCGGTTCTCAACCTTTATAGTGCCACGACCCTTTTAATTCAATTCCCCATTATGTGGCGACTCCCCAACGGTAAAATTATTTTCGCTCACAATGTAAGCTGCTAAAAATAATAATGCTACGACAATCAAAATGTTCGAAATCGTTATTATTTAATTGTCTCCATGTCTATCCTCGAATTACAATTATAGTAAAACAACTAGTACGTCATGGGAAATTTTGTACAATAACAAGAAAAGAGACAACCCCATATTTCTGATGGTCTCGACCCCTGGCAAACGTCATTCGACCCCCTTGGGGTCGCGACCCACAGTTGAGAACCGCTGGAGTAGATGGATATACGCTGACAATGGAGTTTTAAAACCCTTATTACATAGCTTACATGGCTCTATTCATTGATGGTCCCTCTGGCGGTAGTAAAGGGAATGTCGGAAGATCGCGCAGTTTTGTCCGCGCCGTTTTTTGGTAGTGCCTGGGTGGTGACACTGTACGAATCTCTGAATTTATCTGGCCCGTTATCTTCACTTATTCTTCCATTTTAGTTCCATTTTAGTTCCATTTTTTACTTCCATTTTTTTCCAATTATTCTTCCATCTTTGTGATGTGATATTGCAAGGTGAACTTCAATGTATAGTTGTATACGTAGCCATACGACTCCTATGCTTGAGCAGAGAAAACTCCCCCCTTCGTCCCCTTGCTTGCCTGCTCTCTGGCTGCTTCAGCTTTCCGTAATGTAACAACTGGAGTTAGTAGTAAAACTGTGTAAATGATGTCACATGATTATCTTACACTGGTAATATACCATTTTTACGTGATTGTCACTGCCGCAACTTTTGAATCTCCTTGTGTAGATGTATGTTGAACACTGAAGAAGTAAATGCTGCCTTTTAGTTCTATTGACAGCTCTTGGCTATTTTTCCTGCACATTATCATATTTGTTTCGTCTAAACAGGACACAGTTGTTTGCAGCGCCAAACCCTGATAAATTTTTCTCATGGGGAACAGCCAAAGTGTGATAAAACCCAACTATCGGTTTTACGGGGCAGAAGGGTTAAATTTTTAGAACCATTGTAGGTCAGTTTTCTTCTACTTTATAATTTTCCTATCTCATATTTGTAATTTTATTTTAACCCCTTCACCGGGAACCCCGAATATATACGTCCATTTTACAATTGAGTTACAGTTAAATACGTGGTAAAGGGGTTAAGATTCCTCAAACAAGAAATGTTGTTTTTAGTGGGTTCCTGAAATCAGTCATCACTGCCAACGTACTCCTTTTCTCCTTGTCGGAACTCAAGTTGACCTACGCGATAACGCGGCCACAATAGAAAAGCTAGCGAAAAATCGACAGAAGCCAATTACGCTCGAAATGGGTGAGAAACTCGCCAGAGAACTGAAAGCCGTGAAGTACGTTGAATGTTCAGCACTGACTCAGGTTTGTAATATTTTATTTTGGTTTTTTAACCAGCAAATTTAGGCCGTATTCAAATGCATGTGATATGTGCTTGCATATTTGCAATTTACATGCCATACGATGAACATGGGACTTAACCTGTTGAGTCTAGCAATCTGTGTATTCAATAGACTACGAGGCCAAGATATCAACCTTATTGGTGCAAAAGGGTTAATATCCATCTTCTATATGTCATGTGAGCAGATATGCTAGAGAGCCTGATGCCTAAGACTGTAAGTCATATCCTGAGTGATTGATTTTGAAACGTGATATGAATGAAATCCCAGTTATATCCTGTATGAAGGTTTAAAGTTCTTGTTTTGACTATAGCATTGTTTGGATTACAAGATTCCTGCAATAAAAACAGAAACATAACTTGCTGAGTGTAGAGTTGGAAATCAATATTAACAGATGGAGAAGCTGGGGAAGAAAATTATCTGTAATAAATTTGCTTTTTAAAAATAATTGCATTGGGCTTAGTATAATTATATTATTGTAAATATTACAATGATCTGTAAATCTGAAAATAGCATTTGAATTATTATTGTAAATATTACAATGATTTGTAAATCTGAAAATAGCATTTGAGTAAGTGGTGATGTGAATGAATATAGGTTGACAGTGAGAGAAAATCATAGTAGAGAATTAATAGTTAATTAGTTAATATAAAAACTAATCAATTTGTGATAGAATCTGGCTTCATTGCTTAGTATTTAGTTTTCATACTATTGAATATAATATGATATTATAATGTTGTATAATATAATAGTACATAATAGTAATAATAATAATAATATTGGCTAGGGTTGCCAACCGTCCTTTATTTCAAAGGACAGTCCTTTAATGTACCTCTGAGTCCTTGTCCTTTATTGCTTTTATAAAGGACCATGGTTTGTCCTTTATTTCAAAACTCAAGTCATGAAACCACACATTTCAATTGAAATTTCCTTTTTTTGCTTGTCACCCCATTTCAGAAGGGAGATGACCTTTTTTGCTTGACATCGGGAGATGACCTTTTTTGCTTGACATCGTATTTCAGAAGGGAGATGACCTTTTTTGCTTATCACCGCACTTCAGAAGGAAGTTAACCCTTTTTTGACACCAAGGTTTTTCTGCACCGGGTGTCCTTTATTGCAATTTGTCAAAGTTGGCAACCCTAATATTGGCACAAATAAATGTTTTACTTGATGGTTTGCAAATGTTTTTACTTGTAGAAAGGCTTAAAAAATGTCTTTGATGAGGCGATCTTGGCTGCTTTGGAACCCCCAGAGCAAAAGAAGGCCAAGAAATGCATCCTGCTTTAGAATTCATGTACATCTTGACATTCCTGTATTCAGAGGTTTTTTGAATTTCAGGCAATTTCAGGCAATTTCATGCCAAGATTTGGTTGATTTGTGAACTTCAAAAATTGTCACATTATTATTCTGCTTTTTGTAATAGTATGTTTTACTTTGGGGGAAATGACCCTAAAGTGTAGACTGCAAGATTTGTTGAAGTACTTTTGACGCACGCCTATGATCGGTGTGCAGTCAGCCACGCCATGTCCTATTTACAGTTGTACTATTTACAGTTGTACTGGTCCGTGCTATGGATGTGATTTGTGACAATAATGTGTTGTTGTTGTTGTTATTATTATTATTATTATTATTATTATTATTATTATTATATTAAAGTTAAGATTACAGTGGTAACTAATCCATAAAGACTACTTGAACACTTTACAATGTCAAAACAGAATCATAACTTGTTGTTGTGTTGCTTTAGTACTTAATATAATTTTAAGGGTGATTTTAATTTGAACAAGAGTTTATCAGAATTTGCTTATTTGAGTTTATGTATGTGCTCTTGGAAGCATGTAATATCGTGGTATTTATTATATGGACTCTCAGTGACTCACCGTTTTTACCTGCATGCTCGTCATTATTTCTTCTTCATGTATGGGTTAGTTTTTCAAAATTCTACGCATTAACATGTGCACTTTATATCTGCATCATGTAATTTGTATATTGTCAACAAAAGAATGCTGTACTAAAGACAATTTATTAAGAAAAGCAAACAAAACGTGACTTTCCAATCATTATGACTTAAATGCATAATTATATTTAGATTAAGAAGATAGTGTTTAATCAAGCATCCAGCTGATATAACCAATGATCCAATCTGCATGATTGAAAACTGTCACTACGTTGCATGAAAACTTCTAAACTTCTGTCACTACAATGTCTGGTAAATATGTGATGGAACTAAGAAACTTGTTCATTTCGATGGGTACTTTTATATTTTGTGTCATTATTTTTAGATGTTGTCCCCTGACTTGAATCAGAATTTACACAATTACTTTGAGTTTTGGTCTGTGTGGCTGGTGAATTTTGTGAAATCTAAAGTGTGTCTTGCAAGCCATCTTAAGTGTTTGTAGATACAGCAACGATAGTAATCTTGCTTTAAATGTAGCCAGGGTGAATTATGTAGATAGAAATTGCTATTTTGTGTGATTTATAGTACAGTAGAATCCATTTATGACGACCTTTGTCATATGAAGTATAGACCCCATAATGCCATTAGCCATTTTGCCCTGTAGGGCTGATATTTAAGTTTTATGATGTATTGATTATACAGTCTGCTGGGGTCAAAATGTTAAAATGGATTTGGTTATAGAGGAACCCAGATATTTTGGATGAAACTGCAGATCCCATGGCATCTGCTATATTGGGGCTCAGGCTTTTTTACAGGAATTTGCGTTTGGGTGGGTTCCCAAAATTGTGGGGTGTCAATCAGTGGCGTAGCCAAGGGGGTGGGGATTAAGCCCCTTGGTTGGACGACCAGAAAATTTTCGGTTGCATATTATTATTCTGCGGGCCTGTGGGTGGAGGGGCACAAAATCGGGTTTTATGTAGCAAGAAAAGAAAAAAGCAAACAAAAATATCAGTATAGTTGTATAGGCTGTCTGTGCACTCATATAGCACTATTATAACTGACTTGACCAAGCAAAATAATAGGTGACCACCTTTTTGCTTGTCAGGATTTTCGAAGTCGGGAAGTGGCTGGATGGTTGGCCGTACCCCGCCCCTTTGGAAAATCCTGGCTACGCCACTGGCGTCAGTGTCTAGTGTTGAGTACATATCTCTGGGTGATAGCCAGCACCACCCCAGGCAGGGGTGTAGGGGCAGGAGGGTTTCCGTCAAAAACCGGGGTGTAACTCCCTCTAGCTGGGGGGGTGTAGATAAATCCCTGTTGGGTTCTACTGTTGAATCTTTCTCATATTGTCTCATGTTAAGATGAATTGGTAGTGATTGTAACATTTTCTGCAGCTCTCTTTATGTGACGTTTGAATTTATACGTGCAAATCATTGATTTAAGATTATTATTTTTAACCTTGTACGACCAATAAACTTAGTTGCAAGCTTTAGTTGGTAAGTTCAGAATGTATTACAAGAAGTACCGTAAGGTTCTTGTACTTGGCTGTAGGAAATTAAGTATTTGTGTTAACTAAAACGGAATAAAGTATGTACTCTTTAGTTTTGTACGTTTATCTCTCCGTCTTACTGATTGAGAGTTTTGTCTAACTCAGATAAGTTTTGCTAAACATTATACAACTAAGCTATCTGTCACTCTTGTACACTAAAACCCCTTTAAAGTGGGCTTGGATAACATGAAGTCTCAATTGGAACAGATCATTTTATTTGGACTGGTGAAGACTTATAATTCTTTGATCCTCTGTTAAGAGGGACATTTTCTTTGGTCAACGAAGTTTGACCACATACAGTGGGACTTTATTATGTATGCACACAGTACTTAGTGGGTACGGTATATAAATAGTTATGATAAAGTGATATCTAAGACTAAGGTTAAGACTTTGATGTTGTGGGCAATTGAGTGTAATGCATCTCCTGGGGGCTGTCTCAATGCAGGGAACTAGGCTAAGTCGGTTTGACTTACCAGCTGAGGTTTAGGATTCAGCAAAAATACCATTTTGTGGCATTTTGAACGCTCTAGAATAAAATTGAGAAGGAATATATTGACAATCCTAGAACAATTTGACAAACTGAAGATGCATGGAAAAGACAGAGTGGCTTTAATTTGTTTCATCACTCTGCTGAATTTTTGCATATCTACGGTATACACCTACTGTAATAATAGTCCTTCCAAAGGCTTAGGGGCTGTCCATTAGTTATGTCAACAATTTTTGACCCTCCCCTCTTGTCAACAACTGTCCACTTTCAGTGACCCCCATAATTACGTCAAAAACTTTTGACCCCCTCCCAGATCAATGACAGGTCCCAATAACAAGGTTAATATTTTTTGCAGTGATGACCATTTTCCCCTTTTTGCTCATAGAGCGTCAAAATGTGCCGGTGATGACCTTTTAAAACCTTTTTGCCATGCTTTTTCCATTATAATAAGTAGTATTCCATGAAATTTCCTATTTTTTGATTATTTGTAAAAAGTGAAATTGCATGTTGACGTCAACTTCTCTTGACCCCCCTCCCCCTGTCAACAACTCAAACTTTTTCAACCCCCCTAAATTGTTGACGTAATTAATGGACAGTCCCTTATGTCAAACAGGGAATCGATTTTATAACGTTTATGTCGTCTCTAAAACCTGTGATACAAGGACGTAGTTATCTTCAGACACGGTTCATCTCTCGATCGAAGTTGTAGCCATTTGATATAATTGATTTTTGAAAGACTGTGTATATAATAGTGTCGTTTCGTTTGCATTAGCGTCGCCACGGGAGGGGGCAAATGGGGCAACTGCCCCGCCCCCCAACCTGCCCTAGACTACCTACCGGATTCGCGCAAATCCGGTGAAAAAGTTGTTTATGGAGGGGTGGGAAGATGGGAAAGGAATCTGACAGGCCAGTCTCATTTTTCCTACCCCCCAGCCAAAAATTCGAGTCCAAACGCCCTCCGCATTCAAATTCCCACCACGTTCAAATGCTGACCGCGTCCAAATGCCCTACGCGTCAAAATGCCCACCGCGTTCAAATGCTCACCGTGTCCAAATGCCCACCGCGTTCAAATGCCCTCCGCGTCCAAATGCTCTCCGCGTTCAAATGCCCTCCGCGTTCAAATGTTCACAGCGTTCATATGCCCTCCACTTGTAAATCACATAAACAACTTTAAGGTAGACTGATTTGGGGGGGGGTATATCTACTGATACGATATCAGATAGGCATATCTACTGATAAGCCCCACCCCGTCGCTACGCCCCTGGTAGAGCCGCCACGGGTTTGTTATCTGCCAAAAAACAGCAAAAATCATTTAAGAAGATTGGACCATGTGTTAATTACAGTTCTAGGTTGTCAGTCCGAGGTGTAGGCTTATAGTCGGGTTGTGTGTGGACTACATATTTCAATCATTGCTGAACATATTCGTTCACGCAGAAAAGCCCTCCATGTTATGAGGCTTGAGCAGTGACGCAAACCTATAGTCAGAAAAACGGTAATGTCCTAATTTCTCGACATAAAACTAATGATGACCTCCAGTGGCGTAGTCAAGATGGGTTTGAGGGTTAAAACTCCTTGGCTGCCGAAATTTAGACAAAGAGTTTCTATGCATTTTTTTAAAATTTTGGGACGCGATTTTGGGGGGTAAAGCCCCCTTGGCTACAGAAAAGTAACACGGTGTAAGAGGTGACGACCTCTTTTTTGCTTGTCAAGATTTTTTCGAAGTTGGAAACGATCAGAACCAAAAACCAAACCCCCTCCTTCCTGAAATTCTGGCTACGCCATTGATGATCTCTTTTTGCTTGTCGGAATTTTTATGGCGAAATAAAGCACAGCAAAACTAATGATGACCCATTTTTTTAAAGAAAAAAAAACATCCATGACCACATCGTTAAGGGCATGACCTCCCCCAAAAAATTACCGATGTCAGTAGGCCTACACGAGGACAACATGGGCAGTAGTTTGCGTGCGTGGGCTCAAGGTTGTTTTTGTTTAGCCTAGTGTTATTAGATCTTCACTGGACTGTGATGCATAGGACCTACGTGCCACCAGGGCACTGTAATATCAGTTCATGATAAGCAATATGTCAATAATTACAGCATTGTCTAACAGGTGGGACAATTGTGTCTGGTGTCCGACTCAGAAACGACCTCATACTTTCTGATGAAAGATTAATTTTGCACAGTATCATGATGCAAAAACTATGTCGCAATAACGCAGTGGCGGCTCTAGGGTTTGGCAAGTGGGGGGGGGCCGTTGGGGTGGCAACTTCTAATAATCATGGGGCCAACCATTTGTTGTTTAATGTATGTAGCATTAAGTATAGGGTCCCAACTGGGGGGGGGGGCACTGAGGGCCAAACACTCAATAGGGGGCACGGGCCCCCTGCCGCCCTCCCCCGGTGGAGCCGCCACTGCAATAACGGTACAAATGAGCTGAAAATGACGACATGAACAAACACTGACGTTTAAGATCAGAGATAATAATAATTACCCAGTGAAAAAGCAACTTGATTGTTTAATGGCGCCATTGTCAAAGCATTGTCCGTTACGAACAATGGTACGGAGAAAAAGTTGCACGACCATATCACTCACAATGAATACATTGTAATCATCGAAATCTATCTAGCCTAAGTGCGCAGACTACCGGGTATTTACGGTACTCTGCCACTGCCTCGCCTCACTATTTGCGTAGCCACGGGGGCAAGGGCCCACCCCAAGCAGTGTTTTATACAGGCCTGTTAGGAGGGGAGATTTTCCGCCCAAAATTTCAAAATTCCCCCCACCCACCAAAAAAAATCCCAGCACTTACACAAATTTTGCATTGAACTGTGTCTTTTCCCCTCCAACCAAGTCGATTTGCCCCCTCCCCAAAGCCTCAACCCCCCAAGCCCAAAGGCCTGGAGTCTGGATAAAACACTGGCCCCAAGACCGGTTGGGAGCGGTCTTGGGATTTGCGTAAAAGCGTTGAGAATTTTTTTTTGGGGGGGGGGGCAGGTTGCATGCAGGCCCGACGAGAGAAATTCCGGGCCCCTGTGCAGAATGGCCGGTGGGTCATTGAGAATCTGAACATTTCTTGACGACCTTTTTTGCTTGTCACCCCTTTCCTCTTTTTTCTTTTTTACGTCTTAAAAAGTAGCTGATGACCTTTTTTTGCTTGCCACCCTTTTCACGCCCGTCCCGGGTCCCCCTTTAGCTCGCCGGGCCCCCTTCTGCATTAGAGTTATTCATATTATTGTTAATTATACATATTCATAATCGCCCCCCCCCGACCGCCGGGCCCCTGTGCACTTGCCCCAAAAAGAATACGTGAATGAATGTTCGAAGAACTCCTTGACGAGCTTTTTTAGCTCGTCGGAGACTCCCTCTTCCTTCCCCCTCCCAAAAAAAATATCGATGTGCCCTCCCTATTCCGAAATCCTGGCTGCGCCACTGCGCCTAACTAACAAACAAATGTTAATTATGTTATCTGTTTTATGTAACTACTTATTTGTATATAGTAGGCTATATAGGCCTACACAATATGGATACGAATACCGAGTGGTTGATTTTTGCTATTGTTGTGGGGTTTAGCTGCCTAGTCTAGTCTAGTCTAGTACGACCCACGTACCATGTAGGCCTAAAGGCAATTTTTGGGCTTCAGCACCCCGACCTCGCAGTGTTTATTCTAGGCCTGTTTGGGGAATCCCCCCAAGTTTTAAAATTAGAAAGAGAGGGACCCAAAAAATTCGTATGTGTTGGCTTGGTGTGAAATTCCTCCCCCCTGGAGCGTGGAGAGACAAATCTTGTCCCCCAAACATTTCAAACTCCCCCCCCCCCGATGTCAAGGTGGCTAGAATAAACACTGCCGACCTGGCACTGGAAGAAGACTAAATAAAATCGCGTGCGTTGTTGTCAAAACCGCACAAACTGAAATTTTAAAGAAATCTACGACACTTGACAGTATAGGTCTATTGGCCTAGGGCCTATACTGCATTAAGCTTAGGCCTAATAAATGGCTTCTGTGGAAACGCTGTAGGCTACCCGTACCCAGAAAATACCCATGTCTGCATCATATTAAGGACCTGACCTCTCCAAAAAACCCACGTCAGGACATGAGGACATGACACGATCTCTACGGATTTGCACGATATTTGCTCAGAATCTTTTACTGTAGTGGCTGCCCCCCTGCCCGAGGCTGAGTGGATCGGACCAGCGCAGTGGCGGCTCTAGGATTTGTTTGCAATGTTTATTGTATGCCGTTGATATCTTATTGGCAACTTCTAATCATGGGGGCCAACCATTTTGTTGTTTAATGTATGTAGCATTAAGTATAGGGTCCCAACTGGGGGTATTGGTCCACTGGGGGTGTTGCTCTCAAATTAGGTATCTCGGGACACGGGGCCCTTCCTGATCCCGGTGGAAGCTAAATTAAAATTTTTCCTCCACTGGACCAGCGGACCCACCCCCTCAGCGCCGCCCCTGAGCAATAGTATTGCGTTATTGCGTCAAACGATGCCTTAATCGGCGTAGTCTCTCGGGCGGTGGGGCGCCTTCTGTCGTTCGTTCGACGGTCGCTGGACGCAGCGTTTAATCTTTGCTCAGGCCGTTTCTGGGGTGGGGAAGTTTGCTTAGTTCCCCGGTTTAAATTTCAAATCCCCCCTTGGAAATTTTTGAAAACTACATGGACTAACAGCGGCCCCTAGCAGAATTCCCCCGGCTTTGTCAGTCCCCCCGTCCGGCTTTCTCAGTTTCCTCCAGGAGTCTAGATTAAACGCTGGCTGGACGCATATTGACTCCCCACCCCGCGCCCCCATTGCCCCACCCCCCCCCCCCAACCGAAACCCTATCTGAACCCGACGACGACGACGACGACGACGACAGGCAGAGGCCATTGCATGGGGAAGCGCCCTGCTGCAGCAGGTCGCCTCATTCTATATACAAGAGCATATCGTCATCGTCGCTTCTTCGACTCGAGCAAAAAACGTCTTTTCGCCGACGAATAATTTCCACGATTCGTCCGGATACGGACAACGCGGACGACATATAGGACACGATGTTGACGCGAAGACGACCATCATCAGGCCATGATATTGTCGGCGTTCAATGCTGCGTCCGTCTTATAAAGGACGAATGTTCCCGCTGCGATTTTATATTAGGCCTAATACGATCATTTTTCGTGAACAGACTTCGCAACGCTGGCGGCAATATATATATATATATATATATATATATATATATATATATATATATATATATATATATATTATGCCCTCGGTACTTCATTCCCGAGGGACTTATGATAAAAAAAAAATTGTCCGGAGACATGAAATTAGTGTGCTAGCTCTCGTTCAAGGTTGCAGATTTGGAAATGTTCCTCGGAATGCGATGGCGTTGAAACGATGGCGAATGCGATGATTATATATATATATATATATATATATATATATATATATATATATATATATATATATAAAATTATTATTAGGCTATAACCAGAATCCGTTCTAACGAAACTGTAGGCCTGAGTGGAGGCCTATAAGAAAAGTCACTGGTCTCGACCGTAGGGGCGTACCTACGGGTTCGAGTCGCTGGATATCGGTATATATACCCGCCCCCCGTGGCGTCGCCAGAATTTTTTGGTTGGGAGGCAAAAACGGGCTGAACGCATATACTGTCACATTCCTTACCCCCCCCTCACCCCTCCACAGAAAACTTTCTCACCGGATTTGCGCGAATCTGGTAAGTGGTCTGGGGCAGGTTGGAACGACTTGACAGTTGACCCATCTGGCCATTTGCCCTCCCCGTGGCGACGCTATAATGGCCATTTGAAACGACACTATACAAAGTCTTTCAGAAATCTATTCTCTGTCAAAAGTATAAAAAATCAATCGAGAGATAAGATGGCGCTTAAGAGAGCTGGTTTCTTCTATTACAGGTTTTATAGACCACAAAAATATTATAAACTTGATACCCTGTTTGAAATTGGACAGAGCAGTGGCGTAACGTGGGCGAATTTGCGCAAGGGGGCGACCCGACTGCGCCGCCCCGGGCCATTTGGGCCCCAAAGAGGGGTCTAAGCTAGGTTTTATCAGGTTAACCCGTTCTGTAACTTCTTAACCCCTAACCATAGAAGTGAACGTGCTGACGACCTTTTTTTTTTTTTTTTTGCTCGTCAGGGGGCTAAAAAGGAGGTGATGACCCCTCACCCTCCACAGAAAACTTTTTTCAACTTTCTCCTGGTTTGCAAGTGGTCTTTGGGGCCCCCATGACAAAGATGCCCCCCGGGCCCCCAAAAGTCACGCTACGCCACTGGGACAGAGCAAGGACTAGTGCTACAGTTGGCTATAGATATGCAAAAATTCAGAAGAGTGATGAAACAAATTAAAACCACATATCCTTGTGTCCCCATCTTTGTTGTGTCAAACCGTACTAGAATTGTCAATATATTCTGTCTCAATTTTTTCTAGAGCTTTCGAAATGCCACGAAAAATAATGAGCCATTTGAAACGACACTATGCAAAGTCTTTCAGAAATCTCGACCAGGGCGTAGCGACGGGGGAGTATATCGGTATATATACCCCCCAGTGGCGTCGCCAGGAATTTTTGGTTGGGGCAAAAGGGGCTACCGTGTCAGATTCCTTACCCACCCCTCACCCCTCCACAGAAAACTTTCTCACCGGATTTGCGCGAATCTGGTAAGTGGTCTGGGGCAGGTTGGGGCAGTTGCCCCATTTGTCTACGCCCCTGACCCTAGCTACGCCACTGGACCTAGGTATCGAAGCGGATCGAGGCGGCAATCAGTTGTAAGGAGATGCTACCAGGGCGCGATTTGTAGGGGGAAGGCCTCGGGGGAATCTTTCCCCCACTGCCCAACTGCTTCCCTTTCTGCTACATCCCCCCACCACTTCATCCCCCACTGCTACATTTCCCAACAACTACATCCCCCCAAGCTCGACATATTCCCCCCACTGCTCCAGGTCACAAATCGCACCCTGAAGCTACTACGCATTAGCGTCGCCACGGGGGCAAATGGGGCAACTGCCCCCCCCCAACCTGCCCCAGACCACCTACCAGATTCGCGCAAATCCGGTGATAAAGTTTTTTGTGGAGGGGGTGGGGTGTGGGTAATAAATCTGACACACCAGCCCCTTTTGCCCCCCCAACCAAAAATTCCTGGCGACGCCACTGCTGCTACGCTAACGCTAACGCTAGGAAGAGATGTCGATGATGATGATGATGATGATGATGATGATGATGATGATGATGATGATGATGATGATGATGATGATGATGATGATGATGATGATGATGATGATGATGATGATGATGATGATGATGATGATGATGCCTTGGGTATTCGACGTCTTGCTGTTTGTTGCGCGTGTGTTTGTGGGTGTGTATGGCTGTGCGTTGGTGTTGGCGCAGTTGCTCTCGCTTGCACCGGCGAATGGGTTTGGGTCCTAGCAACGAGTCAACGTCACGCGTTGAACGGACTACGAAATGAGCGCCTCGTAGTCGTCGTCGTAGTCGTCGCCGTCGCCAATAACTTCTCCTGCTCCGCCTTTCTCAGATTCGCTCGGAAAGTCTTCGGAAGTTGTCGGCCTTGGACGGATGGATGGATGGATGGATGGACGAACGGATAGAGCCGAAAACGCCGATAGGCCTAACAGGTGGCAGCTCTAACGACCACCTGCGAATGCGATGGCAGCTTAGTGGGGCTTAGTCGATCTTTGCCTCCTTAATTAATTAAAGTCCATAGCCCGATTTAAAGTGGATCAGGAGGCATTACTGCCCGTGTGAAGAAAGCCACTAGGGGGCGCCAATTAATGGGGCTTGAACCTCGATCGCTTCTGTCAGCCTACCGCTCCATCGCGTAAAACTCACTCCATCTTCCGCCCCCCCCCCCACCCCCCGTTTTACCGGTCGTAAGAAGATGCAGAAAAGCATCCGAATGAACGAGGCCCACCTGTTGGTTCTGGGAACGAGGGCACGATTTGAAAATTCGCTCCAAGGACACCTGTGCAAGAAGAGCGCCGACACCGGCAGGTGGCGCCAGCGGTGGTTCGTTCTCTACAAGAACCTGCTGTTCTACTACGAGAGCGACGCGAACCCGAAACTGTCGGGAGTGGCCCTCCTCGAAGGTTGTCACTGCGAGAAGGTCGTTTCTGGAACGGCGGCGAAAGGAAAGGAGAGCGAAAGACAGGTGAGCTGCTGGTTACCTTTTTTCCAGGCGTTCCATTTGTGCCGAGATCAACCTCCCTGGTTCGGTAGAAAAGTTTGGGTAACGGGATTCGCCCCCTCCCTAGGCCTACTGGTTTACCGTTTACACAGTCATCGGCATTAGTTGTTTCTCAGTGTGCGGCGCCCCAAAGCTCTGGAATTCACTACCAACAACACTTCGCATAACTAACAAATTATCATCTTTCAGATCTGGTCTTAAAACACATCTGTTGGACTTGGCTTATCCCCCTTAGATTGCTCTCCCGCCGTTTCGGACCGATCTTCTGGCTTGACCTGGCTCTACCCGGCTACCGTAATGCTATTTGGATTTGGTGCGCCATCGGCTGATACCCTGGGCACGCTATAGAAGTTGATTGATTGATTGATTGATTGATTGATTTAGAGAATAACCCTCTGACCCTCTGACTGATCTCTGGAAGGACCTGGTCTTTTGCAGATGGATTTGAAGTACCATCGATTGATACCCTTAGGTATTGGAACTGGTGCTATAGAAGTTCATTATTATTATTATTATTATTATTATTATTATTATTATTATTATTATTATTATTATTATTATTATTATTATTATTATTATTATTATTATATCGGGTTGGCACCAGAGGCGTAGCCAGGAATTTTATTGGGGGAGGGGTATAAGTTTGGGGAGGGTATATATTGTTATATATACCGATATACCCCCATCGCTAAGCTCCTGCTTGGCACCCTAGGCATAAACTTCTATTAGGTCTCTAGGCTCGTTCCCCTTTTTGATAGTCTACCGTAGGAATGGGGAAGATATTGTGATTGGGCTAACCCACTTTTCAATGTTGTTACAACTCTGCTGAACTTCCTGTGGCCCCGGTTACAGATATGTTTCATGCTAAATCTTCGCTTGACATCTTAACTATTGCTTTTATTGCCGTTCACTGCTATTCTACTATTAATTTTCCACAAGTGGTCTGCTAGAACCTTCTCAGGCAGCATGGTTTTAATCAATCAAGAAACTTCTATGGCGCCATTATTATCGTCATGATATCCTATGGCGCACCAAATCCAAATTGAATTAGGGATGATGTTATGTTCAAATGTATACCGGTAATTGCATTGTTTGATATTGATTGCATCTAATAAAGTTCTCTCTGTATGTCTGTCTGTCTGTCTTTGTCTGTCTGTTTGTCTCCAGGGGCGTAGCCAGGAATTTGATTTGGGAGGGTATAAATATTTTGTGTGGGTATAAATCTTAACTATAAACCACATAAACCACATATAACCACATGTAAATCACATAAAAAAACTTTAAGGTAGACTGATTTTTTGGGAGGTATATACCGATATACCCCCCCCCCGTTGCTACGCCCCTGTTTGTCTCTGTCTCTGTCTGTCTCGGTCTTGCTCTCTGTCTGTCTGTCTTTCTCTCTCTCTGCCTTTCTGTTGACATTAGATTTTTCATCACTTGTGATGTATATTCTGTGTTTCTCTAAGACATGCTCGATTTCTAGTGCATGCAATCCTTTAATGGAACTCATGTCACCACTTGACACATGACAGGCTCTTCTCTCAGTCATGATTTTGACTTGCAATTTTATTTTCAAGCAACAGGTGAGACGGAATGACCAGGTGTTTTGCGGATGGATTTGAAGTACCATCGATTGATACCTTTAAAGTATTAGAAATGGTGCTATAAAAGTGCATAATTATATTATTAGTTTACTGATGTCTAGTACGCTATTTTGTGGTTTAATAGTCTTTTAATTTGTTGTACAAATTCGGGTTTGAACCATTTTGCTTTGGGTGTAGTATGCATGGTGTTCTATATTAATTCATTATTGTAGTTGCATTGTTATTATGGGTTAAAAGAGGAGTTTGATTTAAGAAGCTGTTGCAGTGTGAAGATAGACATAAATGACGATGTTTGTAATATTAGCTGGAATTCTGCTGTAGGCTACTAAGCATATTCATTCAGGATTCTAGCACCTTACAAAGGTGCTATTTATAAGCAGATGTTGTTGAAATATGTAGCTCTTAGCAATATTGAACATGCTATCGTAATTTAGCTTTGTTATTTGCATCCAGAAGGTTCATAGGATTGTGCTAATGAAAATGAGTAACACATTTCGTAATCTCTCAGAGATAATCTGAGTGAATAATAAGCAACCTGAGAAAAAAGATTCAATGTCATGTCATGTCATGTCATGTCATGAAGCCGTCGTCGCTATGCAAAGGTTGTCCACAACGTTCAACAATAATTCTCCAGTACTCCCTTTTTTTAAAGCTGCTTTCATTAGTGGAGCCCCTTTCATGTTAGACCATGACATAATGTTGTCTATCCAGCTGGTTCTGGGTCTGCCTTGATTCAATTACGTTCCAAATTACAACGTGCTTGTGCTCCACTATGCTGCTAGAGTGAAGTGTGATAGAGCTCTTATATAGTCTGTGACTGAATTGAAGATGAGATAGTATTCCTGCATGTATTATTCTCCCATGCTTTCTATATATTTTTTTATCAATTCAGAGAACCGCCCTGAAATTCAAGGCACGTGTCCAATTGTAAATTGAGTCATTGTCTAGCGTGATAACGCAGGATCAAAGTTATTATAGCGCATGATAATTGTGTTCTTCTGTGCTGATTCTCGTGTATCTGTGGCAGTTAGTTATGCATCTTGTGTTGTGTCTTTGGAAGTGAGATGAAATGGAATCTCTGCGACGACGCAGGGTTCACACAGTGCGACAGTATTTGGCTCTGTATAGGGAATCTGACGTGCCTTGAGGGAGTCTGACCGCTAACTTGTTGAGAAGATGGCTGCACTGGGTCGAGCCCCCACTTTTTGAGAGGCTACAACAGGGAAGAGAAGGCATAGCGTTGGGTCCACCACTTATTTATCCACCCCACTTATTTATCCACCCCCGCTTATTTATCCACCCCCACTTATTTATCCACCCCCACTTATTTATCCAGGTAAAAAAATTTTTTTTGGGTATAAATCTTAACTATAAACCACATATAGCCACATATAAATCACATAAAATCTTTACGGCAGACTGATTTTTTAGGGCGATATATACCGATATACCCTCCTCCCCGTCTCTACGCCCCTGGCCCCACTGTGTCGTCAAAAAAACTCCAGCCCCTGAGCAGAAGCATGCATTGCAGACATGGCACGTGAATGACAATGATAGCACCTTTAGCATAGTTGTATACAGTGATGGAATTCTCAGGAGATAGAAATTGACTTCAGAGGCATTCGTGCTTGATGTGGAGACCTGAAGCGTTGTCCTCACGGGACGTGTTTTGCTCTCGGGGAATTATTGAATGAAAACTACCGGTACTTCATTGTTTTTACCGTAGTGTTTCCGTTGTTTCTGATGGCCGCTTGCCTTAGTGCTACGATTTCCATCTTCATTTGTGTATTTGTTAGCGGTTCGTTTTTCCAGCATTGAATTATTGATCAGACGAATCCGGTTTATCGTGAATACCTCTGTTTGCATGGATTAAAGTCTGCTGCGCGTAGGTCTCGTGGTGAGAACAAGCGTCTCGGGGTGCATTGGAGAAAGAGAGATCTGAATAAGTTATGAGGAGGCATAAACCTAATTGTGGACGCAAACAAACTCAGTCCTTCAACCGTTAAACAAACATTTCAACTGATCAGCTGGATGGGAACTGCTGTCCTTTAGATAGCAGAGTCCAGGGATATTTCTAGGATTGTGAATTTAGGAGGTGTCAACCTCAAATTGGGGTTGTCCGGAGCTAATTAGTATGCATTTTGTATGCATACCATTGTCACATTACCAAATTTTGGGGTGTCGACCTCAAATTGGAGGTGGGGTGTGGGTGGGGTTGGGGTGGGGTGTAAAAATATCCCTGGCAGAGTCACTGTTGATTTTAGCAGGTAAAAACAATTATTTTGAGAACAGAGGTTATTTATTCACAGAACAAGGAACAGGAAAATCGTTTTGATATTGCAAACATCCGTGCTAGCAGAAAATAAATGTTCCAAGTCACCAAATTATATTTATTGTCATTGCTGGCAATGCGCCTTTTAAAAGTGTGATTGAATTCATACGATATTTCTATTGAAACATTCAGTTATTAGACTGCATAAGAAATACTGTTGAAACGCACCTAGCATATACCGGTACGCTGTGTCTTTTCAATACTATCAGTGGCGGTTCCACCATGTTGATTACTGGGGATGCATCCCCCCATGGTCCCCACTGGGGTTCCGGATGACCTTTTTTTGCTTGTCAGCCTATTTTCCGGTGAGTTTTTAAGAAAATTTAGTGAAAATACTGCGAATGACCCGCTTTTTTGCTTGTCGTCCTGTTTTGCAAGGTTTATTAACATTCAGTGGGTAAAACACTAACTTTTTTCACTATTTTCTTTTGTTTTTTCTTCCTTACTTTGCATTCCCCCACCAACTTTCTATAAAAATTTTTCATCCCCCCCACCAAGAATTCCTGGAACGGCCACTGAATACTATAGACTGTTTTCAGTCGTATTAATTTTATGTATCATAAATAATATTATACGACACTGTTACAGACTCTGATATTTAAATTTTTTTATGAAGTATCACATGTATTTCAATATGTTTCATATTCTATTAATGGTCAATGAACTCCTGGTTACTGTATTAATCTGTGACTCTATAATTAAGGATTTCTCGTTATTATTACATGGTTGCTAAAGCACATTAGGCCTAAGTCATTCGCAAAGTGAAGAATCAATTAGGTAGTGGACAAATTGTCCCAGGTTGGTGGACAACTTGTCCCAGGTTGGTGGACAACTTGTCCCAGGTTGGTGGACAATTTGTCTCAGGTTGGTGGACAACTTGTCCCAGGTTGTTATGCAGTGGCTAGGGTCAGATTCGAACCCGCTACTGTCCGGTTGCGTGCCAAGAATCATACCACTACACCACCGCGTGCCCTTGTTTATAATGTTCAGTTTATTTTTATACAATGATCCTTTGTGCTTGTCTTTCATGTTATACGATGTTTTGAGTGTATAAATAAGCCTCTTCTTCAACTAACTATAGAGCAGTGCTGGCTTGGTCTTTTTATCTCTGCTTAGGAGATCTGCATTACAGACTGTGTTGATTCACCTGCATGGCTTATTGTTATCCTATGACATTGTCCCTATGAAGCCTTAGTTATTAACGGAAAGAGATAATTATGTTGTTTTTCCCATTTTCTTTCCTGTTTTCTCCCCAAATTCAGGGACTCTCTTCCTCTGTACATCAGACCTTTCAAAAATGACGAGTACCGGTACTTACAAATCCCGACTTAGGACCTGTCTTTTCCAGTTGGCTTTTTCCTGTGTAGTCTGCCTTCCTGCCTTCCTCTCTGACTGATTGAGGAAATTGAGTGATCTTTTGTGGATGCATAGAAAGTGCCATCAGAATTCCTTTGATACCTGATGTATGTTATAAGATGCGTAGTGATGACCAGTGCTTTTTTGGGAAAGAAATAATTTCTGGTCTGCAATATTATATTTCTGGTATGGTAATATTAAATTCAACCTCATCATCATCATCATCATCATCAATCATCATCATTCATTTATTCATTCATTCATTCATTCATTCATCATTCATTTATTCATTCATTCATTCATTCATCATTCATTCATTTTTTTAGTGGATCATTCATTTCATTGCTCTAATTTCCATAATAATAATAATAATAATAATAATAATAATATTATTATTATTATTATTATTATTATTATTATTATTATTATTATTATCATTATTATTATTATGGCCATTTCTAAAGCATAAGTTCACAGTACAGCAAAATACCTTTGGCATATCTTCATTTTGATTGACAAATTACTTATGGAAGAATATCTGGCTATGTTGTTCTGTGGCTATAACTAAGATAGTTTCAAATTTATTCTATAACATTCAGTGACTTGTAATAAATGAAAGATGTCCTCAGTGGCATATCCAGTATTCTGGAATAGAGGCATGTCGACATTTTCTGGTTAAAAAAGTCTTGACGAGCACAAGTAAAACGTCACCCTGTCAAGCGCTTTCAGCTTAATGCATTCCTGCCTTCTCCTCAATCTCTTATACTACCTGCCCCCTCCCCAAACTGCTCAGCGGTTTTGCGTGAACCCGACGACCGGCCCCAATCCAAAATATGGGGGCGGGGGTGGGGGGGGGGGGCACCCGTGGCAATGCCAATGGATGTTCTTAACCAATGTTCCTAAGATGATTTTAAGCTTCTTTATTGCTCTCTCCTTCTGTCTGTCTGTCTCTGTCTGTCTACCGGTATATAATGCAAGTCATACATCTCTGATTTCCTCAGCATGCGCATGCTTTACATTCGCTACCAATTTTTAGAACGAGATTAAACATTCATCCTTTTGACCTGGCTTTATCCACCGTAGAGTGCCGCCTGGTTGTCCGGCCGGATATCCTGGATTTGATCTGGATCTTGAGTGATTTTTATCTGGTGTGCCATCGGCTGATGGTTCTGTGCGTTATGAAGTGGCGCTATAGAAGTTTAAGGATTATACTAGATTTATTAATTTATTTATTTATTTTTAAAAAACAGTTGATATGCATATGTTTTAGCTTAACGCTATGTATTTCAGCTGTTTATTCAGACTCATACCATTGGTGTAGCCATGGGGACAGGGGGTCGGCCTCTATTCGGGCTGGGACTGGTCGGGGGGATTCGTGCAGAATCACTGAGTAGTTGGGAGGGGGTGTAGGTAGTATGAGAATGAACGAAAGAAGATAAAATCGCTGGGAGCTTGACACAAAGAGGTTTTTAAAGCTAAAAACGTCAATGTTCCCCCCATTCCGGAATCCTGGCTACGCCACTGACCCCCGTACATATACTATTATACATCTTAATTAATTTCAACATTACTAGTAATTAATTGGTAAAAATAGTTAAATTTTTAAGGGGTGGTTGTGGTTGCAGGCTCAGAAGCATAAATAAATAAATAAATATACATATATATTATTATCTATGGCAATTTATATAGCGCAGTAACATAACTGGAGCTAAAGTCAAGAGCGCTTTGCACACACACACACACACACACACACACACAAATATATGTATGTATATGTGTATATATATATATATATATATATATATATATATATATATATATATATATGTTCTGTTCTGTTCTGTTCTGTTCTTTAGCCATCCTACACTATGTATCACATCTCTCCATGTCTGTCGTTCTTCTGTTTTCTGAATCAGTCCATGTTGTTATGTTATTATGTTATATATATATTTTATATATATATATATATATATATATATATAAATATATATATATATGTATATATATATTTTAAATATATATATATATATATATATATTAAAGAAGTGTTGTTACTGGTATAGGACATAGAATATTGCCGAAGGGTGTTCAGCTTGAGCGGCCTGAAAATACCTGAATTTTGCAGATGGTCAA
This sequence comes from Metaphire vulgaris, assembly GCA_018105865.1. NCBI lineage: Eukaryota > Metazoa > Annelida > Clitellata > Crassiclitellata > Megascolecidae > Metaphire > Metaphire vulgaris. Next base: position 9,705,277 of record CM030861.1, read on the forward strand.
CTTGTTATTATGCCTGGCTGATATTTGTTTTTATGAGTCAGTTTTTCCTTGAGGGTTCTGTTTCAGTCTGCTTGACTTCAAGCATCTCTCTCTCTCTCTCTCTCTCTCTCTCTCTCTCTCTCTCTCTCTCTCTCTCTCTCTCTCTCTCCACTGAAATTCTTCACAGGGTTTCCATTTGTGCCATGATTAAATTGTCTGCATTGGTGATTTCAAACACTGAAAGAGATATTTAAAGACGTTGTACTGATCATGAGGGAGGTAGAGTTAGTGAAGATCAAAGAAACAAATTTAGTATTTATTTTTCTCTACTTGCCATTTATTAATTTATTTGGTTATTTGTGTTGTGGTGCAATTGAGGTTAGGTTAGGTTAGGTTAAAAGTCAATTTATATAGCGCCAAAACATGAACGAAAAGTCAAAGGCTAGAGCGCTTTACACTAATACGATGTCTCAAAGAAATAAGTTCTAAGTTTCCTTGTGAACGATTCAAGATATTGAATGTGAGGTGTTAATTCTCGGATTATATTGCTTTCCTAACTGTTGCATTGATTCTCACCCTGAAGTTTATGATCAATGGCTGACTGGCTGGCTGGATGTTTGGTTGGTTGGTTGATTGATTGATTGATTGATTGATTGATTGGTTGATTGAACCAGTCATAGACTCTTTGAGACCCATCAGAATTAATGTTGGTACCCACTAGTGAAGGAATTTTTCTTGGATATTAAAATCTTGAAAACTTCACTATGCATGGAAAGCATAGGGTTTCTCTAATGCTTCCAATGGCGTTGATATTCTTCCCCCCTTTTCGTTGCAAAAACCCAATCTAATTTGTGTTGTATTGTTGCCATGTCAGTGTTTTGTCCATGCTGTTGCAAATCTTTTGCTGAGTGCCAAAAAATTCTGCGAATGGCAGACACACACACACGAGCATAATAATAAACCGTGTGACGTAATTTTTGGACGACCCCTATCCTTACGAAAAATGTTCTCGCTGATCATGCAATGCTTCTTAGGGAACGACGCTTTACGGAATTTGCCTGTTGAGTTAGGCGACAAGTTATCAAATTTTAATTTGAGGTTTTCATGGCCCAGTGTTGGGACCCTATACTTAATACTACATACCTAACAACAAATAGTTGGCCCCATGATTAGAAGTTGCCACCCCAACGGCCCCTCGCCACTTCCTAAATCCTGGAGCCGCCACTGCGGAAGGACACAACCAACCAGCTGCTGCCTCTTCGTCGCATATCTGGATTCTCTATTGTCTTCTGCGACGCAATCTGTGGACCTGTTTTTTTAACCTTTATTTTCCCAGACCCATTCAAAATTGACATACACTCAAGTAAACTTATATTTAGACACTTTCTGATGTATAGTAACACAAAAAGTTGAAATCAGAAAAAATTATTCAAGATCACGGATGGTTCCCAATTGGGAACGTTGGGTCATTATGAATTGGAAATGCCAAAGGCAGTAATTTTATAACATTAGGCTGTACAGTATGTAAATTTTTGAACATGCCTTATCATCTTAATTAATTAATTAAATTAATTAATTATTAATTAATTAATTAATCATTGGTGTGGTAACCCCAAAACACACGATGAGGTTTCATTCTTTCATTCGTGACAATAAGCACCTCAGATAATGTTTGACTTCATCATGCTGAAAAGAAACAAAGCCGTCTATCAACAGCCAAACAACCACTTCACGTCGAAATTCACGATATCTGAGGCGATCGTCGCTGAAACCACCTTGCATGTAGCTTCCATGCTGCAACCACTGAAATATTGAATGCATTGACAAGCTTCCATCACTATTTTTTGGATTTGATCTTGGGTCGACCTGGGCAGACGATCAAGAAGATCAACCTGTTGAGTTCCTGCCCCCTGTGAGTTTTTCTTTCCTCAAACTCCATTCACACGACGTTCCATCATGACTGGGTTGAGACCAGAGCTACTAGGCTTACTATCAAAATACTACCCTTCTCTGCAACACGGTACACATGAAGCTAACAAAATATCAAATGGTTGGCCCAAATGTCTGGAATGATTATCACTGAAGGAAAAAACTGTTGCCACATCCCAACGGTCCAACAATAGCTACACAATTGTGTGCCAGAACAGGTTACTATATTCATAAATCCTGTCTTACGTATTTGCCGGATTGCCGCCAATGCTAGTGAAATATCAACAACTGTCAGCCTATTAGCCAGACCCAACGTTCCCAATTGGGAACATGGCTGTTCAATCATGTCTTGTAACCAATCGGACTCAAAATCATGCTGGTCATAGTTGAATAAAATGAGCCATTATGGTAAAATAAATGTTGACATTTAGATTTTATTTTAAAATGTATCCGCATATCTTTTTCGGATTTTATTGCAATTTGTACAAAAATACAACAAATTAGCAGAGATATTTTATACAGAAATCAAAGATAGACATGTGCTCTAAACAAAAGCTCCAGGATGATATAGCTTGACCTGTTTTTTTGGGAAAATAATTAAAAATAAAACCGACTTGTCATCTGCAAAGGACAGTTTTTACGACCGCAAAATCATAGATTATTTAGTATGACAGCATTCAGGGCAGTACTGCCAACTCTTCTGCCTCCTCTTCCCCTCCTATTTTCCTCCTCCTCCTCCTCCTCCTCCTTCTCCCCTCTTACTCCTCCTACTACTCTTCCGTTTTTCTTCCAATCGCCTCGTTGCCTCGTTTACTGGTTTCATCCATTTGTGTCCTGTGTAATTGTCAGCACTCCTGACGAGTTGTCAATTTCCACTCGGCTGGAAATTAGCGGTGATGGATTGGACGGCTGAGGTTGAACTTACCTTAGGGATCGGCAAAGATAGAAGCGCCTGGAAATTACGTCGCGGTACACACATCCTGTCATGTCGTTGAAAGAGGCTTATAATTTCTGTGGACCTTTGTTGGTTAAGACCACGCAGGGCAGATTACTACTGAACCAACCCAACCCCTTTTATTATTATTATTATTATTATTATTATTATTATTATTATTATTATTATTATTATTATTATTATTATTATTATTATTATTATTATTATTATTATTATTATTATTATTATTATCATCATTGCAGTGTTTTCACACAGACTTAATTACTTAGCCTCCTATTATTATTATTATTGTTGTTGTTGTTGTTATTATTATTATTATTATTATTATTATTATTGTTGTTGTTGTTGTTGTTGTTGTTATTATTATGTGAAAGTTACATGGAAGGCAGCAGTGTTTAATCTCTGGAGTGTCACGGATATATTATTATTATTATTATTATTATTATTATTATTATTATTATTATTATTATTATTATATATATTATTGTGTCATTCTCTCAGTGGCATAGTGAGGCAAAGTGCCGCATGGGGCGAAAATTGAAGATGCCACCCTTCAGTGTCAACAAAAAAATGTTTGACGAGCAAAAAAAGTCGCCAGGTCAATTTTGGCGCCCCCATCTGCTCACTACTGCTGCCCTTGACCATTTTTATCCGGTTACTGGAGTTTGATTTTTAATTACTATTTTGCGCATTTTGTAATCGTCTTAACGGTTTTTCATATATTATAACATTGAGACGAATTTCTGTTTTTGGATTATTTTAAAAACCGAAAATGCCGCCCACAGAGCTAGTGCCGCCTGGGGCAGTTCGCCCTGCCCTCCCTCTCCCTCGCTACACCACTGCATCCTCTTTCCGTTAATCTGTATTTCTGGTCTTGTTTCTAAATCTCTTGCTCAAATATTTTTATGCACCCATGTTTGAACCTCAACTAACGTAAACACGCCCGCTTCTATCAGAATTGCATCTGTTTCTTGTTGCGAAGACTGTAAAACCAGGGACTTTGTTCGCTTTCAGCATTGAATATCTTTCTTATCTTTGTCCGAATTCGACGAATTTTGTTGACTTGTTATTTGTGCAACGACAGTAGAAGTCGTGAATGTCAGCGGAGCAGATGGCAAATGACAGAGAATGAGCCAAAATGCCCACAGCAATATTTCCTTCAGGAAGTGAATAACAATTGTAATGGGGGATTGTCATAAGACGATCTGAATGGAAACATATAACTGAAGTTTTCGCATTTACCTCGCACATTCGCATTATGAAATCAGTTGGGTATGAGATACACTGTATGCTTTGTTGGCAGATATCATTTGTAAAGGGTGGTGCAAAAAAACCAGACTAGTTGTATTTGGGTTTGCATTTAATATAGTTCGGTTTTTTGTGCCACCCTGCATACTAAAGTAGCGTAAATCTGAAATTAAGCATCTTTGGCTGTTGGTGGATATTGTAAATTCAGTTAATCAGTTGTAGTTAATGTAATAGAAATTTCCACAGTACAGTCACATTAAAATTTATTTTTGGGTAAAATTTTGAGAGCAAAGTTTCCAGAACACAATTGAACCTAAATCTAAGCAGATAGTGGGCAAATTACCAGAAGTTCAGTTTGTTAACATGAAATGTGATGACCATGTGATAAGTTTGATGAATGAACTCACAGTAATGCAATGGCGGCTCCAAGATTTGGCAAGTGGGGGGGGGCGTTGTGGTGGCAACTTCTAATCATGGGGGACAACCATTTGTTGTTAGGTATGTAGTATTAAGTATAGGGTCCCAACAGGGGCCACTGGGGGGCAGGCACTCAATAGGGGGCAGGCACTCAATAGGGGACACGGACCCCCCGGCCCCCCCTGTGGAGCCGCCACTGCAGTGATGTGAATTTTGACATTTGTACATTACTCATTCATGGATCTATGTTAGATAAAACCACACAGTGTGATGAGTACCCAGTAATCTTGTAGTGATAGTTTTTCTTATTTATTTTGCTCCGCGCTTGCGTTCAGCTGAAGATACGCAACTGATATATGAAATTATGTTCACTTTCCTGCTCCGGTGTTCATAAATAATGAAAGAATTAATTGAATTTGATCTCTCTCATCTGTTTCCTGCTAGTCAGTGATTGACCATAAGGGTCAAGAGATGGCCTTGCGCTGGTCCGGCGCCGTTGATTGGTTGGCCTGGATGTTGTCATTGGATAAAACAGGGAAGACGTTTTGATGGGTTTTCGTGAATTATTGACTTTTTCGAAAAGGAAAATAAGCAATTTTTGTATCTGGTCAGAATCGTTTGAATTTTGGTGCTACAAATAATTGTTCTTGATCGATTGCGGGTTTCTTAGATTGGCTTGACAGACATTACATAATAATGATTATGATGATGATGATGATGATGATGATGATGATGATGATGATGATGATAATGATACTACTACTACTACTACTACTACTACTACTACTACTACTACTACTACTACTACTACTACTACTACTAATAATAATAATAATAATAATAATGTGATTTTAAGTGGTTTAGGAGGCCAAGTAAACCTGTGTGAAAACCACTGTTGTAACTCTCCACATTCAATAACCTAGTTTCCCAATATAGCCTTTGAATCCGTTTGCTGTTTCAACTGTTGCTCTCTCCACATGACTGCTTAATCTATCGCTTTTTATATTGGGATGATGTAACAACCTATGTTCAGTACCTGGTGGTCAAAGATTTATTTCTCATGAAGTCGCATGTCTACCATCATGGAGTGGAAGTTAAAATGTCCTGTGTAGTATACAGTGGATCCCACTTAATCACATACCGCTTAATTGCATAACCCGCATAATCGCATAACAACATAAAAACCCAAATCAGTGTTTTGAGCGTACAATTAATTATCAGACGTCGCGGCTATTCGCATAGCCCAGTTAATCGCATAAGCAAGGCTTGCACGGCACCTATGCAATTAAGCGGGTTTCACTGTATTGAGAGTTTTCAACAGTTTTGTTGTAATTTTATGTATTGGCGGCAATAGGCATTGAAGCCGGTATCTTGAGGTATGTGAAGAAGAATTTTAATAGTTACCTGACAATGCAGCTGCACACAGCTATGAAGCGCATGCAACGTAGTTTGTCACAGGACAGAACAGCAGAGGCCTTGCATAATGGAAACTCCCAGGGATGCCCAAGATATCCCCAGAAATCTTGTTGTGTATAAAAAATGTCCATAGCATTGAGTGATAAAGAGAAGAATTATCGTTCTTAATTGTTGTGCTTGTGTTTAATAATTATCGTTCTTAATTGTCTGATAATTAATTGTATGCACAAAACACTGGTTAGGGTTTTAGTTTTACTTACACGGTTACTATTACTCAACTATAATCTACCAGTAATTACTGGAAGACAGATTCACTTTTTAAAGTGTTAAACGACACATTGATTCCAAACTGTTATACATCAGTAAAATCTATATCAAGCGTCAGGAATTGACACCCACCATCCCCCCCAACAAAAAATTTTGCTGTGTGATACCACTGCATAACAGAAAAGGATTGAGTATGCTGGAAAAATGCATAGAAAAAAGAAAAGGGTTTTTCTATAACTATTGCTAATTGTCTTTGTGGCAGTACGTGGCATATTGTTGCCGTAGAGATTGCTTCTTGAATTTTAATGATCTACTGACACCTTCATTTGTATCCAGCAATGCCAGGACGGCATAGGGAAACGTCCAGGACGCTGTTTAGGGTTTTCAAGAACTGTTTTTGTGCTGAACAGATTTTCTGCTTTGAAGTCATCGAGTGAGTTGCTATATGCAGTATACTTTGTTATAAGGGACTCGAGTTATAGCATATACCGGTACTATGTTATAAACTACTGCAATCCACGGTTCCATGTGATGGGCTACCGTATTGGATAGTATTGGTTTATACAAGAAGAGTTTGTTTCAAAATGAACCTAGTATGGAAACAAATAGTCATAGATGCAATAGAAATTTACAACCATAGAGATTGTCATGTTAGTCAAATTATATATCTCTTAATATGACTCCTGGACCTAAAATTAATTTCGTTTAAAGTATATTTGAAATGTCCATGCATCACCAATATCCACTATTTTCAACCTCATTTGAGATTTTAAAAGTATCTTGTATCGAATTTAAATATACTGATACAAATGTTCTCTTTTTGTTTCAAAGATACTGATACTAGATACTTTTGAAAAATTGTATTTTGATACAAGATACAAAATACTTTTTGTATCTAAGATATGTATCTAAATACATGTACCGGTATCTTAGATACTTAACAACACTGCTTGTGCCAGATTCGATTGTTTCTGTGTAGATCTTACTGATTTTATTACTTAATGCTACCAGTTTATTTTAAGCAACCTCTATATTCTATAATTCATGTCCGTTAACAGAATATTTTGTTCAGTTGTAAAAGCTGTTCTATAAAGCCAGTATAATACTCTAAAGGTATTGATTGATTTTACTCCATATCCAGATCTGCAAAAGACAAGGTCAACTTAATGACCAGAGTGGGAACAGAATGGGATAAACTATGGAAGTAAGGCCAACTGGGAAAGATGTGTTTGAAGTCTAGATTTGAAAATACTCAGTCCGATGTTGATATGTGTTACAGCCGTTTTTCAATAATAACTTTGGTGAAACAATCAGAATAATTTTCTGCAAGGCCTCTAACTGCATAGCTACACATGTGTGCAGTGCACTGATGTAGCAGTACCCGGTACTTATCATTCATTAAATACTGAACCAAAGGAATGCCTTCTGTCTGTTTTTTTCAGCAAGTATGTTGATAGCTGGTAACACGAGGCATACCTGAGGTATTTAGTGTCCATGGCAGTGGGGTTGTAAAATTAAATTAGCAAGTTAACAAATCTTGAATTAGCAAATCCTGACATTTTATTGACTCAGGATGTAAAACTACAAATAAGCTTTTCTTGCTTTTACTTGTACAAAGAGGTCTTTGATGTACCCAAAGTCAGTTTTCTCAGTTTCTTCTCTTTGTACGCTGATTGGAGCAAGATCACAGAGCTTTTATTTGGCACCCCCTTCAATTGGCGCCCGGGGTATCTGCCCCACATGCCATAATCTGGGTATGATGCTGTTGGTGACCCAGTTTCTATCTGTGTTACTGTGTGGTGTTTGAAATTTCACTTATTCATTTGACTTTTAAAAATCGAATTTGACTTTAGAGACTTGACATTCTGAAACATTATTTGCATCAATTAACATTTTCTATGTGATAATTAGAAAAATACTTAGCTACACGTTATACGCTATAAGTTATACGCTTTGTACAATATACTGTGTACTTATTCACTTCATTTGAAATTCAACAGACGTTTGATTAATGAAGTCATTTTTAATACAGCTGATATTCAATTCAAATCAAGACATCATTGTACTTGCTTTAGAACTATGATCATTAGGAAAACCTGTTAGAAATTAAATTAAACCAATATATTAAATAATGTTTAAAATACTATGGAAGGACACATGTTGACAATGACAATGATCCAGCTTTGGCTGTCTGAAATACAGGAGTTTTACAGTCCACAGTCCGGGAACTGTTTTAAAAGATGCATGGCAGCATATTCATGATTTCACGAAAATACTGAAATTCATTTTACTCAGCTAGTTAGATACCTAGTCCACTACAAATACTGGTGACCATTGTTGCTAAGAAGCTGTATTATCTGTATGAAAGCAGTTCCTCGAAATCAGAGGCGTAGCGAGGGTTTCCGGCGCCTGGGGGCAATGTCTACCATTGGCAAAAAAGGTCGTCGCACATGTTTCTTCTTTATTATGCATTCATTTCACTTACCCAAATACCCAATTTTGGCGGCCCCCACCTCGGCGCCCGGGGTCATATGCCCCTCTGCCTCCCTCGCTACGCCTCTGCTCGAAATAAATAAATGTTTTTGAGAACTTTGGTATCGTGTACTTGTTTTATTGTCGCTCCGGCGTCGAGCGCTGTTCCTGACGATGACGTGAATTTGATACGGGGTACTTACTTAGGCGTCCGTCTTTGTTTCAGCGTCGTTCTAGCTTCGAGTACCGCGCGGCTCTTGGCGATGACATGAATGATGGTTTCGTGACGCTTAATTATATCCAGCCTCTCCAAACTTGAGTGTGATGTATTTTCGGTTTATCGTGAGCACGACTTTTAAGTTCTGTCCGAGATGTGCAAAGGCCATCGATCATCCGCTTGCAACTCCAATTATTTGTCATGCGATTCCCATTTAAGCATTGGTCTCTGTTTGTCATGCGATGGTCTCTTGATCTCCGCGTTCTGTCGCTCCGTCGCATATTTTTTCCCTGTAATGACTGAATACAGTGAAACCCGCTTAATTGCATAGGTGCCGTGCAGGCCTTGCTGATGCGATTAACTGGGCTATGCGAATAGCCGGGACGTCTGATAATTAATTGTATGCAAAAAAAGCACTGGCTCGGGTTTTTATGTTGTTATGTGATTATGCTGGTTATGCAATTAAGCGATATGCGATTAAGTGGGATCCACTGTAATATATTCCTTGTTTTGAGCATCCAGTTGATCATTCTTTTCATCTCATAAACGCCATGGTTCATATGTTCTGCAGTTTTCAATTAAGTTACATATGGTGGCTTTGGCAGTAAGAAGATTCTTTAGATTCTTCTAAGCTTCAGCCAATTGTTTCAGATTTTATTTTTATTTGCATATAATTGTTATACAATAGTCAACTGGCAATGATGAAAGTAATAGGAATAAACTCAGTCCCAAATTCTTCACATATCTCTCCTTTAAACACGTAAGTAATGTGGTCATTCAAAATTTGCATCCAAGATGCGGATGGATTAGGGGCCGTCCATAAAGTACGTCATGCTATTTTTTTTGTAGGACATTTTTGATTGCCTCGCCCCTGTCACAAACCATCACACTGTCTTAGACCCGCCCCCTCGAGTGTGACGTGCTTTATGGATGGCCCCTTAACGTTGAGTAACTGAGGTGTGGTGGTCGCATTCCAGTGAGATATGTCTACAGCAAAATCAGACTGCTTTAAGGCTGAATTTTTTGGTTTACTGTTAAGTTTTCTTAATCTTAGGTGAATCTGCCATCACTAATTTTGCTGCTTGTTCCATAGTTGTGCCAAGATGCAACAACTTTATAATCAAGGTGTATACCTGTTGCTGGTGTTTTGCATTTCCGAGTACCGTATTTGGTGAACGCGGTTCTGTAATTCGACTGTAGGTGGCATTTTTGTTGTTGCCGAATATGAATAGAAGTTTTATTGCGATCAAATCTGCATTCATTCCAGTGACTTAGGGGCTGTCCATTAATTATATCAACAATTTTTGGGTAGACTTTTTCAAATCCCCTTCCTCCTAAATTGTTGACGTAATTTATGGACAGCCCCTTATTGCCTTTGGCCATTTATGGTTTCTATCCATGAAACATTCGTTTGCTTCACTTCACTTGTATCATGGCATTGGGATTTTTATTGCACTTTTTCCACTGTCACTGTTCTTTGGGACTCTGGCATGCAACGTTTAAATTATTCTTTACTTTGTTACTTGTTTATCCGAACAATCTAGTATTATGATCCAGATTTGTTGACATTACTTTGGATGGAAAACAATGTGGCTTATCACTAGTTTTTCTTTTCCCAACACTGTTTTCAGTTATTTCATTAACTATTAAGCCACTATTATGTTCTTTTAATACTTTTATTTTAATGTACTCTTGTATGGTGCGTGTAAACACTGTTGAGTTGAAATAAATCCATTAAACATAAGTTAAGCATAAATGCATAATGCTTAGGACTAACGGGTGTCATCAAGACAGTTGAATAGGAACGGTAGAAAGATGTGCAGATGGTGTTCTGGCTCAATAGAAGTTGGCAGCTGTCATCCATTGGTCACCATTACTCAAATGTTGTCAAGATATATTGCTAGATCATTGGGATAGAAAAATTAACCCGATATATGTAGATTGCTGACGATTATAGATCATCTTAAACTTCTATAGCGCCACTTCACTAATGCACAGAAGCATCAGCCGATGTCACATCAAATCAAAACATTCAAGATCCAGGTCAAATCCAGAGTATTCGGCCGGACAAAGTAGCGTGCAGAGGAGGGGTGGTGGCCCAGGGCGCCAGCAAAATCAGAAATGGGGGGGCGCCAAAATTGACTTGGCAACCAGGGGCGTAGCGATGGGGGGAGGAGTATATCGGTATATCAGTATATATACCCCGAAAATCAGGCTACCTTAAAGCTTTTAATGTTCTTTAAGATTTTCTAATTTTTAAAAGATTTATACCCCCTAAATCACATTATACCCCCACAAATCAAATTCCTGGCTACGCCCCTGTTGGCGACCCCATTTTAGCTTGTCAACTATCAGATCAGACAGAAGGACAGAAGGGGCGCCAAAAACTTTTTGTAGCCCCGGGTGCCCAACGCTATCTGCTCGCCACTGGCCGGACAACCAGTAAAACAAGGAACGAGGCACGTGTGTTCAATTGTTCAATGCATCGTTAAATATTTTTGCCTCCATCGCCTGAAAAGGAAAAAGCACTAATTTAGCTGAGGTGACCCGTGAGATTTGCTGCATGGAAATTGGCGTGTGTGCCGGTGACTATGGAGTGTTGGAAATTCAGTCAGAGACGTCATTTCACTGACACTTTTGACCTGGACAAGTTACAAGTTTGCGAAAAAGTTGACGACCTTTTTTTTTTTTTTTTTTTTTTTTTGCTCGTCGGCCGTTTATAACGGTTAGTTACTTTTCAGACTAGACTACTCCACATCATATCAGGCGCTCCTTTAGGACATAGGACATGTAAAAAACTAAATACTAAATAACACAAGAAAAAAAATTTTTTCCTCAAAATCAGGGGGGGCATTTGCCCCCTGCTCCCCCCAAATGACGTCCCTGCCGGTCGGACGATGGTCAGCCCGAGGAATAATTGACTGTCAAGGTCATAAAAGTAAATGGATTTCGATGAAGGAAGCTATAAATCCTGGATTTAGGCACTTCCTGGGGCTTTGGGACAGACAATGCACTACGAATTCAATTGTATTCTTAATCTTCATCTTCTTGGACATTTAAAGTTACAGTCGAACGACATTCACCACCTTGCTTCTTTCTTTGAATGATTCGTTATTTGATTATACAAATATATATACATATATATGTATATATATATACATATATATATATATATATATACTTACATACATGGGCGCCCGCATAAATTTTTCCAGGAGGGGCAAAACACGATGGTCACAGTTATGTCACAAAATTTTTTCTATGAGGGGCAAAACACATTCTACGCAATGGTCATGGCTAATATTTTAGCAATTTTTCAAATTTCAATGAGAAATATTGGTATTTGCATTTCCTGGGGGCATGTGCCCTCTTGCCCCAATGTGCAGGCACCCATGTATATATATATATATATATGTATGTATATATATATATATATATATATATATATATATATATATATATATATATATATATATATATATATATATACAAGCATCCAATGTAGTTATAAATAAATAAATAAAATAATAATTAAAGAAAGATTAGTATGACATTTGGTATCATCTTAAGACCCATTGGTGTATGGTGTAATTGTAATGTAATTGGCTATTTATATTGCGCCTGGTCAATTAATGTTAACAAGTGCATTACAATGTCAATGATTATACGCACAATTACTGTAAACAGATGGTGCCATCTGTACAGTTTGTCGCCAGTTTTTCCTGTTCATTGCTCTGTGACGCAGATCATGTAAACTGCTTCTATTCTACACCGTTCTTCAATATCATCATGCCATTCTTTGTCTTATTGGCGCCATCCATTTCCCCAAACATCAGAGCTTTGATCTTGCTGTCCTCTTTCGTTCTGCATATGTGTCCAAATAGATGGAGTTTCTTTGCTTTTCTCTTTTCAGCATGGTTTGTTTTGGCTGAATTGTCTTTCATATTCGTGATCTTTATGACCCACCCAATTCTTATTTGGCCTACAGCGAAACCCGCTTAATTGCATAGGTGCCGTGCAAGCCTTGCTTATGCGATTAACTGGGCTATGCGGCGAATAGCTGGGACGTCTGATAATTAATTGTACGCACAAAACACTGGTTCGGGTTTTTATGTTGTTATGCGATTATGCGGGTTATGCAATTAAGCGGTATGCGATTAAGTGGGATCCACTGTATTTATATATAAAGTGATTAACTAATTGTCCTCTTTATTAGCATAGCTTTGAATCATATTATAGCGCTTTGCTATTGTTTGAGCAAGACCATTGCAATCAGCTTTTTCTCAACTGTTCTTTTTGTGTATTTTGCTTTCTTAATGTGGTCGTTACGTTTGCTGCATATTCTTGTGTTTGAATGATATTTTGTTTCATATATAAGAAACGGTGCTCCTGTTCTCTCACTGACTAATATCTTGTGGCCATATCTTGAGGGCCGTCAACAGAAAATATTGGCCGTGGGTGGGGACAAATATTGATTCCGGGCCTCTTGTTTCAAAATCTTGACAAGCAAAAAAAGGTTGTCACTTACATCTTTTACATTGAAATAATTTTTTTCCGGTCAGCACTGGCCCTTTCTTTATTGCCGGGCCTGGGTAAAAATGTACCCTGTCCCCCATCTCATCGGCCCTGCTTATCCTTATCGTATGCAGATGGATTCAGTGTGTCATCGATTGATATCTTTGTTTATTTGAACTGGTGTTAAAAAAATGCATAATTATAATTATTGTTGTTTGCAATTAACCAGCTAAATATTTAGGTAGCTTTAGTAGTGTTTTATGCTCGTGTATATATGTATAGAAAAAGTGGATTTAGGCACTGAAATGCATGCACGGTCAACCATAAACAGTCAAATAGAATTGTTTTGAGACATCAGCAAATGAATTCTTGACCACAACGGCTATAAATTGTTTCGGTTGACGTTAACATTTGTTGTATTCGTTAGATTAGAATGTGGACTCGCTTTCTGTGTCAAACATCGCCAGAACTGTGCTTTTATTTCCATCTATTCTAAATTACACATGTATGCATTTAGCCTGCGCCGGTCATTGTGTGTTATTAAGTTGGAAATCATTCCAATAGGTCTGTGAATGAATATATACGACTGGTCGCATTGTACAATGCAATTGTACTTGAAGCACGCTTTATTCTGGCACTGCTGTACATCTTCATTCTTGGTAAAGGTGACCAAAAAACTCAGACTGAGCCAGAGTTTAATCTAGACCGTTTCCGGGGGGGAGATATTGCCCTTTTCTCTCCCCCCGGAAATTTCAAATTCCTCAGGAAATTTTGGCATCTACATCAACTAACAGCAGCCCCTAACTGACTTCCTCCCTGGCCTTGTCAGTTCCCCCCAGAGTCCAGAGTCTAGATTAAGCACTGAACAGGGCCTGCTGTTTGATTACATTATATCGACACATCGTCCCTAAAAAGAAGTAAATTATTTTTTCTGAAACATGATCTCAACGGTGCTGCAGCATCTAGTTTATTGCCCAGATGTTTTTCGGAACAAGAAGGATGAAATCCCTTTGGAAGATGACAAAGATAAAAGCGCCGTAATTTGCCTTGAATACGTCTTCTATAGCAAACTTATAATGAAGAAACATTGAGGTTGGAGGGCGTTATAAAATCCAGGTTCGTTCCAAGATCTATGATTTAGGAAGATCTAATTCTCTTCTAGCAAATGATTTATTGGAAGTTTCTTGTCTTGTGCATCTTGTTGCTCTTGTATCTGAATCTTGACAATGATATTGGAATAACTAAATAAGGAATAGATTAGATAAATAAAGAATAACCAAAGAATTTCATTAAAATTTGTAAAATAGTTTCTGTTCTGTAACTTGTACTATACTTGAATACGCTTGAATATCCGAAAAAATTGATATGCAACTGTATCTAGCGGGAAATTCATGTATTTCCGGTTTTACATCTTGTTGTTATGTATCTTGTGTCTGATACAATCTTCCAGTGATACTGTTTATTCTTGTGCTGGCATCGCCATATTGGAAGAGTAAGGTTGGTCTTGTATATCTTGTCATTTAATGTGGGTTTCTTTAGAATTTTGACATGTTTTGAAGAATTAAAGAAGTTGCTTTTCAAATAATATTTGAAATGTGCTTTTCGCTATTCTTCACCATGATTAAATTAGGCCTGTGCACTTGTGTAGTGTACAACCTGAATAAATTAGCCATGTGCACTTGCTTAGTGTACAACCTGAATAAATTAGCCATGTGCACTTGCCTAGTGTACAACCTGAATAAATTAGCCATGTGCACTTGCTTAGTGTACAGCCTGAATAAATTTGACATGTGCACTTGCCTAGTGTACAACCTGAATAAATTAGCCATGTGCACTTGCCTAGTGTACAGCCTGAATAAATTAGCCATGTGCACTTGCTTAGTGTACAACCTGAATAAATTAGCCATGTGCACTTGCTTAGTGTACAGCCTGAATAAATTAGCCATGTGCACTTGCTTAGTGTACAACCTGAATAAATTAGCCATGTGCACTTGTGCAGTGTACAGCCTGAATAAATTTGACATGTGCAGTGTACAAACATACGGCCTGTGAGCCACATGATGCCCCAGAAAATAAGTTCTGTAACCCCCAGATAAATTCTGGAACTGTAATATAGCTGCAGCCCCCAACGACCAATTCTGTTGGTCGGAATCTGTTCTGAATTTAATCATTTATTTAATATTTATGGTTTAATTGTCCTTTTCCCCGAAATGTACTCGTGCCAAACTTGCCTCTTCGGTTCTGTTTCTTTTAATAATAATGATTATGACAGCAATGATGATGATGATGGTGAAGACAAAGGCCAATGACTACAATTGATTACGTGAATTTCTTGATATTACATGTTATATTATTACTTTTATTATTATTATTATTATTTGTTATATTATTTCATGATATTACATGTTACATTACATAATAGGGCATCTGGGCATACTTTATTTCATCATTTCAGCTGAGCAATTACTGTTTAATTGTTATGCTTTGAGAGGCAAAATACCCTGTGACCATACAAACAATGTCATGGAATTCTTCAGACGTCTGTCTTTAAGAGGATTACGGACGGATCCACTAAATCCAGGCCAGACACTGTTTGTTGTTCAATGTTGCAAAAATGACATCCCACCCCCACCCACCCACTCAGACCATCAGACATGTTGTACTATTCGTTTTGTTTGTGTCTCTTTCCCTTCTAGTATTGCTTCGCACTTTTGTATCAGAAAGATGGACCCTGCCTGTTTGAGCTGCGAGCTGACAGTGAAACAGAACGTGATGTCTGGATGTCGGCAATCATGGAGGCAAGGTGGGTGATGTGCACGATTTTATTTCTAATCAGAGTACACCCTAAATCAACTTATTATAGTAGTAGTCCTGTGAGTAGTAGTAGTAGTAGTAGTAGTAGTAGTAGTAGTAGTAGTAGTAGTAGTAGTAGTAGTAGTAGTAGTAGTAGTAGTAGTAGTAGTAGTAGTAGTAGTAGTAGTAGTGGTAGTGGTAGTGGTAGTGGTAGTGGTAGTGGTAGTGGTACACGGTTTAGAGTGGTTGAGTAGAGTATCTGTCCTATGTGTCCTATATGTCCGTCCTCAATTGGTGGTTCCTCCCCCGTCTATGACAGCGAAATTTGGGGACTGGTCTGTTTCGAGGGGCAACCCTTTGCTTTGGAACTCACTGCCGGCGGACGTGACTAGGTTGACATCTCCTGAACTGTTCACTAGGAACCTTAAAACATCTTTATTTAACATTTCCTATTAGGGTCACTTGTAAAGCACTCTTGACTTTAGCCTTCGCTATGCGTATTGCGCTATGTGAAATTGCCAGAATTAATTAATTAATTAATTAATGTGAGAACCACTATGTTTAACCCATTATGGTCTTGCTGTGTAATCTCATTCTTTGCCATCTTGTCCTGTTGTATTGGCAGACTTTTAAGATCAAAGTATTATAATGGATGAGGGATGAGTGTCTTGGACGCAGTGGCGGCTCCACCAGGGGGCCAGGGGGGCCCGTGCCCCCCTATTGAGAGCCTGGCCCCCCAGTGGCCCCCCCAGTTGGGACCATATACTTAATGCTACATACATTAAACAACAAATGGTTGGCCCCCCATGATTAGAAGTTGCCACCCCAACGGCCCCCCACTTGCCAAATCCTAGAGCCGCCACTGCTTGGACGGAACTACCAAAGACATGATTTCTACGAATTTCACTCTGAAACAATCATTGACTAAACGCATTATTAATTTATTAATTTTTATATTAATTTATCTATTTGGCACAAAATGAGTTTTACGATTGATTCAAACAATCATTATTCCTTTTCATTGCATGAAAACTCCCAAACATTAGGCTTTCATTTCTGATGCCCAGTTTCTAGATCACAGCTACCATACTGTGCTTTGTAGGCTTACATTAGGACCATTTCACAAGAGGGCTAGTTATGAAGATATTTAACCTGTAACAGATGAGGCCAATAAAACCCTTGTGTATGATCTCAACAAAGTGAACTTGACAATAAATAAAATATATACATATATATACACAGAATATATTTGTATATATATGTATATATATATATATGTATGTGTGTGTGTATATATATATATATATATATATATAATGATGAAGAACTGAAAATCTCTTGACACCCATTATGACTGCATTTGATTATACAGTAGAGCTTCGTTATAACGTACTTAGCGGGTCTATAATGTTGAGTAGAGTTCGTTATATCCAAAGTACATTATATCCAAGACCGTCCAATATGGTAGTGCGTCATGTGGGACCATACATTGTGGTAATGTTATAACCGAGGATATGTTATTAACCGAGTCTTTTATAACGAAGTTATACTGTAGCGTAGTTAGTGAAACTCGGAGAGAGATCCATGTCGCACGGGAACCCTCTTGTGGAATGAGCTTCTGGACGATGTGACCAAGGCTGGGACTTTTGCATGCAAGCTTAAGACGCACTTATTTAAGACCTCGTACAATTTAGCTATTTGACTGTATAGCGCTTTTGTCTTTGGCCTTCGTCATGTTTATGGCGCTCAATAAATTGTCATGTATAGATAGATATAACCGAGTCCTTTATAACAAAGTTATACTGTGGTCATTTAGCCTTTTTATGTTTGAAATATCTTTTGGATTATGAAGGTGTTTTCCGCTTATAGTTTCAGCAAGCTACTGGAACAGAGGGCGCAGCTACAGCAGAAGCACAACCACCTGTTGCAGATACTCGATTCGGAACGGAAGGCCAAGTGGCATTACGTACAGAACCGAAGAGCTGGCCGCCGAAGTCAAGAATCTGAAAACCGAGGTACGTGAATACGGTATATCGAAGCAGTCGATTCAGTACATTGTATGGTCAAGGTACTGCTGAAAGTGTGTGATTTTGAGTTGAGTTGACAACAACAGAGGCTGGGCGATTTAAGAATAATTAAGAATAATTAAGAATAATTAAGAATAATTAAGAATAATAATTATTATTCTTAAAACAAAGATTCTTAATCCAAACTATTGTTATTGTTGTTGTTGTTGTTATTATTATTATTATTATTATTATTATTATTATTTTTATTATTATTATTATTATTATTATTATAGTGGCTTTTATCATTGATTACTAGTGACCTGGAGCAGTGGGGAGGGAATATGCCGAGCTTGAGGGGATGTAGTTGTTGGGGAAGTGTAGCAGTGGGGGATGAAGTGGTGGGGGGGCTGCAAAATGCAGTTGGGCAGCGGGAGGGAGGGAGGAAATTGAGAATAATGAGAGCTTGAATGAAAGGAGAGTATCAGTAAGACACGTTTACATTAAGCAGGCTTAATGGTATCCATATGCACTGTTCAGTCAAGTACTCAATCCATCAATCAATTGATCAATCAATCCATATATCAATCAATCAATTTTAGATATTTTTGAATAAAAACTGACATTTTGTCATTTGAAACATTCATATGTTTTTTTATTTAATTTTAGCTATAGTATTTAACTGAACCAACAAAGAAATTTTACAGATGATGGGAGAGGAACAAGCACTGATGGCCACCATCAAGCTAAGACAGGTGAACTTTTTTGGGCACTTGATGAGGAAACAGGGACTCGAGAACTTGGCCGTGACAGGCATGGTGGAGGGTAAAAGATCTAGAGGAAAACAAAGATCAAAATGCACAGACAAACTAAGAGATGGACTGGAGATAGACTAAGATATGGACTGGAGATAGACTAAGAGATGGACTGGAGATAGACTAAGA
The DNA here is from genome assembly GCA_018105865.1 of Metaphire vulgaris. Taxonomy (NCBI): domain Eukaryota; kingdom Metazoa; phylum Annelida; class Clitellata; order Crassiclitellata; family Megascolecidae; genus Metaphire; species Metaphire vulgaris. The sequence continues at coordinate 9,724,435 of CM030861.1, forward strand.
GATGGACTGGAGATAGACTAAGAGATGGACTGGAGATAGACTAAGAGATGGACTGGAGATAGACAATAGCATTGAACTCCTGAGGAATACCAGAGATTGCGGAAAGTGGAAGTCCATGGCCGCCAATGCAGCAAAATCACCTGAAAAGAAGAAGACTGTTATTATTATTATTATTATTATTATTATTATTATTATTATTTTATTATTATTACTACTTGCAGTTTAATAATTTTTGTATGGCGACTGTTTAAAACCTGATGACTTTTTCTGAAACATGGATAACTGTCTTTAACTTATTTGGAAATACCTCCAGATTGTATGAAAGTGTGACATCAGTGTTATGCTTCAGAGACTGCATCCAATTAAAAGAATGTACCAATGGTTTTCACACAGCTATATAGCCTCCTAAACCACTTTTCAGATTATTATTTTATATTATTATTATTATTATTATTATTATTATTATTTTATTATATTATTATATTATTATTATTATTTTATATTATTATTATTATTATTATATATCATCATTATTATTTTATTATTATAGTATTATTATTATTTTATTATTATTATATTATTATTATTATTACTATTATTATTATATTTTGCTGCTGCAGTTTAGTAATATATTACAAGTTGACAAATTTTAAAAATGAGAATAATATTGCTTTCAGATTCAGGAATATAGGAGAGACAGGCTATCATCAAATCACCTGATTTCTGACCCAGAGAACGAAGAAATTCGTAAAATTAAAAAGGCAAGTTATTGGACCAGAAGATTCTTATGGATATATTTATTGATGAATTTTATTGCAGCAGAAAAATGAAATGATGAATTATTCTGATTTATAACTAATGTGATAGCTCATATTCATTTCAAAATTAATTACATTTTATTATAAAATATATTTGCATTATATTTAAATATTTCTTCACCATACATGAAGCAATGTGTCTAAAGTTTTAATACATGATCGATTGATCAATCAATCAATCAATCAATCAACCAATGATTATTTTATTTATTTGTGAATAACCACTGATTAATTTGTCATATATGACATTAACATTGCTTTGTTCTATGATATTTTTATGCCGACTTTCATTTCAGGTGCAAAGTTTTTTCCGCGGTTGGATGTGTCGAAGACGCTGGAAGCAGATCGTAGAGCTGTACATCCGATCCGATCACGCGGAAAGCATGCGTAAGCGCAACAGCATCGTCTTCGGAATGGTGGAGCAGGAGGAGGAATACGTGAAGCATTTGTCCGCCCTGGTTACCCTCTTCCTCAGGCCATTCCGCATGGCTGCCAGCTCCAAGAAACCGCCGATCACGCACGAGGATGTCAATTCCATATTCTTGAACAGGTCAGCGTTGCGGTTCTTCGTGTTGTTTGTGACGCGTTTTTCATTTCAACTTACATTGCATTACATTTTTGGGCCTACATTTCTTTAAGTGATGTCTATTAGCCAACTCGATGTAAAGCTGCCAGTAGAGTAGGTTGTGCAATCAATCCAATCAATCAATCAATCAATCGATCATAAAACTTCTATAGCACCATTATAATAATGCATTTAGCATAAGCTGATGGTTGCTTTGGAGTGTGTAATCATTTATGGTTTGGTGTAGTTATGTGTTTTTTTTTCGGACATGTTTTATTCTCCTAATATTTCACGACTGTCAACATTTTCCATTCTTCTTCTTCCTATTCTTCTTTCAGCGAGACTCTTCTTTTTCTCCACCAGATATTTCTCAAAGGTTTAGTTGCGCGCATGGAGAGCTGGCCGACACTCGTACTTGGTAAGTCTACCAAGCTGTATGCATCACACGTCTGTTTGTAAATAATTGAATTCCACGGCAAACTGTGGCCGAGTGAGTTATATTGCCAATTTGTACCTGACAGTTTCTTCTTCTAGCGAATGCCTTTCTTTCTCAGCCATTCAACGGCATCAGGTTGAGCCTGATGCAGGGTCTCGAGTCCTCCTTCGAATCTGGTGAGGTGGCAGTCATTGACTATGTGGTTCATAGTCTGTCTGATGCCGCAGGGCAATTCATTCTGGCTCCCCAACGGTGAAGCCATTGCGGCGCATCGGCCATGGCCTGTTCGATAGCGATCTAAGCGCACTAGGTCAAAGCCGGGTTGGCGCTTGCAGGGTCTGTGATGAGGTGTTTGTTCTTGACCTCAGCAGACTGCCAACTCTGCTTCCATGAGTCCGGAACAGAGAAGTGCAGTATAGGCAGAGACGTCAGACGTTGAGCAGGATGGTCAAAGATGTCCGCATGTATTGGTAGATCTGGTCGGGCATTAATGGGCAGTGAGCTTGGATGTTTTTTAATAGCTGGCGGGACGATGTTACTCTGGCAACCAGTGAGCCGGGGTAGAATGGATGGTTCCAGAGATTGTCCTCATGGAGGAATTCAGTTTGGAGTCGACCAAATGGACGTGGGGCTTCGGCACCATACTGGAGCACAGTATTCTGCAGCAGAGTAGCATAGTGCCAGTGCTGACGTTCTTAATGTAGAAGCGCTTGCTCCCCCACGAGACTCTTGCAATGTTGTTCCTCGAGCCCACCTTTGCCGCAGTTTTTTGAGATGCTCATGGAATGACAAAGTGCGGTCAAGAGTGACAAGATAGACTGGCTGGGCTTCATGTCGGATTCTTTTACCATCAAGTTGTATATTGAGCTCACGTAATGATGAAGCGTGATGTAGATGGAAGACAGATGATACTGTGTTTTGCAGCAGTCGCCATTTTCTGCAATAGTCAGAAAGGAGTGTCATGTCTTTAGTTAGTGTTTCTCAAGCTTGTCAAACTTTTTAGCCTGGGTTGCACAACAGATGTCGTCGGCGTAGATGAATTTTCTTGAGGAAGTTTCCGGAAGGTCATTGATGTAGATATTAAATAGCGTGGGGCCAGAACAGAGCCTTGAGGAAGGCCGTTTGATAGACGCCTCCACCGGCTTGTTTTGTCGCCCAAATTTCTATTCTGGAGAAGAAATGATATAATGTTAGCCACCCATGGGGGAGGCATCTTATCTTCACCAAGAGACCACGATGCCAGACCGTGTCATATCTGTAAGATCGTAGCACCTGTCTTCAAGTTCTTCTGGAATCCATTTTCGATATGCGTTGAAAGGGCCAGGACCTGTTCACAGGTAGATCTTCCTGGCCGGAAACCAGCTTGGTCAGGGGTTAAGAATTCCTCCGTGAGAGGCGCTATTCGCGACAGCAGCAACCTTTCAAGGAGTTTGTAACAAACAGAAAGGAGAGATATCGGTCTATAACTGGCAGCCAGTGCTGGGTCTTTCTTAGGTTTCAAAACAGCTATTATCTTCGCACGACGCCAGATTTTGGGCATGGATTCAGACTCTATGACATAGGATAGAAATGCAGTGAGCCACTTCTTGGCCACAGGGCCCAGGTTGATAATAAGTTCTGGGGTAATGTTACCTGACAGTGATCTAGAGCAGCTGTTGTAGTAGTTGTGAATAGCTAGGGTTGTAATAGACAGCAAGGTTCCTATTATCAGGAGGTTTGCAAGTCATTTATCTTGGTATATGTATCTATTAGAGGCGTCACTAAAGTTGGCTTCACCCGGTGCGGCAAAGACAAGGTGACGGCGTCACACCCCCCCCCCACCCAGACAAAAAACACACCCCGAACCTCATTGAGTCCTCCTATATCAGCTCCTAAGTGCAAATGGAATCGCTTAGCTAGCCTGTTTAATTTACGGAGCCGAACGTCTTTGTGTCACGCCCCCTTGTGATGTTGTGATCGGTGTCGCACTGTGCGGCCCGCGCCACCTGGCGACGCCAATGTTTTACGCTGTGCCACGAGGAGACGACGATGCTTTTTAAGGCGATCTCTTCGACATGTTGCTTCCGATGCTCGGAATCTACCAGGAGTACGTCAGAAACCATCATTACAGCCTCCAGGTGCTGGCCGAGTACAAGCAGAAGCCCGACTTTAATCACCTGTTGAGGAGAAATGAGGAAAAGCAACTCTGCGACGGACGGTCCCTGGAGACGTTTCTCACGTATCCGATGTGCCAGGTAAGCTGTAGGTCATCTCGTCATCGGTGAACTTCTATAGCGCCGTCTAAGCAACGCTCGTGACTTCGGTCGATGGTCGCTTCTTGATTTGAATCGTAATGTTATGATTATTCATACAATTTATCATCATCATCATCATCATCATCATCATCATCATCATCATCATCATGTTCTCTGTCCTGGGACAGGTTCAAGGCTCCATTGTTTCCATTCCTCTCTGCATCTTGCTTCTTCTTTGATTTCTGCACAGGTCTTGTGACACTGTGTATCTGTTTTTATCATATCCAATCCAGTAGCATCTTCTTTGGTCTTCCTTTTGTCTTTCTTCCTGATATACTTCCCTCAATTACTATTCTGAGTAATGTTTCTCCTCTTAGTAGAAATGTCTGCAGGGACCGCCCGTCACAATTTATAAAGCACAATAATGAAAGCATGAAGCTAAGAGTCAAGAGTGCTCTATACTTCACACGCGAACGAGACGTTAAATAAGTGCGTTTTTAGTTTCTTGGCGAATAAGATCAATATTTGACTCGTTTGTCAAACGTAATCCTTCATTGTATTAGGTGTAGGTTTATGTATTTGTGTATTTTTTACGGCCTTGGTTTCCTAGATCCAAGGGACTTGCGGTTAAAAAAATGTCTGGAGACAAAATGAAAAAAATATTCGTTTCAGCTCTTGTCTTGATCCAAATTGGAGGCAGGAATGGTTTCATGAAATGCTTTGACATTAAATAAATAAATGTGTGCGTGTGCATGAGTGTGTGTGTGTGTGTGTGTATGTGTGGAGAGACAGAGACAGATAGAGACAGAGACATAGACAGAGAGACAGATACAAAGGGAGTACCGGTACATTATACAGTTTAGCTGAAGTTTATACATATCACAGATTATCACAGGCTTTTCCTATAAATCACTTGTGTTCCGGTTTTATGTTAAAACTGAATTCAGGTAGAATCCGAAGCATAAAAACAGCTGTCTGATCTATCCATGAAAAGAACTGTCTTTGTTTTGTAGGTACCACACTATATTATAACAATCCACAGTATTTTAGCGCACACTGCTCACGACCACGTGGAGAGAAGAAGCCTGGAGTTTGCTATGAGCAAGCTGGAAGAACTGTCTCAGGTTATAGACATTTCCATGAGATTTATTTATTTATTTATTGACAATTTATATAGCGCAGTATACCCTGTTGAGTGCCTGGCTCTAGAGCACTTAACCCTACAGTTCATTCCAGGGCGCGATTAAATAAATGGGTCTTCAAATTTCTAAACTGCATCCCCTACTGTCGACATCCCCCTCCACTACATCCCCAGGGCTACATTTCCCAACAACGATCCCCTGGCTCCCCAGTATCCCCCCTGCTCCAGGACCCTATCATACCCTGCTAATGCTACATACATAACAACAAATGGTTGGCCCCCATGATTAGAACTTGCCACCCCAACGCCCCCTCCCCCACTTGCCAAATCCTGGAACCGCCACTGGATGTTGATGAATGCTAGCAAATTATTTTTATTTTACAATTCTAGATTGGATTTAGATGGGCTCCATCAGTCTGATACTGTGTGCAATTATATTATTTTCCACGGTCTATCTTTTTGTTTTCATGGCTCTTCGTTATTTGCTGTGATATCTTACACCGGGTGCTGTCATCATGTAGACAATGGCTCTCAAGAATCCATGCAGTAAATCATCATGTGAACTAATGAATTCGACGCTGTCTTTGTATAAAGAAAATTTATGAACGTTATACCAAGGTCAAAACTGCTGAATTTGAAGTATTTGCTGGGTATCTCTTCGTATAACTAATACTTTATGGTCTTTCGGATCTGGTCTTAAAACATACGCGTTTAACATGGCTTATCTCCGTAAGCTTGCTTCCCCTCTGTTCTTACTAATCTTTCCAGCTTGACCTGGCTCTAATACAATTTGGATTTGGTGTGCCATCGGGTGATGCCCTGGGCATTGTGATAGTGGCTCCATCTTGATTAATTGATTGGTTGGTTGGTTCGTTGATTGGTTTATTGATTGATCGGGTAGGCAGATAATAGCGTTGAAGCTTTTGGGCTTTGTGCAAATGAATAACGATTATGAAATCTTTAAATGTTTTAAGAAATGAAAAACAGTAAGAGACTTATGTTCTGCCTTAACCCCTTAACCGTGTATTTAACTGTAACTCAATGTAAAATGGACGGATATATCCGGGATCCCCAGTTAAGGGGTTAAAGAATTCTAGGATAAATCTATTCAATATTTAGGCTATAGCGCGGCGTTAAATAAATAAATCTAGCTTACGAGTCACTCTGCCCTCATCTGATATAGCACATTGCAGAGGCATGTAGACTTCAGTTTGAGGTTCATAGATACTTAATTTAACCTGACTCTATCTCTATGGTCCTCTTTTTGAAATGACTTAAAATTCATCATCTTGTCAATATGCAGTAATCACAACAGGAGAATTTCTGAGTGATTATAACCAGAATAGTGAAATATCAGGTAACGAGATAAAAATAAAAAAACTGATATTATTTTAATTGTGTTAACTAAAAGTTAAAAACTAAAACTGGAATTACAGTATTTGCAAAACGAAAACTAAACATAAACTAAAATTACCCCTCTAAAATGAAATGAGAATTATAGCCAAATTTGTATTATTTGCAAAACTGTATTATCACTGCTTCAGAAGAGGTGCTATGCATAGATGCATTACAATACAGTTGGCAGAAGCTTGGTAAATGATTGTTTGTATTGAAAGGTAATGCAAGATGAAGTCAGCGAGACAGAGAATATTCGTAAGAACCTGGCCATCGAGCGAATGATCATACAGGGCTGTGACATTCTCCTCGACGTTGAACAGACTTTTGTTCGTCAAGGTATGGACTTGACGTGGATTGGTTGTAACAGTTGGAGGCAGGCATGGATATTTCTAGGATTGTGAATTTGGGGGGTGTCGACCTCAAATTGGGATGGTGTCCGGAGCTAATTAGTATGCATTTTGTATGCATACTATTGTCACATTACCAAATTTGGAGGGGGGTCGACCTCAAATTGGGGGGGGGGGTGTTGGGGGGTGTTAGGTGGGTGTAAAAATATCCCTGGTTGGGGGCATGGCACTGCAATTTAGTGGCATGCCTTTTGTTTATCATTGCATTGTGAGCATTGCAGAATAATTATATGTATGTTCAAAACCTAGTTGCTTGTGTTAATCGTGCTGCAGAGCCTTTTGTTAGTACGACTCTTTTGGTATGATGTTGAAATTTATATTTTATAACAGTTGTAACCCAACACAGTTGACTTTCTTACTGGATGTTTCCATATCAGGCAGCAGAGATCACACATTTGATAATTTTATGTGATTGATTCATATCTTAGTATCAACCACGAGATATGGTGATTAGTGTCAAGGCAACAACTTTCCATTTATTGTGCAGTTTTCAGTGAGATGTTGAATAAAGTTTTTTTTAATGCAAAAAGACAGTTTTAACTCATACAGACTTAATATTATGATTAGGACAACGAATACAGTTTTTAGCAATGCAATGCAATGGGCAATTTATATAGCACTTATTGCAATGAACACTCAGATATGCTGTGCTATGGCCATTGCCCTAACATGTATAACGTGGTGAAGTAAGATGTTTGGAAGCATTGAGTTTCTTTGTAGGGCGATATCTGTTTTTTTCTCGTGTTACAGATTGGCTGCACAGCAAGAGGAAAGCTAAATTAGTCATGTAAATGTTAGTGCATGATAACCATGGGTGCTTCCACATTGGGGATGGCTGGGATGCATCCCCCCACCGGCCCACCAAAAATGCGTCTTCAGTGGAAGATGATCGTCTAAACAGATTAGCCTTGATGTAGGCTATATTCGCAACGATATTGGCATATCCATAGACAATGTCATTAACAAATTCGCATCCAGTAATAGAAAACTCGATTTTGCGCTGCGACTCTGTACAACCAGAATAAGATGGCCTTTATACATTGTCAATTACAGGTATATTTTATAAATCAAATCTACAGATTTCTTCTAAACCGTTTACATATAATTCCTTTGACAGTGGGCGGGATCTTTCTAGAAATTCATTGCATCCCCCACAAACTTCCTAGAAATTCATTGCTTCCCCCAACCAAGAGTTCTTGGAACTGCCACTGATGATAACCAGTGGCAGCTCCAGGATTTGGCAAGTGGGGGGGACCGTTGGGGTGGCAACTTCTAATCATGGGGGCCAACCATTTGCTGTTATTTATATAGCATTAAGCATAGGGTCTTAACAAGGGGACCACTGGGGGCCAGGCACTCAATGGGGGGCACGGGCCCCCCTGTGGAGCCGACACTGATGATAACCCGGATGTTTTGTATTGTAGTCTTCTTCTTTCTCTGCCTTCTACTTTACAGGATCTTTGATTCAGGTGACGATCGATAAGTCAAAGCTTGTGCGCCTCGGAACATTCGCATCTCCATTCAAAGACTCGAGAAAGGAAACCGTGCGACAAGTTTTTCTTTTTACGCAGCACATGCTATTGACGTCGAGAACTTCAAATGGTCGACTACATCTGGCAAAAGTATGTTCTTCATACTAATTGTTGTTGCTTTGCTGTTGTTGTTGTTGTTGTTGTTGTTAGTTAGTTAGAAAAAGTCAATTTCTATAGTGCAAAAACATGATAGAAGGCCAAAGTCAGGAGCGCTTTACAATTCATATGATGTCTGATAAAGGTGAGTTTTGAGTTGTTGTTGTTGTTGTTGTTGTTGTTGTTGTTGTTGTTGTCAGTACTGTGGTGCAGTGCAGTTAAGTGTGATGTTCTCTGCAACTCTGATTCAATTTGCACACAAACAAGCAGCTTAATTTCAAATCTATTGATCATTGAGTGTGTGTGTTTGTGTGTGTGTGTGTGTGTGTGTGTGTGTGTGTGTGTTCAGCAAACCCATTTGTTTCTTGGCATTTTATCTTTCAGAGATATTTCTATTTATGACATGAGAAAAATGGGAAATTCTCTTGCCCTAGCAAAGGCTGCATCTTATCAGAAAGAATTTAGGAAATAATTAATCAGTTGCCAAAGTCTTTTTATCTTTCTGTAATTTCTGTAATATATTTCTGTCTTGGACCTGACATACTGGAAAATTGATTTTCTCCTATAAGAATTTGGGAAATTATCAGAAGCCAAGATACTCTACTCTAATGCTTCAGCAGAGATTGAACCAAAAAAATGGAGATAGTTACTGAGAGAGCGTACAATGTCAGCGTCACTTCTTCCCTTATCAGAAATTTTTATATACGGTATTGTGTTAATAACAAAATGGCAGAAACTTTCAATTCTGTGATAGACTGATTTAGGACAGATTATTTACTTGCACTGGTTCAGAAGCCATGCTACATTTCAAAAACTTGACCGCTGTTCATCAATTTCTATATTAATATGGTGCAGTCCTGCCAAATTAATCATGTATAAAGGTTAACTGTCTTTGAAATAACGGCAGCATTTAAATAAAAATTCTCCTTTTCTTTCATCATTTTTTCATATGTTTGTAAACATCTTTGCCCTATGTTCTTAGCAGCTGTAATTTTAATGATTTACCATTGATTATTATTCTTTTTCTGAAATTGAATATAAATTGTGTTTGTGGTTATTAATCAAAAGACTACCAGGTAAATGTAACGCTGTTGAATGTAGTAACTTGTAAAAATTACGTTTTTCAGTAAATATTGCTGACAGTCTCTTGCTTTTTATTCTTGTGGCAAACATATCAAAAGGTTGTCATAGTTATTGTCTTAACCAGATTTCATTACCACTTTCCAACTGTCTATTGACTTTCAGCATTCTTTACTATTACATGTTTAATATGTATCCAACCCAACAATTTTGCACATCATTTCAATTGACCAATCAATAAATGAACTTCTATGGCGCCATTATCATGATGCATAAGGCATCAGCCGATGGTGACCCAAATCCAGTCCGAATTAGAGCAGGTCAGATCAAGCCGGAAAGGTCAGTAAGATCTGTGGGGAGCAATTGAAGAGGATGCTACTGTAGATTTGTATTCTGATGTATTCTGATGTAATAGTAAAAGCCTCATTCAAAGTAGCTGCAGCTAATGCTGCTTTAATAATAATAATAATAATAATAATAATAATAATAATAATAATAATAATAATAATAATAATAATAATAATAATAATAATAGTAATAATAATAACTTTTAAATAACATTTAAATAATGTTTATAATAGTAATAATAATAATAATAATAATAATAATAAATATAATAACAACAACAACAACAACAATAATAATAATAACAACAACAATAATAATAACAACAGTAATAAATTTTAAATAACATTTAAATAATGTTTAAAATAATGGTAATAATAATAATAATAATAATAATAATAATAATAATAATGACATTTTGTTATTGATTTTTTTGGCTATGGACTTCTGACTTCTGTTTCAGTATTATGGAAAAATCTCTCTCAGTGAATGTACGTTGGTTGAGGATGTTGAATCTTTAATCTGCACAGAGGAAGACAGTGAGTGAAATGGCGGATAATCAAGGCTTTGCAAACCTATATGCATTCTATGAATTCTGCATGGTATTTGTAGTGGAAAAGGGAGAACAAGAACAGAGGAAAATTCCCCACCGATCGAGACCCACATTTCTTACCATGTTGGTTTGTCGGGGTTGGGGCTAACCAGCCCCCACTGGTCAAGGCTGATCAGAACCCCCTCCACAGTGTCCAGGTGGTCCTTAGCTGAGCCATCTGGTGTAGTTTTAAACTTTGGGGTGGGAGTAACCCACTTCATGTGAATGATATTTCCACCAAACATTCTCTTCTCTGTCTGTCTGTCTGTCTGTCTGTCTCTCTCTCTCTCTGTCTGTCTCTCTCTCTCTCTCTCTCTCTCTCTCTCTCTCTCTCTCTCTCTCTCTCCCCCATTCCTCAGCACATTATCACCACCTTCTATTGTCCAAGCCCACTTCACATTTTGAGACCTCCATGTTGACCCAGTATGAAATTTATAAATTCATTTGAACCTTTACTGCACAACTGTTGAATTATTTCAACTTTTCTTATTCTTTAGTCACATTTCTAAAATTTTCTGCAATGATTTCTTGTGTCTTAAATTGTTATATCTAGGTTGGTTGGATCTTTGATTACTGTTATTTGGATCCTTGTTCAGTTGATTGGTTATATTTGGGCAGTGGCGTAGCCAAGGGGTGGGGGAGTTTGGGGGGTTAAACCCCCCTTGGCTGTTCTCAGCGTGGCCAAATGGGGAGTTTTGGGGGTTAAAACCCTCCCCTTGGCTGTTCGACCAAATTTTGTTTTGCATATATAGTTGTGCTGGATCATATACCTATATAATTCACTTATTAAATCAAAATAATAGTTGATGACTTTTTTTGCTTGTCAGGATTTTCCGAAGTTTGGAATCATGTGGATGGAAACCATAACTCCCACTCCCCCATTTGGGAAAATCCTGGCTACACCACTGTATTTATGATCTACTTTGGCTATCAGATTTAGACAATTGCTTTTCAATTTCTTATATTTAGCCATGTCCTGTGCAAGTAGTACAAGTCTAACGGCACTGAACATGATCACGCTGTCTCTGCTGCCGTCGCTCGACAAAGATTCCCGCTCGAGTGAGAGAGAAAGCCGTGGTGAATGGTCTCAACTGGAATTTCGTATCATCATCGACACGAAATCGGGTCCTCCGGAAACGATCATACTCTTGGCCTCGAGTCTTCAGGAAAAGTCTGCTTGGTGCAGCGACATATCTCAGGTAAGAAGGTACTGACAATCGTGACACAATTTTGTAATGCTACAATAATAGTGATGATTATGATGATGATAATGATAATGATGATGATAATAATAATAATAATAATATTTATTTAATTAACAATTTAATAGTTTAATCTGGAGATGAAAGAGAGACATCCTTTCTCTGAATATCCATGACACTTCGGAGATTTAACACAGTCACCTTCCAAGGAATAATAATAATAATAATAATAATAATAATAATAATAATAATAATAATGATGATGATGATGATGATGATGATGATGATGATGATGATGATGATGATAATAATAGTAATAATAATAACAATAATAATAACAATAATAATTATTATTAAAATTATTATTATTATTATTATTATTATTATTATTATTATAAGAATAATGTGATCTGAAGTGATTTAGGAGGCTAGGTTGGCCTGTGTGAAAACCACTGTACCGGTAATTACTCTCAACATTTACGGTAGTAACCCAGTTTTCCTAGATTACTTTTGAATCTAGAGTCTATTTACTGTTTCAACTGTTACTGCCTTTTTGTCCAGGCTGTTCCATTTGTCCACTACTCTTGTACTAAAACAGATTACTCACTAGAGGTGGCGGTGGTAAAATTAAGAGCAGCGTTAAATTATGAAGGTAAAACGTAGGTCTAGACGTTTGACTTTCAATCTACTCTATATTAATGACCTAAGCTGCCTGCATTGCTGCTTGCTTATAAATAAAGGGAGATCAACGCCAAAAACGACGCTCAAATTAAGTATCACAACCTTTGCCTTTATCGTAAACTACATTTGGCTTAATTTGCAGTGTATTGAAAATCTGCACTACACTGACATTCTGAATTCATCAATAAGTGACACTTCATCAGTGACGATGCCACAGTCTATCAGGTACTGAAACATCTACGGTACATTATGCATTAATCTGTCAGACATATGGATTAGGTTTTAATATTATTATTATCTTTCTCGGTAGAGCCATTTAAAATGTTGTATGCAGTCTTTTTGGTCTCTGCCTTTGGAATTTTGTATTCATTGATGTATTTGCTTGTTATCGCCAAGTGAAGTCTAATGCTGGAATAGCATGCAGCACAATCCCATATACAGGGTGCAATTTGTGACCTGGAGCAGTGTGGGGGGGGGGCATGTTGAGCTTGGGGGGATGTAGTTGTTGGGGAAATGTAGCAGTGAGGAGGATGTTGCTGTACTTATTTATGCGCAACGGTATCATTGGCTCCTGCGGTAAATCACACCGTATAATGTGAGGCGTCTTTGTTTATTTCTAAAGGTCTGATCCGAGACTCTATCGGGACAACATCGACGTAAAGTTTAGCAGAACGCTCAATTCGTGCAAAGTACCTCAGGTAGAGTGCAGCCATGTTTATTCTGATTCAGTTGTCTCAAACTGTTGCAGTGGCGTAGCCAAGGGGCAGGTTTTGGGGGTTAAGACCTCCCTTGGGCGCCAAAAAAAATTTTTTTAATGCATTTCCATGCATTTTTAATTTTCGGACGCGGTTTTGAGGGCCAACCCTCCCTTGGGGCTGCTGACCAAAATTTGTTAAGCGCCATAGGCATGATGACCTTTTTTTTACTTGTCAGCATCTGAAATGAAAAATTTTAGATGAAGGAAAGACATAGGATAGATACATAGGATGACCTTTTTTTGCTTGTCAAGATTTTTTGAAAGTTGGTTACGGTCAAAAGTTAAAACCAAAACCCCCCTTCCAGAAATCCTGGCTACGCCACTGGACTGTTTGATATAATAGTCGCTTCTTGAAGGATTGTGTTATTGTGTATATTGAATGGCCTGGCCTGTGGCTACTGGCTTTAACATGGATGAAGATTAGCAGTATGTGATTGTGCCTGTGGATTATTTATTGGCATAGATGTTGCAAACATTTTCTACGTTTTTTATTCACCAACAGAAAAGCGTTTTTTTACGTTTTTTACTTTTTACGGTTTTTATTTTTTTAAAGAAAAAAAGCGTTTTTTACGTTTTTATTTTAGATTTTACGTTTGCAACATCTATGTTTATTGGTATTTAGTATTTGATATAAATGTCTGCTTTTCAAAGCAGTTTGCACGGTCAAAGTTGTTGCTGGCGATTATTCTTCCCGTAGATTCGTCACGCGTCGCTGGAGAAACTGCTCGATCGCCTGACCGATCTGCGGTTCCTGAGCATCGATTTTCTGAACACATTCTTGCTTACCTACCGCGTTTTCACGACGAGTCACACTGTTCTCGAAGCCCTGAAGCGAGTCTACAGAAATCCGGAGTGTGGCCACTTCGATTCGCAGCACAGGTGAGCAGCTTTTCACGTATTTGTTGCTCATTCCGTGGACTGTGCACTACTCAAGTCAAGTTTAAGTGCTACAGATCCAGAAAAGTGAAAGTGTAAAATCTCGAGTAACAGAATGAATTTACTGATAAATCGAATGAGTGCTGATAAACGGATACAGGGGTAGACTTTATTTACCTTGCGACTCCAAATAATAATAATAATAATAATAATAATAATAATAATAATAATAATAATAATAATAATAACAATAATCATGAACTGATTATGGTGGCATATCGTACAAGTACTACTAGGACACCTTACAACTAAAAAACAAACAGTATATCCTAGAACGCTAGGAGCACCTCTGAGTAGAAATAGAAGAGGCGCTATACAAATGTCACATTACATTACATTAAATTAGGGTGACTTAATTGCTTTAGGCTTTGACTGCATACAGTTAACACAATTAGCAGGATTTTAGTTAAGATTGGAAGATTGCAAGATCGCAGCCACCAGTAGTAGTGTTGGAGTAGCTTAGCTGCATAATGGAAGTCATATATGTATACCAGTACATATATTCCTGTATGCATGTTTGTATACATGTATGTATGTATAAATGTATGTATACATGTAGGTGTACAACTGTATATGCATGTATACCGGGTACATGTATGTAATGGAAGTCATGGTAAACAGATTGTAAACAGCAATATAAGTCAGTCAATTAACTGGCTGGCCGACTCACTCACTCACTCACTCACTCATTTGCTCACTTGCTCACTCACTCACTCACTTGCTCGCTTGCTCACTCACTCACTGTTATTGCTGTTCCCTATGAATCCTATGTCATGACAATCAGTCTGTCAACTGACTGACTGGCTGACTGACTGACTTACTTACTGACTGACTGACTGACTGATATCGCTATTCACCATGAAGCTCTGTTCATATAGACTGTCTCTGGCTGTCGACGAGATGCCGTCCTCTCTGCCTCCGTCGCTAAGAAACAGCCTGGATTATTCTTGCCAAATATCGCTCAATTCCAGAAACCTCGGAAAGTCGGATGTGGGAGCGATTCAACGCCAGGAACGGCAGAAACATCAGCATCAGAACAGCGGAACTGGAGCAGTGATGATCGAGATTTTAGAAAACGAAGCGACAGACGAACAGATGCCATACATGCACGGGGAACAAGCGTCTTCCGATCACCACGACAACCAGAATTTTGGTGTTCCTGGAAACCAGATATGTTAGTCGTTTATTTTGCTCTTTGAGACTAGCAGCTTAGCAGGTAATGAGAGACAAAATAATCAATGGTGAATAATTAATTAATTTAAGTTGATATAATGCTTAAATTATATTAACTTTAATTATTGTTAAAAAATAATATTTGTATTTCATGCAATCCTATGTTCACAGACAGAATGAATATCCATATATTTAGTGTAGCATTTTAGGACGATACCCAGCACATTATTATAAATGTGCTATATAAATTGTTAAATTATTTTTAAAATGTTTGCTTTACGCTTAATGAGCAGCGTGTCAAAGCTTTGATCTGAAACCCATAAATTCAATGAGATATCACCAATTGCAGTACATAGAATGAAATTGTCTTGTCTGAGAAGGACTTGTGAATATTTCTGTTATACACTGTAATTGTACTATGGGATGCTTGATTGGATGGGCAAAACATAGTGGTTCTCACACAGGGCAGACCCTCCTCAACCAATTGAAACCTTGTTTTATCTATTTATTTATTTATTTATTTGACTCCTGTTGGTAAAAACTGGTCTGTTTTTGTTCTATAGGTAATTACTTTGACAGTGTGCGTGAGGGTCTGATGGGACGACAGTCACCCAGTGGCTCAAACCTAGAATTGCCGAAAGCGAGACTGGCTCCGGTTGCTTCTTTTGACACATTTTCTGAAAGCTTCGATCTAAACCTTGATTCGGATGAAATTTTTCACGACGACGACGCACTCTGGTTTGATTCAAGAGAAAAGGAATCTTACAGTTCACGTCGTATGGAAGCAGGGAGCGAGCTGCTGGATTCCAGCGTGACAGACTCGCCGTTTTCCTTCGAGTCCCGACTGCTCGGCGACTGTAAAGACAGCGACGTGGCGCGGCTTCTCGATCTGGACGCGTCGAGTTGCGAGACGACCACTGACAAGCCCCTGCTCCATCTGGCACCCCTCTCTCCGCTCAAGTCCGACCCGTCGGTAGAAACTTTGACCTGTGCGTCGAACGAATTGCACGAATCGAACTCTGCTGCGAGTCCGCCAGTTTCGGACTCGACTCGACGTGCGTCAGATCTCCTGGGTAGCGACGACCGTGCGAGTTGTGACGTTTGGAAGAAGGCTGAAGTAGATGCAGATGGTCAGCTGGATGGTACGGTGCTGTCACCGGGATCTGGGGGTGCTGAGCATCATCACCCTTTACCTTCTCTTGTGCCCTCTGGACAGCAAGTCAGCGGTGCGGCCACTTTGAAGCGCTGCTCTGTAATCACCACGAAAGAAGGGCACGACATATTTTCGGCACTACGAGCGAGATCGGGTACTTGTTGTGTTTTTCTTTGTTTTCCGTCTCACTGATCGAATTTTAACACTCTGGAATTTATGCACTGATTGTTTGTGTCTTAATCTAATCTAATCTGAAACTTCTATAGCGCCGCTTCAGAGTGCACAGAAACATCAGCCGGGATGGCACACCAAATCAAAATAATTCAAGATCCAGGTCAACTGAGGTGCTGTGTAACAAGTTGACTGTGGTGCATTTCTTTGCCAGACGAGGCCGCTATACGACCTCCTTGGCTTGCGATGCATCGAACAGAGGACGTCATATGACGCCCCCAGCGCCCTGCAGTACCAAAATAAGGACGTCAATTGACGTTCCCAGTGCTCAACGTGTTAATTCATACTCTGATTATGTCTTAGCTCACTGATTGTGGTCTAGCCGTGTTATTTTATGGTGGACTTCCGGCATATTTGCTGTCATCTTTTCCTGCGCCATTTTCGGACGTGGCAGTCGATACCGCTTGCACTTTACGATCTGGTTTTGTTACTTTGTTGCAGCATAAGTAAAATGTCTGGTTTAGTTAAGAACGTGAATTTTGTTTCAAAAGGTGGCAAACGGCTCAGTACTGAGTCAGAGCTTAGTTTTCGAACGAACGCCTACACTCCGCGTTCCAGTTGTACCACTTCAGCCGAAAGTCCCTTACCGTCTGCCAAAGCGGGAGCAGTTGTCACATCATCCAGGGCATCCAAGCGCAGGTATGATGATGAAAACTGCGATGGTAGTGAATATCATGATCAATGATTATATTTATTATGATTGTTATTATCATGATTATTCTGAGTAATGTGATTACTAACATGGTCTTTGATCATGATAACATGATCATGATAACATGATCATGATAACATGATCATGATACATGATTACTAACATGATCATGATCAGTGTGGTCATGATTGTTGTGATAATGAGCATTGTAATTAGTTAGCAGCTCACAGTTTAGTAATTTGCAAAGGATCCATCCATATAATAAAGTCAATTCAATTCAATTCAAAAAATATATAGTATGTATGCACAGAGGACGGGTTGGATTTTAGGGGCTGAAAATAATATTTAATAAAATAATACATATGCAAAAAAGGCTTATTATGCCTTTTTTGCATATGTACTATATGGACGAGCCCTACCCTAATGATGTACTGATCTGTCTATGTTCAGATCATCGTCAGCTGCTGCATCTGCTGCTTTTGCTGCAGCAACCGCTGCATCCTCGAATCCAAAGGACATCTACATGACTGCTAATGGAGCTCGATTTCAGACTACTAGTATTTCGATTTAACTCATTTTCCTTTCATTATAGTAAGCAGTGTTTATCCAGGCCTGTTAGGAGGGGAGATTTCTCCCCAAAACCTCAAAATCCCCAAAAAAAACAAAAAAAACCAGCACTTACACAAATTTTGCATTGAATTGTGTCTTTTCCCCTCCAACCAAGTCGATTCCCCCCCCCCAAAAAAAAGCCTCAATTTTCCCCCACAAAGGCCTGGAGTCTGGATAAAACACTGATAGTAACAATTTTATAATATTAGTGAATATAACGCTTTCTGAATAGCAGTTAAATCATTGTGTCAGATCTGCACTTCTGTACCATATTTTTCCGTGGTTTGAGTTTTAATTTACTGAAATTTAAATGGAAGAAACAGATTATTTAAAGATAGGGTTTGGTGCCAATTTATATCACTCATTCCTACAAATCTTTTTGGGACGGGAAGATGGCAGAGGGGTAGCATGCTAGAGAGGCACGCTGATGGAACAGAATCGAGTCTTGCTGGAGCCCTACGGTCGACTCAGCCTTACTCACTAGAGGACAGTGGTAAAAATGAAGAGCAGCACTTAGATGCAAAGTAAAGCATGGGTCTGGGTAAAGTAATGGAAATCTACCCCAGAATAGTGGATTGTCTAGAAACTGGAGATAAGTGCTGGACCCCAACGCTCGAACTTGAGTACGAGACATGGGCACCCACAGAAATGTTTCCAGGAGGGGCAAAACACAATGGCTATGCCACATAAATTTTTCCAAGAGGGGGCAAAACACTTCTTAACACAATGGTCATGGTTAATATTTTAGCAAGGTTTTCAAATTTCAATGGGAAATATTGGCATTTTAATTTTCCATGAGGGGCAAGTGCCTCCTCTTGCCCCAATGTGCGGGCGCCCATGGCACGGAACCTCCTTTACCTTTATCTTTACAGATCTTTTATGACATAGTTTCGTGTATGTCCACCAGGTGGCTCGTCAGAGATGAAAGCAGCAGAGTTGAGCAGAAAACGCGAAAGTGCGATAAGCAGCGCGGCCACGACGCGGGTGCTGAATATTCTGCGACACTGGTTATCGAAACATTCACAGGTCCGAAAATCTTTATTGGTTCAAATTTCTCTGACATCAAGTGCAATATTAAAATGGCACAACAGACAGTGGCGGTTCCAGGAATTCTTGATTGGGGGGGTGCAAAAAATTTTTGGGAAGTTGGTGGGGGAGTTGCAATTAATTTCTAGGAAGTTGGTGGGGGATGAAATGAAATCCCGAAAAAAGGTTGACAAGCAAAAAAGGTCATTAACAGTGTTTTGCCCAGCAAATGTACCTGTAGATAAAGTCATAAAACTTCCCGAAAAAGGCTGACAAGCAAAAAAGTTCATCAGCGATCTGTTTTGTATACAAATACGTACCGACTTCGACCGGTAACCCCCCCCCTGAAACCCTGACAAGGAAAAAAGTTCGGTGGGGGGATGCATCCCCAGTCATCCCCAACGTAGAACCGCCCCTGACTACAGAAGTTCTTGAGTTTATTAGTCAGTTGGCTGTGCAGTTTTCGTTATCAGCGTTTTGTCTGTATGTGTGTATCAGAATTGATGGTTTAACGTGATGGGCGTGTGACTAGGATTTTGAGAGGAATGCTCAGCTGCAATCGGAGGTCGAGGACTTCTTGGCCGAGATTGCCAGCTACTGTTTGACGTCGGCGGAACTGAAGGCGCTTACCAGCGTTCACCAGGTCCTGACCAGAGACGACGATTGTCACCACCCAAAGGTCGATCTCAACGAACTGCTAGCGGTTCCAGAAGTAAGATACTGTGCTCTGCAGATAACAGAGTTGTGTTTTTCCTGTAGTCTGATAACTATGCTGCAGATGCATTCAACATAATATAATTTGTGTCTTTTTGCTTGAGCCATTTCCAAATAGTTTTTGAAACAGTTTCACAACAACAATAGTTTAATTTAGTTTAGTTATAGGCTGATTTATATAGCGCTGTTGTCCTAGCGGGCTAGAGTCAAGAGTGCTTTACATTGCATTAAAGGAGTGTCCGAACAAGTGCGTGCGTTTTTAGTCTCTTAGTGAATGTTTCCAAGTTGGTAGCGTTGGTGACACTGTCTGGTAACGCGTGATAAATAATTAAGTGTAATAAGGGCGTGATTTTAAGTGGTTTAGGAGGCCAAGTTATCCTGTTTAATGTGAAAGAGAGGGTCACCTGTGGCAAGGATTTAGAAAATTAGAACCAGTCGAACTATAAGATTTTAAGCCGTTTCTGTAAGCTACTATTGCAGAGTGTTTATAGTTTCTGCCTAATAACGTGTGCTCGAATGCAGATATTGCTAGGATTGTGAATTTGGGGGTTGTCGACCTCAAATTGGGTGGGTGGGTGTCAGGAGCTAATTAGTATGCATTTTGTATGCATACCATTGTCACATTACCAAATTTAGAGGGTGTCAACCTCAAATTTGGGGGTATTAGGGGGTGTAAAAATATCCCTGCAGATTTGTGATGTTCTGATATATTTGTTTTTTTCAGGTACAATCTCAAGACAACTTTGATACATTGTCTGCCCTTGACATTGCAGAGGAAATGACCTACCTTGACCATCAGATATTCGTTGCCATTCGAAGCGAGTAAGTAACGTTTTTCTGCTATGCGATGTCTATCGTATTTCACATTTTCCTCACCACAGCCAAACATTCTGAATAGCAGAAGTCATTTCTCAACTTAAGAAGGAATGGCTAACCTTCACCTGTGTGTCCTGGTCTAGTGTATATACATACTAGACATACAATAATAATGATGATGATGATGATAATAATAATAATAATAATAATAATAATAATAATAATAATAATAATAATAATAATAATAATAATAATAATAATAATAATAATAATAATAATAATAATAATAATAATAATAATAATAATAGTAATAATAATAATAATAATAATAATAATAATAATTTCATAATACAAACAGTTAATTTTCAAAATAATTCAAACACAAACACAAAAATAAACACAGATTACACAAAAAAGATATTCTCCATACATCATTAAAACATATACAGCAAAACTTCACTGAAAATGTTAAGGCATAGGCCTACATGTGCAAGAGACAATTGTCAGATAGTTAGATAACATTCATAACAAATTACTTATCAGATAGCTTATGTAAATTCAAGAGTTTTAGACTTTAAAAATAATTATGTGTGTATTTATCATATTTTGTTGTCAGGGAACTGTTGAGTCAGGCATGGATGAAGCCAGACAGAGCTACAAGAGCACCACATATTCAGTTTGTCACCAAGAGATTCAATGAGGTCAGTTCTTAACCCCTTAAGTGGGTGCCCCGAGTAACGCTTGTCCATTTTACATTGAGTTACAAATAGTTGCCCAGTTAAGGGGTTAAGCGCATAAGAATAAGCAGCTACCACTGTACTACTTGCCGAAGCACTATATAAATTTGCGAGATTTTGCTTACCTACTTACTTAATTTTAAAACTTTCATATTCATTTCTTACATATTGCAGGTCAGACTCAGTGGCGTAGCCCGGATTCCGAAATGGGGGGGAGGTTGGCACATCAACATTTTCACGTGAAAAGTCTTGACGAGCTAAATAAAGCATGAAAGGAAGCGCGGTTGCCTCAAGCCCCAGAGCTCTGAACTTGTTTTGTTCATTCTCATATTCATACTACTTACCCCCCCCACAAAAAAAAAAAGAACTCCTCAAGGGTTTTGCACAAATGTCACGACTGGTCCCAGCCCAAATAGGGGTGCCGGGTCCCCGTGGCCCCTCGTGACTACACCAATGGTCAGACTACTACACCATACCAAAATTTGTTGCCTTCAGTTGTGGTTGTCCTAAACCCATGAGAGGTAAAGCCTTCAAGTCTCCGACAAATTTACCCAATGGAAAGAGATTAACAATGGAAAAAGATAAATGGACAAGTTTCATGTCTAGTAAATTGCCACTAATGAGCGGGTAGAAAGCAACTATAATGATGATGATGATGATGATGATGATGATGATGATGATGATGATGATGATGATGATGATGATGATGATGATGATGATGAAGGATGATGATGATGAGGACGATGGTGGTGGTGATGATGGTGATGATGATGATGATGGTCTAATAGTTGTTTGAAATGAATTTGTTATTCTTTTCGGGGCGAAACTTTCAGGCAAGTCGTCTGGTAGTTTCCGAGATCATAAGCAGACAGAATCTGTCGGACAGGGTCGCCTGCATTGAGAAGTGGGCAGCGATCGCCGACATCTGCCGCTGTCTGCACAACTACAACGGCGTCCTGCAGATATGCGCTGCGTTTGTCAACAGTTCCGTGTTTCGACTGAAGAAAACTTGGGAGAAAATCTCTAAGCAGGTAACCGACGTACGATTTTGTTTTTGGTGCTGCATCGTAACCATAAACATCCGGGGCTTTTTTGTGCCAGAACGAGGCGGAACATTAAATTCATAGATAGAAAAATTTAGAACTGTATCTATTTTCCGTATCATTTTTCAAATTTCTGATTACACATGTTACAACAGCATGTTAATTAAAGACACATTACACTGTACACTGTTGTATTGGTACTAGTAACTGTACGGCTGCTATGTCTTGTTGACAATCGACTTCTGACTATTGCGTTCCAGAAAATATTTTTACAAAAAAAACCTGTAAATATTAATACTCACTAGATAGACATATCTACGGTTAGGACAGCAAAGACTTGAAGCAAGTTTTCCGCCATTTTACACTCGGTGTTGTTATGATAACCATTGTCGATATGTCTAAAGCATAAGGATATTATTGACATATGCTAACATGTCAACGGTGTCAAAGCGCTTTTGATTTTCGGTTTTTAAACTATGTTACAGCGCTATATAAATCGTCCCTGGATAATAATAATAATGATGATGATGATGATAATGATAATAATAATAATAATAATAATAATAATAATAATAATAATAATAATAATAATATGCTCAGTGTAGTAAAATGGTGGAAAACTGGCTTCATTTTCAGATACCATAAAATCTGTCCAGTGATAATTAAAGTCTATTGGCCACATGTGTTTCCAGGCAAAGCAAATGATTGATCGTCTTCAAACACTCATCTCCTCCGACGGTCGATTTAAGAACATGCGCGATGCACTGCACAGGTTGGCGGTTTATTTGCTGGTTCGAGCATTTGTAGATATACGACTTGGTTGTTCAAGATGTAGACCCATTCGTTTTGTTGAATATAATTGAATGTGAACTTGCTTCCTACCATCATTGACCATGAATAATATCACGTGACATGTTCATTGTACTTATATTGCAAGATCGGATGTGCTGCTAAAGAGAGTAAGTAAGTAAACATTGATTAAAATCTTGTGAATATAAACAGTGTGTACAAAAGCAGTGCCTTAGTAGATTCTCTTATTATTTGACACTCAACCTATCTTTGAAACAGCTATAGCAATGGCATTTGCTATAAATTTGCACAAGTGACGATGATGATGATGATGATGATGATGATGATGATGATGATGACAATGATGACGATGATAACGATGATAACGATGATAACAATGATAACAATGATAACAATGATAACGATGATGATTACGCTATGAGTCGATAGTAATTATAATGAACATCCGCTGCCTTTTATTTTTGCATAGTTATTTTTGCCAAATGAATCTTGTTATTTATTAATTTTATTTATATTTATTTTAGTTTACAATTTTACTGCCGTTTGATTCGTTCCTTTTACCATACATTCTTTAGATGTGATCCCCCTTGCATCCCGTACCTTGGAATGTACTTGACGGATCTTTCGTTTATTGACGAAGGAACACCAAACGTAACCGATGAGGGGCTGATAAACTTTTCGAAAATGCGAATGGTCTGTGTTGAAGACTTGCTCTCTAAGCAACTATTTTTAAAATTTTACTTTCAAAATAAGATTCATATATTTAGAATTGATGAAGCTTGCCAGTACCCTAAGGCATGCAGATGACATTTTCACTTACTGACAATATCATGAACCACCTAACAGTGATGACGTGTGATGTGACATGACATCTCGGATTAAGTCAATTAACCACCTGAAGACAGAACGAGTGCAAACCTTAGTACTAATATTAATCTCAGGGGCATAACCAGGAATTTGATTTGATGGGTATAATGTGATTTGGGAGGCTATAAATCTTTAAAAACTTTAAAAATCTTAAAAACACATTAAAAACTTTAAGGTAGACTGATTTTTGGGGTATATATATATACCGATATACCTCGGTCGCTACGCCCCTGATTAATCTGCCCAATAATTTTGGGTTTTTGGCTGCCATTTTATCAATTAATACAGTATTTGTATACAGTACCAGTAGATAATTTTTTTTATGCAGGTGTCACACGTGGTTCGAGAAATCCAGCATTTCCAGCAAACTTCGTATCGAATTGAGCATCAACCAAGAGTAGGAATAAGACTTAATTACTATTAGGAATGAAATGCTTTAGAGCTATTTGTATATTTAGAGTTTAGTATGTACTGTTTATCGGCCTACTTGGCATTGTGTGACGAGTGCCCATCAGAACACCAAAGTTAGGGAACGTGTGAGCTCGGTTAGTTTTTGGCTGGGTTACCATCCCAAGATCTAGTCATGGTGCCGGAGGCCAACTAAGCCAATCATCGCTTAGGTGTTGTTAAATTGGTAGCAGCGTTAAGCTGCAAAGGTAAAACGCAGGTCTAGAGAAAGCAATGGCAACATACTCTTGATTAATGCCATAAACCACCTGCACTGATGTTTGTCTAGAAACTGGAGGTCAGATATGGACCATGTGCTCATTCGAGTACGGTACTACGTTTTATTTACTGTTGCAACAGTAGCAGCATCTTTCTGTACATATGATTGTCAAAGTATTTAGTGTTAAAGCATCAACAAAACTGTTGCACAAAGTTTGCATTTTGCTTGTATTTTATGAAGTGGAAGCCTCTCTTGATAAAAATTATTTAGTATTCAGTAAAATGATTTAGTATTTTGTAATTTTTTCTTGTTATTTATTTATTTTAATTAAATTAATTAATTTATTTAGTAATTTATTTATTTAGTAGTTTATTTAGTATTTAGCAATCTGTTTTTTAGGTAGCCACTTACTTGCTGGATACTAGTCGACTGCTCGAGGAAGACATGACCTATCGATGGTCGCTACAGATGGAGCCACGTACCGCACGATTGTCACTCGCTGGACAACAGACCAACGTCTGAAACTTCATTCGTCGCTCGTTTCTGTTTTTCCCGGAAGGTTTTGCTCGATCAGCCAGAGAGACACGTGCAGAGAGAACGAGATATCGAGGCGTTGTCTTTTGGACGGATGGAATTGTGGGAAGATCGTGAAATGTGATGATATGCCTTCACGGCTGATTTAATTTATCGTTTAGAGTCATGGTTTCAGTGTCCAGAATTTGAGTTGTAAACTGGTTTCTGATTCAGAGTGGTTTTGAAAAAATCAGCAGTCGCTTCTCAGTTAGTATTTGGAAGAAAGCCAAGTCACGATGAATGTGTTTTGACCGACTTACTGTTTACTCAAATTTATGTCAGTCAGCATGGGAGTCAGAAGGGGGGGTTGCAATAAGGCACAACTGCACTCCCTGGTAATTAAAAATTTATTTTAGAAAGTATTAATAAATTCCTATTTAATCTTAATAACATTCAAGAATCTAGAAGATTGGCGTCTTTATTTCATGAACAAACTGAACATGATTAACGTGATCTCTTGATTAAATAATTTAAAATACAGAACCAATTGGATTTGCTTTCAGCAAATAAAATGTTGCACCCACACGAAAAAATTGTTGCTGATGCCCATATTAGTCAGTGATACTGGAATATTTTCAATATTTTATTGGTGCCTAACATTGCTCTCAAGACGTGACATAAGTTGAATAGAAAATCTGTATTATTTTGTTATCTTTATGCTCAAGACTTTGTGATTGTGTGGTTATTGGCGCTTTTTGCATCTTGCATCATGTGTCGAGTTTATATTTTGAGGGATCTGGAGAAATTCCACAGTAGTATAAACTTCTATTAGGCCTCTGGGCTCGAGCCCCCCTCAGTGTTTTATCCACTGTTAAGGGAGATTCCCCAAACCACAAAAATCTCCCCAAAATCCCAGCACTGACACAAATTTTTACATTCAACTGTGTCTGTTCCCTCCAGCCAAGCCAATTCCCCCCCAAAGGCCTGGAGTCTGGATAAAACACTGCCCCCCCTTTTTGAGAGGCTACCATAGGGAAGGGGAAAGGTATAGGGGTTAGGCCCCACTTTCTCATTCAAGTTTACACCATTGGGAGAGAAGAACAATCATTGATTTTTGGGCAAATATTCCATCATGTTTCTTTTTAGTTCATTTGCATGTGTGGGAAAGAATATATGTATTCTGTTAACTTGCCAGAGCTTTAATCAAGACTTTTTCCCACCATATTGAAATTTTGTCCAGAGCTTTTGGTTTAATGAAGCTTAATTGCTGTTAAGAATTTTTGACAGTTTCCTTAAATTGTGTATCTGTATATCATCATCATCATCATCATTATCATCATCATCATCATCATCATCATCATCATAGATTTTCTGTCATTTAAATTTCTTATTTAATTTTCTGAATGCTAATACCGCGTGGGTTGCCAGAATTGCAAGTGACTTTATTTTCTGGCTGTTGTTGGTTGAATTCTTGTAACACTTGAGATTTACCTGTATTTCATATATTTTCTTGCCATGTGAACCATCTCATAATGGACGAATGATTACTGACACTGTTTACTACTGTATTCGATCTGTTTACTTTTGCATTCCATGCACTGATTTATTATTATTATTATTATTATTATTATTATTATTATTATTATTATTATTACTACTACTACTACTACTACTACTACTACTACTACTTACTGTTTGACTGCCACTCCAGTTGTATTTGGTGTCAACTTTGTCGTCGTCTGGCTCATGATTAAGAGATGTTGAATCTTGGACATTCACACATCAAATGATGTGGAAATTTATATGATCTGCATAATGTGTCACAACTTGCTTTGCTCTGGCGTGGTAGCGGCAGCAATCAGTGAAGTTAGTTTATGTAGCCCAGTAACAGAAATCAAACTGAATAGAATATTGAAATTGAACACAAAGTATATTATTGTAGTTTGTGTTCAAATCCACTGCTGATCGCAATACTGCCGATCAAGTGATGAAGTGTTTTGGTGACTTTCTTCGAGATTCTATTTTTAAGACGTAATCTGCTTTACTGCCTTCAGCTGTGAAACTAGCTGCTGCAATGTGTCACACATTTAAGCACTTATTTATGGCATTGAAAGACCCGCCCCACCCCTTTTCAGACTAGGACCTGTCATGCAATTTGCACAGAACTGGTGAGTAGTTTTGGGGGGTAGGTCATATATGAGATTGAGAAGAATGCAAAAAGTTGAAAGTGAAGAATGGAAGCACTAGAGGATGGGATGACTTTTTGGCTTGTTAAGAATTTTTTACATTTTTGTCAAAAAATGTCGATTTGCCCCCTCCCCATTTTGGAAGTTCCCGGAACCCCGGCCACGCCACTGTGTTTGTGACAGTGACACCAGTTAGTTGATTGCAGTCAGTAAATTTTCTTGCAGCTGTTTGTGTGAAACACATCTTCAACTTTTCCCCATTGATGGTGTACGTTAAAGATCTGTACACTAAAGATCTGTGTTGTAGGTCATGATGATACCACCTGTTAGCGTGCTCTAAATGAAGACGAGATCTACATGGAACAAAATTAAATGATATGTAGGCCTAAAGTTGAAGAGACAATAGGTGGCAAGGAGATTGTTCCATTACTCCATTAAACCTCAGTGGTGTAGCCACGGCGGGCACTGGAGGCCCGGCCCCCATATTCGGGTTGGATGGAAACACTCGTGGAATTTCCACAGA
Source organism: Metaphire vulgaris (assembly GCA_018105865.1). NCBI lineage: Eukaryota > Metazoa > Annelida > Clitellata > Crassiclitellata > Megascolecidae > Metaphire > Metaphire vulgaris. The sequence continues at coordinate 9,752,375 of CM030861.1, forward strand.
ACTGTTGAGAAATTTTTGTGGGGGTGTTAGGTGGGATCATCATATAGAATGTGGGAAAGTACAAAGTGCTTGAGATGAGGACGGTATTTTGTTTGTCACGACATTTTCACCTGAAACTTTTGATGTGTCCCTATTTCAGATTTCTTTGAACCTACCAACTGCTACCATGTTACCCAAGGTGCTTCGTAATTGTGTTTGTTGTTGCTGTTGTCTTATAATAATTGTTATTCTTTCTTTATTGTTTTGCATATATTTGTAGTTTTTAACTTACCCTGTTGTTTCATGTTGTACATTTATATTTTGTCCTTGTTCAATCTTGTGCATTAATTTGGATTTTACATAGATACCATGTACATAATTATATGGTAGCTGCTGTATTTTTCACATGGTCAGCTCTTACGTGCATTACAAAGATGCTTTAACATCCTTTTTGTAGGTTGTAAGTGTTATCAAATGTTGTCAGTGATTTTATAATTTCTGTCGTACTGTGCGCTAACGTTCATTGCATTACCTTTGTGCAGATCTCGCTTTCCTGTTATGTATAATGATTGTAGACATAGCTGGTCATCTTGTATGTAGCTGATGAGATTTCAGCATTTTTCCTTGAAAAATATTAACAGAACATTGAAATTTGCCTGGTCTCGTGTGGTTGGTTTGCTGACTATTTTGATTTGCCAGCATTATATTAACATTTGCTCATCCCTGACAATGTGATTTCAACTTAGGCGTAGCCATGGGGCAGGACCCCTATTCTGGATGGTGGTTGATTACAATCATTTGTGATATGCTCTCATTACAATGTGTCCATTTGTGTTAATTGGCCTCTTATATCAATATTGTAAAAGATCAAATGAAAAGCATTAATCTGGTATTGAAAGAAGCATTTTAATTCACATTAAAATAAGATTCAACACTAAGTCCGTGCTAGGTGGGGCTTCTTAATTTCATAAAACAGCTGTCGGAAGCCAAATTATAAATTTTAAAATGGCTTTTCATCAGGCTCAGAAATATTTGGTGTCAACAAGTCTGCTGGTATTATTGGAGAAATTTTCACTGCTTCATTTTTGTGAGAATGTTCGTTGCATTAGGTCTTTTAGACCTAGTTGGTTGATTTTTATTGAATAACTGCTTGTTCTCAGTGGCGGCTCCAGGATTTGGCAAGTGGGGTGGCAACTTCTAATCATGGGGCCAACCATTTGTTGTTAGGTATGTAGTATTAAGTTTAGGGTCCCAACAGGGGGCTACTGGGGAGGGGGCCAGGCACTCGATAGGGGACACGGACTCCCCTGTGGAGCCGCCATTGCTTGTTCTATATAGTTTTTACTGCACCATGTGCTCTATATGACTTTTAAAGATTGTTTTAGATTCCAGAGTTAATAAAAATATAATGAAACAAAATCAGTGTGATACTGGATGAAGTTATGAAGTTTTCTATAATTTATAACAATTTTCTCCATTTAAATGCACAGTTGCAGACAATTTAATTAAAACACAAAAAGAAATTAAAAATTAGAGATGCTATAACACTTTGGCCTGTAATGCTATTTATGGGCAAACAAATACATTTTTGAACGAGAGCCTAGTTCTGTCACATTTAGAAACCCATGCAATTTTATTTACCATAGAATATAAAATTAGCGCTACATAAACTCGTCCACGGATACGAAGACGTCATAATTTATGTTTATGTTTATGTGATTGGAATTTAAATTATTAAAAAAGTTTGGTAAATAGCATTTTGTAGAAATTATACATGTTTTCTTTAAAATACTTAAATTTTATTGATTATTAATGCTAACGATCCGTTCAGAATGCAACATTTTCTGTTATTCGTTTTTGTTATAAGCAGTGGCGTAGCCAGGATTCTGAAAAGCCCAAATGGGGGAGGGGCTGGGGCCCCCGTGGCTACATTAATGGCTGTAGGACATTTATATGGCGCCAGTTTAAAACCAGTAGTCTGACTGTGACGGATATGCATTCACGCTGCTATAGGTCCGTATTCCGAAAGTTAGATATTCCGATGGCAATAATAATAATGTGATTTAAAGTGGTTTAGGAGGCTAGGTAAGACCTGTGTGAAAACCACTAGTAACTCTCCACATTCAATAACCAAGTTTTCCGAGATGACCTTTGAATCCGTTTACTGTTTCAACTGTCACTCCCACCTCATCTAAACTGTTCCATTTGTCCACAACCCTTGCACTAAAGAAATGTTCTTTCTTTGATCCACCCTCTGCTTAAACAATTTGCATTTGTGGCCTCTTGTGATGCTATAATGTGCTTGTGCGCTTAGGGCGCTATATAAATTGTCAAGTATACATGCATACATACATACCAGAGGCATAACCAGGAATTTGACTGGGGAAGGGGTATAATGTGATTGGAGGGGGGTATAAATCTTTAAAAAACTTTGAAAATCTTTAAAAAACACATTAAAATTTTTTACGGTAGTCTGATATACAGGGTGCGATTTGTGACCTGGAGCAGTGGTGGGGATATGTTGACTATTGGCTTGGAGGATGTGGACGTTGTTGGGGTTCGAGACGACGTTGCTATTGGTAACAATTGTTCGTAGAACCGGTGTCAGTAGGGGGATGTAATGGTTTGGGATGTTCGCAGCCTAGGGGATGCTGTTTTTAACGCAGTTTAACGGGATCCCACAAATGGCCACAGTTGCGTGATTTTTAACGCTACAAATCGGTGGCGATCATTGAAATGTTGTTCAGCATGATATATATATATTGGATTATATATATATATATATATATATATATATATATATATTGGTTGATATTGGTGCAATAATATATATATATATATATATATATATATATATATATATATATATATATAATTAACGGCCACCCTATATACCTGTCTTCTGTTTTATTCTCTTCACAAAAAATACGTACAGCGCCACAAATGGTCACAGTTATGCCTAATTACCAATTTTGAATCCACCTGAGAATAGTTCCCCATATTCACTGCACAAGGCTTAATTTTGGCAGCCATACCTGTCTTATGTTTTATTCCTTCAACCAATTTTGAATCCACCTGAGAATTTCCCCATCAAAAGACTTAATTTTGGCAATTAATGTAATGTATTAAGGGACTTGTATAGCGCCTCTTATATTTCTACTCAGAGGTGCTCCCAGCTCAGGGGTGTAATCCAAACCCCGCCTCGTGGATACACTGACCTTTGCCTGGCCGACAATCCACCTTGTCTATAGCTATTTCAAGAAAGATTAAGAGCATAAGAATAAGCAGCTACTAATGTACTACTCTGCAAAGTGCTATATAAGTTTACAAGATTTTACTTACTTCCTTCAGTTTTGATATATTGCTTTGTTTTATGGAAATTTTTATATCGAGCTACAAGAGTAGTATCTCTGTTTTATAATTGACATTTAGGATTTTGTAGTAACAGGAGATGGTCTTGAGGATTTTCAATTCAGTCTAATGAATGCAGCGAATAACTGATTAACATGGGGTCACATCTCAGCCGATTAAGCAAAGCTGTCGAATCACATGTACGTAGATCAGTGTATGAATTTTGTCAATTTGTTTCATTCATTGTAATCATTTTTCCATCATGCTAGGGGCCGTCCATAAAGTACATCATGCTCGAGGTGAGTGTGTAAAAAAGTGTGACAGTTTTCTGATGGGGAGGAGTAGGGTCACTGTGATGTTGCACTTTCAGTATAGATAAAACCTTAAATAATATACCTGACAAAAGTTGTTTTAGAAAGGATGTTTTTTCATCAATGCATATTTCCCAAAGATACATAAAATATTAAGTCTCAAGTTTGTTTGTCATTATGCCGCAAGCTGAATATGTTTTTTGCTGCTGAAAACTGAATAAGAAACTCGAATATATTATGGTAAATTGAAAATCTGCGTAACTTATTTATGGACTGCATAATTTATGCTTTAACGATGAGGCTTTAATGGGGGTCCGAGATTTGTGGCAGGTTTCTTTATTTAGTATGTGTAAGTGTTGCTGACTGGCCAGCCTCAGTGTGTGAAATTCTTGTGTGATCACCCTTAACACTGCTACTAGTAATTTAGTGCTTCATTGCTTGATTACCTTACATGAAACTGATAAGAGATCTTTATAAGCATTGGCCCAACATCTGCATGTTACGTTGCTGATGAATTCACTGAGTGGGTCCAAGAAAGAAAAATTTTTTTAGTGTAAGGGTTGTGGACAAATGGATCAGTTGGGACGAGGTGGGAGAGACAGTTGAAACAGTAAACGGATTCAAAGGCTATCTTGGAAAACTAGGTTATTGAATGTGGAGAGTTTCTTGTACAGTGGTTTTCATTCAGGCTTACTTAGCCTTCTGAACCACTTTAAATCAGGTTATTTTTTCTTGGCTGGATAACATTCATCAGCACAAACTTGGGGCAAAGAAGAAGTTACTCCTTGGCTAATCATAGACAATGTTGCCCCTTCACAAAGCCCAATATTTTGGCAGTTATTATCTATCAAATGGCAGTATTTTTCAAACTGAGAACAGTTTACTAATCAGTTTCTAGAACTCCTCATTCAAAATTCGCATCTCAGCCTTTTTAGCTTTCTCTACTCAAAGGCGTGTTAATTGGGTCAGTTGAAGTACTTGTAATATCAGTAATGGTCTTTTGTGCTGCTACTTGCATGTACTGCAAATATTTTGTAGAGATTTTCAAAGGTAGACAGTGAAGGCAACATATTTACTGGAGCCCTTGCCCGGCAGACTATGTCTGTAGGTACAAGTTTCACATGTTACTAGTCTGAATGTGTTCGTGTGCATTAGGTTGGTAGAGTCATAAATCAGAGATAAAATAATAACGATGATGATGATGATGAAGATGATGATGGTGGTGGTGGTGGTGGTGATGATGATGATGATGATGATGATGATGATGATGATGATGATAATGCACTTTTATAGCACATTTTCTAATATTCTAGAGTCTAGAGGTATCAATCGATGGTACTTCAAATTCGTCAGCAAAAGACCAGGTCATACCAGGAATCAGTCAGTCAGAAACAACAAGGTTGAACTATGGAGGATATGCTAATTTAAAGAGATGGGTTTTAGTCTAGATCGGAAAATACTCAATAATATATGGAAGATCTGACAGTCAAGGGAAGTGAGTTCCATGTTAATAATAGAGATGAAGATAAGGGAGAAGGAGTGAGGTATGAGTGAAATTTTAGACTATTTTTCAAAAGAAGGTAGAGGTTAGTTTGTGATAATGTAATAACATTGGTAGAAATTTGTATTTCATATCAACATTTGAGCTCTGTTTGCTTATGTACCTTTAGTCCTTTACATTGAATGGGTCGGGCTACAAATTGGAAGCAAAAACAAGGGGAGGGAAAGTGGAGAGATAATTTTGACACTAATCAAAGGAAGTGTGAAGGTGGCTTGTCTTTATGTACCAGTAGTTATATTTATAGAGGTTTGATTCAAAGTATTTAATCTATAATTTGGAAAATCAGGTTGGGTATTACTTTGAGTTTCGATTAATCACCAGTTGTTTGTTCAATTTCAATATTCTTGGTGGTTATTGATATTGTTTTTTCTTCTTCAATTTTTGGGCTGCCATTGTTTGTGCAAATATGTTTGCACATGCTTAATGGATAGACAGAATTAAAGAATGGCTTAACATGGACATAATATATATGAAGCTTACAAAGCCACATTAAGACAGAGATGAATGGAGGAGATGAACTCAAATTACAATAGACACCAACGGGTATTGCGCCCATGGAGAAGAATGATGATGATGCCTAATTCTTGTAATAAATGGTTGTTTTATACTATGCTACACTGTACTGTACTATTCTATACTATACAGTAGAACCTCGTTATATCAAAGTTCAAGGGACCGTGATAAATACTTCGATATAATCGAGGTTCGATATATCCGATTCCTGTATCATTAACACTGTTTTGGCGGGACCGGCGCTCAAACTTTGATATAAACGTGATTTTGATATAAGCAAGTTCGATATAATGAGGTTCTACTGTACTATACTATCCAATACTATACTATACTATAGTATACTATGCTATAGTATACTTTACTATACTATTCACTATGCCATTAGTTTGTTCTTATTTCTACTTTCGGATTCTTAGATCTTGTTGGTCTTTGGCAAAGATGACAAACAGGGTTTGGCCTTTCTTCAGGCAGCTAAGCAGGCCAAGTACAAATGCAGTGTTGTCAGATCGATGGATACTCTGGCTGCATTCTGTGTGGAACAGTCGCCCAATGTCATCATAGCCGATGCAAGAGAGACAGATAAAATCGAAAACCTATGCAAGTGAGTAGCTTTACTGCGGCAACCGATGTTCCCTGTAAGGTGGGTGGTGTGTGGGCACTTGCCCAAAAATGGTGAGACATGTGCCCCCTCCCTCCCAAAAAAATTGATTGACAAAAAAATTTGCAGGTGCCTCTACTTTTTGATTAAAATAATTATAAAAATGTAAATATTCAATATTGAGCTTAAGTCACAACAAGTGCTGCACTATATAAATATTTATTCTCAGCAAACTGCAGTCCTTACAAGTGTATTAGAATGGTTCTTGTTCTTGCTTTAGAGTCCTGTTCTTTGTCAAGACATTGCCTATGTGTTAAGTAAATGTAAAAGTCTTGTTATTATTATTATTATTATTATTATTATCACCGTACTGATTAATGTGGTAACTCGTCCAAACGAACTGCATGAACACATTACATTATTGTTGCTTAAGTGTATTTTTTATTTTTTACGCATTGCATTGTTTTTGCGTTTTAGAGTTTTCAGTACGATAAGCAACAAGGAAGAGATTGTGCTTGTTGCCGTAAGAAATTCGTGAGTGAAATACGAATTGTTTAGCATCTGCTAGACTTCAGTTGTTGAATTTATTTTTTATTATATTATTATACAATTATCTGTTAAAATCCAATGATATGAAGCTTACGAAATCCCAGGGGCAGAGCTAGGGTGTCTGGCGCCCGGGGACAAAATATACTGGTGGTGCCCCACAACTTGACGAAAATCCTAAGAAGACAAAAAAGGGCGCCGCTCTTCCCATTTGGCGCCCCTTTATTCAACTTCGCGAATACCCTGACAAGCAAAAAAGTCATCACCCGTAGTGGAACTCCCTACCTTAAACCAATTTTGGCGTCCCCTCACCTCGGCGCCCGGGGACATGTGTACCCCTGCACCCCCTAGATCCGCCTCTGTGAAATCCTAGAAGACCGCCATTTATTGGCAGTGTGTTTCTGTTTGCTGGTGATGTGCGTGAAATATCTTGTCTAAATAACAGTGACAAAAGATTTAAATTTTTCATTTTATATTGATAAAAAAACTGCCAGTTGAGCATCACACTTGCTTCCGATGTCCATGCCTATTTAATAAATGAACATGGCTTTTATTTTGACATGCTTTGCTTTTGCTTTTGATTTTGCAAGTGCGAAGGCAGAAAGTCCACTGGTCGATCCTAATATGCTGCCGTTGATCAAAGTTGGTTTTACTCGTGTAAGTGTGTATCTGTCCCTCTGTCTTTGTCTGTCTCTGTCTGTCTCTGTCTGTCTCTGTCTGTCTGTCTGTCTCTGTCTCTCAGTCTCTATCTATATCTATCTATCTGTCTGTCTGTCTGTCTGTCTGCCTGCCTGTCTGTCTGTATGTATGTATGTCTGTCTGTCTGTCTGTCTATCTATCTATCTATCTATCTGTTCTCCATCTATCTCTCTCTGTCTATCTCTCTCTGTCTATCTTTTCTTCCATATATCCTTCTATCTATCTATCTATCTATCAATCTATCTATCTCTAATCTCTTTCTCTCTCTCTCTCTCAGCACAATAGATTGTTTTGAATATTTTTCCTGTGTTTGTTTTCTTCAAGCAATTTATACAGAATTTCGATGCTGCCACTTGCCTGGCGGAGCTTCACTTCATCGAGCACGGTGAACTACAGAACCGTTTTCGATTTCAAATGGCCCGGTCGTTCATAACGGCTGTCGAGAACTTCTAACGACTCCGTAGAGATAACAACTAGAAGAAACAACATTGTGGTGACTATCTGAAAGTTTTTACATATTGTTCAGGATGATTATTGTTGTTGTTGTTGTGGTGGTGGTGGTGGTGGTGGTAGTGGCGTTAGCGGTAGTGGTGGTGATTATTATTGTTATTGTTATTATTTTATTATCATCATCATCATTCGCACAATATTTATTTGCAACACATTGGTCATGGCAAAGGCCAAAAGTCTAGGGTACTTTAACAACCATCAGTTGAAAGAGATGTGAAACTAGTAGGTCTTTAAATTCTTCCTGAATATAATAATAACAGTAGCAGTAGTAGTATTAGTAGTAGTAGTAGTAGTATTAGTAATAATAATAATTATGCACTTCTATAGCACCAGTTCTAATACCCAAGGGTATCAATCGATGGTACTTCAAAATCAATCCGCAAAAGATCCAGGTCATTCCAGAGATCAGTCAGAGGGAGAGAGTAAGACGGACTATGGAGGAAACACCAATTGAAAGAGATGTGTCTTAAGTCTGGATCGGAAGATGCTTAATGAATTGGAAGATCTGACATCCAGTGGGGAAGAGTTCCAGATTTTAGGCCCAGAAATAGAAAAAGCTCTCTTACCAATTTCAATGTTGGTTCTAGGTACATTCAACAATGAATCAGCATACCTTGTTGAATGACGATGGTTTGGGTGATTCAACATAGATTTTAAATATTGAGGTTGGCCAGACTGCAGTGTTTTAAAAACCAGGAGACCAGTTTTGAATAGAATTCTCTGTTCTACCGGCAGCCAGTGTAACTTTTGAAAAACAGGTTTAATATGATCATGCTTACGAGTTTTTGTAATGGCTCGGGCAATAGAATTCTGAATCCTTTGAAGCTTTTGCATGTTAGATCTGGTCATACCATTGTAAAGAGAATTGCAATAATTAAGTCTACTGCTGACAAAGGCGTTTGCAAGAGGAATCAGAGTGGATTTGGGCACAAAATCACGAATTTGTCGAATATCTCTGATTTGCAAATGAGCAGCTCTGCTGACCTTATTTATATGATTGTTAAATGACATATTCTTATCAAATATTACCCCTAGGTTGTGGACAGACTGACTTAGATTAACTGAAATGTTGTCAAATATAATGAATTTATGTCTTCAAATTTACCTAGATTAAATGATGTACCAAGAAGTAAAAACTCAGTTTTTGAAGGGTTAAGTGCAAGCTTATTATTAAACATCCAAGACTGAACGTTTTGCAGGCAAAGGGACAGATTTTCTAGTGACATGGAGGAGGTTTTATCATCGAAGGCAATGAATAACTGTATCGTCAGCGTAGAAATGATAGTCAGCAGAGAATTGTGAAAGAAGCGATCCAAGGGGCATTGTATATAAGGTGAAAAGGAGAGGGCCTAAAACAGATCCCTGGGGAACACCGAAATCTAATTTAGCTGAGTTTGACTGTGCACCGTTACAATAAACAGATTGACTGCGATGTTGAAGATAGGATGTGAACCACTCTAATACAGTACCCGATAAGCCAAACCAATGTTCAAGTCTGTGGAGAAGGCTTGCATGATCTATGGCGTCAAAAGCCGCAGACAAATCTAGTAAAATAAGTGCAGTTACCTTGCCGTTATCCATAGCAGACAAAATATAATCATGAACAGCTAGGAGAGCAGTTTCAGTTGAATGAAAGTAGTAGCAGTAGTAGTATTAGTAGTTTGATTTAATAGGTCAGATTTAGTTTAGAACTGGGGTCCTTTTAACCTTGACTGGTTAACCGTAATTATCGCCGGCAACATCAAAGTGCTTTTGATGTAGCTGTGCAGGATGCCGGCATAGGTGTCGGCAACATCAAAGTGCTTTGATGTAGCCGCTTAACCGGTTAACCGGTCTTTTTTAACAGTTAACCGGTCCTTTAAGACCAGCGGTTTTAGCAACCTTATTTCAAAGTTTGAGATAATTATTAATTCATTGCTGTTTGTCAGTATGTTAATGGTGCATTTGAACAACTCTTTGGATGCCTGAGGAAGGAAGCTGTCGGCAAGACATTTCTGACATTGAACGGCTGCATTCAGGAGTTAGACAAGTCTGTCATGGACTCAATGAAAGCTCAGATGAGACAGGGAATAGTGAGGGCTTTTGCTGATGTTTTGTTGTGCTGTCTTGAATTTCGTGTCATCATCACAGTGCTGTAGTACCGGTATAGTGAATTAAAATGAATCCCCCTTAACCCCTTAACCGTGTATTTAACTGTAACTTAATGTAAAATGGACGGATATATCCGGGATCCCCAGTTAAGGGGTTAAAGATGAATCCCCGAAGTCATTTTTATACGTGTAATAAAGACTTCCCATCTCTTTAATATTATATGTAGAATATGAACTTCCTCTGAATTTTTATAGCTCCCCTATATGATACAAAGTATAATTTATAAAATGATTTCATGAGATATTAAATTTTGCAAAAGTACACAAGATGCAGCTTCGTAAGTGAAATACAGTAATTAAACATGCAATAAGAGTAGCGTTTATGTAAGTGCAGAAAATGTATCAATCAAAAACATATAATAATATAAGAATCTGGAAACGTATAAATTTCGTATACAAATGTGCTGTTTTTAAAAATTATTGCTGGCAGTGGAAATTCTATACAGAGGATTCTTTATTATACGTGTAATAATGAGGTGTGATTCATTTTTTTCAAGGGATTCATTTTAATTCGCTACACCGGCTAATATGGTTGATGTAGTTCTATGTGGTGTACAGTTGGTCAGTTTCGATTGTTATGATAATTTCGTTTTAACCCTACATGGGCTTATCGTGCATCATGATAATCTATTTGCTAAAATTCGCTGTCATGTCAGGCTGAAACACAACATATCATGATTGAATCTATTTAGGTTTGGACAATTTCATAAATTTCCATCGATTGCACAGCAAATTTCCAATCACTCAGCAAGACCATAATAATATGAATGAATGGCGGGCTGGAATATAGTGGTTCTCACACAGGGCAGGTCCTACAGAACTTCTCAAAACCAAGGATGTTAACAAGGACTCAACCTCAAGGCCAGGACCAAGGACCCAACCCTCAAGGCCAGGACCAAGAACCCAACTCTCAGGACCAAGGACTCAATTCTCAAGGCCAGGACCAAGAACTCAACCCTCAAGGCCAGGACCATGGACTTATAACTTGTCCTTAAATAGTCCTTAAGGCCAGGACCAAGGCCAAGGACTAACATCTCTGCTCAAAACTCTATTATTATTATTATTATTATTATTGTTGTTGTTATTATTATTATTATTATTATTATTATTATTAGATTTTTGTATCCTTAATTAACAATTTTATTGATTATAGTCTAATATCAGATATGTTTTGATTTAATATCAGGCATGGAAAGGTATTTATTCAACATGCACTAAGGAAGGAAAAACGGTCTCTCACCGCTGCAACGCTATTCCTATACTCGGACTGACCGGGTAGGACTAGAACATTTTCCACTGGTGCACTCGCTAAACTTAGTAATAACTCAATCTTTGTAAATTGACTGAATCATTACCAGTATATTTCCATTTGTTTTATGACTACTTTACGGTGCCATCATGTGTTTTTATCAGTATATATTCGGGGTCATATTCAGGGTCATATTCGGGGTCATAGAATCTCTTTTTAAAGTGGGGTTTGTTGATGTATATGTTAAAAGCAAGGCACTGGTGGCGTGGATCCCCATTTCACTTCATCGACCCCTTCTGGATCACGCATAGACATTTACATTTCTTTCTAAAGTCTGATATAGGTCCATCTACATAGGCGTATCCCGGGGAGGGACATAGGGGCCACATGTCCCTCTCAAACTCACCCCAACAATTTTTTCCTGCTAATTTATCACGTCAAAAAGCCAAGATGTTGTAAAGGGACGAGTGACTAAGCAAGCGTGTCTTAGCCACGTTCAGCAATCAGAGAATGAAAAATGGAGTGCAGATTGCCCTCGAACTGAATTCTTGGCCCTTTTTATCCTGGTCCTGTACTTTTATTTGTTGTTTTTGTAGTCATATTGAGAATTTTGTCGTCATCCGAAAAGATATCGGAGCGAAGTCAAGTGTGAATGTTACCAGAAGAATGAGTCTTGCAGGAGGTATTTGAACTTGTTTCTAGTGTGTTTCTTTAATATAGTAGTAGTAGTAGTAGTAGTAGTAGTAGTAGTAGTAGTAGTAGTAGTAGTAGTAGTAGTAGTAGTAGTAGTAGTAGTAGTAGTAGTAGTAGTAGTAGTAGTAGTAGTAGTAGTAGTAGTAGTAGTAGTAGTAGTAGTAGTAGTAGTAGTAGTAGTAGTAGTAGTAGTAATAGTAATAATAATAATAATAATAATAATAATAATAATAATAATAATAATAATAATAATAATAATAATAATAATAATAATAATAATAATAATAATATAGTTGTTAAGAACAGTTTACTTTCTCTCTCTTTCAGTCATCTCTGACTTTGTGTGACATTATGGACTTTGATTTGCCATCCTTTTCTGTCCACGATCACATTTCTCAGTTCCTCGATGTTCATGTTCATTGCTTCCATAGACTATAAGAAAACTTTTGACTCTGTGGATCATAATAAACTGTGGCAGACCTTAAAACAGTTCACTATAGTCTTACAATTACTAACTGTGAGACTTGGAACAAAACAAATTGATGAATGGACTTTCTGTGTAACATAAGCTGCACTTTTCTGGAATGTTTTCACTGAGCAGTGTAATTTCTCACCTTTAGTTATGGTTAATGAGAAACTTGGACAAACTTTTATGATCTATCTGTGTTTATACACACACATATTTTTGCAGCATGTAACATAGAAGGTGAAATGGTGTCAAAAATTCAATGTGATTCCTGTAATGAGGTCTTCTTCAAATATCATGTTAGGATTTCTCATCTTGTTTTATGACTTTCTGCTCTTACTTTTTTGCTTTCAGTTGGATCTGCTGTTGGTCTTGTAAAATTTGCTCTAGACTTGTCTTTGTTTTTATATACGTGTCATCGATTGTATTTGATAATCATTTTGTTCAATTAAATCGTGAGCCAATCGATTGATCAGTGTGTTTTCAAATTCACTTTTAACCTACTTACTTACCAGGATTATGTCCATCTGCTATTCTTTTCAATTCATTCATTTTTCATTCATTCATTCCTAGGTATTTATAACCTGTGCCAAAAATAATGTTAGCAGGTGCATTGCAAAAGTCAATCGTACCAGTTTAAGTCCAGCTGTTTCTGCCGTGATTGTCGCCATTCTTTTTCAATTGCAGGGAAAACTCGCGGAAACCTAACAATAGAGGCACCAATGACGAAGGCTGGTTTCTTATAGTTGTTCCTTTTCTGTCTGCGAAAAGCTACTGATTTTTAGCAACTTATCTTGTAATTGTCAAGACTTTTAAGCAGTGGCCAAAAGCAGTATGGCCCACATGGCTCAGAGTCATGGGCCCCCTGAATCTAAGGGGCCCCAGTCCTTCCTGTCTCGATTTTTTTTCTGCAAAATTATCTGAATGCGGCTGCGCAAGATATCGTGTTGTGGAGGGCCAACAAGGACTTTGATCTAGAAAAGTAATATTTCTTCTCCATCAATTATTATTGATGCTGCCCTAGTGTCTATGACAATCGCATTGACTACCGGTAGTTAATAATTCCTGCTTTTCATATCTATTCGATAAATTTTGAAAATCGATGCACCATTCATAGGCATTGTAAGGTTTAGTGCAACAGAGTGGCTTGAAGCAGTAGCATAACACAGCTATATGGCCTACATGGTTCAAAGCCAGGGGCCCCCAAGCAGTAGCATAACAGCTATATGGCCCATATGGGCCACATGGGTTGGAGCCGGGGGCCCCAGGTAGGAGTGAGACTCTGGGCCACTCAGTAGAGCATTATGCTTCTGCTTTTAAGTCTTGCTGCAGAATTTTTTAAACAATACTGCTGGATTTTAAGTGGTTCATTTGGTTCACGTCTGCATTAGAACTGCCATAAAGTTTCAGTCGCTTTCAGAATTGCAGAGAGTAATGTTTACCGGTAATCTGAATTATTTCGAGTTTTTTTTTAAATACTGCTTTCGACTGTATCTGGATACATGGGCGCCCGCACATTGGGGCAAGAGGGGCACATGCCCCCCTCCTGGAAAATGCAAATACCAATATTTCACATTGAAATTTGAAAATCTTGCTAAAATATTAACCGTGACCATTATTGTGTTGACATGTGTTTTGCCCCCTCCTAGAAAAATTTCTGCGAGCGCCCATGTCTGGATAGCTTTTAACATGATACTACGGTGCTTGGCAATGTTTGAGATTGTAGGTTATTCAGGCTATCAGCGAAATTCAGGAGACTTGTTCGCCTAACGTTGCCGAATCATTGGACAAAGTCCTTGAGATGTTGAGGAAAACAGAGCTCTATATTCCAACAATTAAATTTGACGATTTGAACAATGAGATGACAAACGATATTTTACAAGGTCTTTTGAAGGTTAGTTGGTTAAGGAAACTCTTAGGATGCCGTCCTGCCCAGCTAAAGTTCTTTATATTTCTCAGAGGCTGTTAAAGTCAAACGTACTATAGTACATTAGCCAAAGCTTTGTAATATTGTGTTATTTTCAGCCTGTTGAGATACTTTGATATTCCTATTAGTAGATTGTAACTAGATTACTAGATTCATAGGTGAATATACTAGATTCAGAGGAGGTGAATATTGTGTTAATTCTTTGTGAGTGGACTACAGACCCCTCTAAACCCTGTTGTTGTTGTTATTATTATTATTATTATTATTATTATTATTATAGCTATTATTATTATAGCTATTATTATTTTTGTAGCTATTATTATTATTGTAGCTATTATTATTATTGTAGCTATTATTATTATTATTATTATTATTATTATTATTATTATTATTATTATTATGTGAATGACCATTATCTTGCCTCGAATTGATAATTTGAAGATAAAATAGGCCTTTTGAAATTTATCAGATATTGAGGGTTAACCCTTTGGCAGCAGTGACTTGTGTAACCAGTAGGTAATGAAACCGAAATACCAGTTTTACATATCAATAGGATTAATGCAATTGGTCGAAGATCCCGCTATCCGATAACCAGGCTTTGACACGCTGCCTCGTCACCTGTGGTGTCTGGAACTGGACAGGGACACTGCAATTACTGTCATCAGAAATGGGGATTAACTGACTGGAACCTGTGCCCCTGCGGTGTCATTCAAACAATGTCGCACCTAGTTGACTCTTGCCCTATAACCAGGCTAGAGGACGGTGGATTACAAACTTTACACACAGCTGATAATGTCGCAGTCAAATGGCTGACCATTTAGCACATTAAGCATTTGATAATATAACATTGGCAATATTATCTACAGAAATCAGTTGTTGTTTCTGTTACCAGATTTTATACGAATGCAAAGGCAATGCTATGGTTAATGAGAACAACTTTTGTGAAGTGCACTAAGATTTTCCATTTAGCAAGGTTTTACTGTATATAAATGATCTCTTTTGATTACTTTTGTCATGGTTTTGTTGTTGTTTTTGTATTGGTTAGGGACCAACAATGAAGCGATATCTACAACATTCTGTGGCTGATAAGAATGGTTAGTATCGATGATTAACTTTGCAATATTTACTTGTTTTTATAATTATTCTTCTACTTCTTCTTTAGGTGCTGTGTATTTCAACGTTAACGACCATGAATTTCCACTTTGTTCGATCTTGACATCCTCTTATTAATTTGATGTCTTTCGCTACTCCCTCAATTCCTTCTTGTAGGCAGTCTATATAGGTGTTTCTCTGCCTTCCTCTTGCTCTTTTCCCTTCCACTTTTCCGGTTATTGCCAAATGCTCCAGGCCTTCCTTCTTCATTATGTGTCCGAAGAAGGAAAGCTGCTTTGATGGCTACCATCAGACTTCTTTCTATTGGTAGCTGCTGACTAAGCAGATAAAATGCTATTTTTGTGCCAAACAACTGCTAAGTTAGTAGTGCCCAAGATTTGGTAAAACATGTAGGTAGTAGAAAGCACATCAAAATTGTAATTGATGATAGTTGAGGAGGAGTTTTCAATTATCTTTCGAGATTAGTCTGCTTTCCTGCCTTGCGATATAAATACATGTATTGGTCACATAAATATTTTGGGCCCTGATCTTGTTTCTTCGGGTCTGTAGTTTATATTAAAGTTTATGTAACGTTAATGTAAAATAACGTTATGTAAACTTTACATAACATTTCATAACATTATTTTACATTATTGTTTACATTGCACACAAAATCAAATGTTCTGTCAGAACCTACTTTTGCTACACACTTTAAATTTTCTAGAGAACTAAAATTCAGTAATCTTTGGCACAGTCAGGATTCCAGAATGGGGGGGAGGCACTTCTACATTTTTCGGCCCAAAAGTCTTGACAAGCAAAAAAAGGTTGTCATCTCAAATGCTTTAAAGTCTGCTATCGGGTGCGTTTTATTCGATCTAATACCCCCTCCAACTACTCAACACTTTTGGACGAATCTCATAACCCGGCCCCCTCCCAAATAGGTGGGGGGAGGCCGGGGCCCCTGTGGCTACGCCAATGGTAGTAATATTTGTTTAAATAGCGTACAGTGTATTTTAACATTTTATGGCAGCTATGATTCATCTGTAGGGGCGGGAAGTTAGCAGAGTGGTAACAGCGTTGGATGATGGAGCAGGAGGTCGCGGGTTCGAGTCCCGCAGGAGCCCTAAAGGTCGACTCAGCCTTTTTCGTGATGGTAAAATGAGAAGCAATGGCAACACTGCGAAGGTAACCATAGGATCGGCGGAATGACTGGCCACCGTCCGCTGATAAATGGCTTAGCCACCTATGGGCTGATGGTCATGAAACCGGAGATCAGCACCGGCACCTACTGGCACAGAGCCTACAGATGAACTGTTTACTTTATGTTTCCTCCGTAGTGTTGGCCTATGAGGAGTACTTGGCCAGCATTTCGCTGCTTGGAGCGAATCGCTTGTCACCAAAAGTTCAAGATCTTCTGGAGCAAGAGCACAGATGGGACTTCAACATCATTCAGCTCGAACAGTTAACAGACAGGAAGTTGGTGAATCATGTTAATAACAACAACAACAACAACAATAATAATAATAATAATAATAATAATAATAATAATAATAATAATAATAATGACAAGGTTTCAAGTGGTTCAATAGGGACTGCCCTGTGTTAGAACCACTGTCATGAACAATAACAATAACGTACTGCATTGTACAGTTCTGTGTGATGCGCTACCGTATTGAATGATATTGGATATGACATACCTAGGGTATAATGTGCTCAATTTTGCAGACACGCTAAGTACGTTACAACAAAGTTCTACTGTAATTATCGCAGTTATTTTACACTTTACTTGTAAAACGTAAATGTGAAATCTCATCAGGTTCTGACAGAAAGAATTATTCTGATTTTGTCAGGCAAATCTGTGTTCAGTCTCATCATGTTGATTTGAATCGAGATTCTGCGATAATTACAGTACTAGAACTTCGCTGTAACGTACTTAGCGGGTCTGTAAAATTGAGTACGTTTATACCCAAGGTACGTCGTAACAATACCATCCAATACGGTAGCACATCACACGGAACTGTACAATACAGTAAAGTTATTCTTATTGTTCGTCACAATTTATATAATGCCGTAACATGGCAAGGGCCAAAGTCAAGGGTGCTTTACAATGAGCATGTTATGACCGAGGATACGTTATAACCAAGTCTGTTATATAACGAAGTTTTAAGTCTGTATCTCTTGGTATCTTGGTATTTTGCAGACCACTTCAGTATCTGGCGGTGAAGACGTGTGTAAAGTTCAAAGTGATGGAAGTCCTTAAGATTGATCTGCTGACGCTGTATCAGTGGTTTCGAATGATCGAATCGCATTACAGCGTGTTAAATCCGTATCACAGTTCAACTCATGCGGGCGATGTCATGCAAGCTTCGTCATACTTTTTGAACTTAGATTGCATTAAGGTAATAATATCAATTAATTAATAATAACATATTATTAATTTATATTATTGTTTATTTATTGATATTAATAATTAATTATGCACTTTTATGGCACCGTTTCTTACACTCTAAAGGTATCAATCGACTGTTCTTCACATTCACCAGCAAAAGACTGGGTCATTCCAGGAATCGGTCAGTAAGAAAGCGAGGCAGAACTATGGAGGATATACTAATTTAAAGAGGTGGATTTTTAGTCTAGATCGGAAAATGACAATAATATTCGGATTCGGCAGTTTCGTGACATAAGTATTTGATAAATCCGGATATTGCCGAATACCGCACTATCCAGCTGGACCGGATGTCCGACGGAGCGGTTCCTCCATCATTTCCTACAAATCTTGCATTTACCTCCTTAGCGTTATGAGGGTACGCTATAAGTTCAAGGAATTTGACGATGAAAGCGTCAAGGACGTACAGTATACGTCCACATCTAGAGAGACATTTGGGGCAGGTGAGACCACCCAGTTAATTGCTTCTGTGACACGCCCACATAGAAGCGGAAATCTGCGGAATTGTGTTCTAACAAAGGAGGTATGCATGTATGTGGACCCTCTGAGCCCGTTATTGGCACATTCAAGTGTCCATTAATAATTGCCCGGTAAAACCGTGGGACGCCACTTGAGCCTGGTGCTTCAGAAACAATATAACAAATCCAACGTAGACGCTGCAACGCTTTTGGAATGGAAGACTACGAAAGAATGTAATGCCGATGAGGTTAATTACGCAATTACAGTACATTACCCTACATTTGTGCTGAGTTCTAAATTACTGGAATGGAAATGGAAAACTACAAAAGAATGTAATGCCGAGGAGGTTAATTACGCAATACAGTACATTACCCTACATTTGTGCTGAGTTCTAAATTACTGTTGCTTACATCTGCAACGCTTTTGGAATGGAAAACTACAAAAGAATGTAATGCCGAGGAGGTTAATTACGCAATACAGTACATTACCCTACATTTGTGCTGAGTTCTAAATTACTGTTGCTGTCTGCAACGCTTTTGGAATGGAAAACTACGAAAGAATGTAATGCCGAGGAGGTTAATTACGCAATACAGTACATTACACTACATTTGTGCTGAATTCTAAATGGCTGTCGCTTACGTCTTTAGAATATGCTCAGCCCAGATGAGAAGGTCGCTGTGCTGCTGGCCGCTGCCGTTCACGATGTTGACCATCCGGGCAAAACCAATTCGTACATGATCAATTCCAACTCTCCCCTGGCGCTACTTTACAACGACTTGTAGGACTTTTTTTCTCACCTTTTTGAACTTGAATCAATTAGGGGGCATAGGCAGATTTAGAGTTTAAGATTTGGATAGGCTAACATGGGGGGGGGGTCTGTATGGGCAACACATATAGAACGTGTTCTTTTATAGGCCTATAACTTTTGATTTCTTTGGGAGGAGGGACTAAATCTTTGAGTTGGGTGGTCCAGAGGGCTAGCACCCTCTACTGAAATAGGCAGAAATTACTACATATTAAAAAATTTTCTTCTATGTCAACATGGTGTTGATGGAAAAAGCAAAACATTGAGTTTTTTTGCCCATAATTTTTTTGTTTTGGTGGTATTAGTTGGGTAGGCTTAAGCCTACTCTAGCCTTTAACCCCTACAATCCTCAGAGCCTAGTTTACATTGAGTTACAGATTTATTCCCCAGTTAAGGGGTTAATACGATCCGCCTATGTTAGGGGGTGTGCTAGAGTGTGGTTGTTTTGGGTCGGCATTTGTCAGATATCAAAGGACCTGGGTTCTTTAGCATTTGTTCTTTGGTCATTCCATCTGCACTGGTGACTATCATCTATAATAATATGGTCTTCTTGTTACGATTCGAATTCTTGCCATGCAACCACAGGGTAGCGGGTTTGAATCCCATCCAGGGTTGTAGCCAGGAATTTGATTTGGGGGTATAATGCGATTGGGGGTGGGGGTATAAATCTTAAAAAACTTTGAAAATCATCAAAAACACATTAAAAACTTTAAGGTAGCCTGATTTTTGGAGGGTGTATATATACCGATATACCCCCCGTCACTATGCCCTGATGATCCTGATCCCATCTCAGCCACTGCGGAGTGACCTTTGGAAGGTTGTTCAGTGTTCACCCCATAATTGCTTCACACAGTCTTTGTGTCTGTCTTTTTTTTTTTAAAAATTCTGTTTTTGCTGAACTTTGCCAAAATACTTTAGAATTAGTTTTCAGTTAACAGGTTTGGTGGTATATAATATTAGCAATAACTGTTATTTTGAATATCGATTTAATTTTCTCTTCAGGTCTGTGTTGGAGAGTCATCATGTTTCATTTGCATTTCGGCTGACTCATCAGGACGAAAGAATTAACATTTTTAAAAACCTCAACAAGTGATTATTATTTTTTGCTTTGGTTTTTTACTGGTCTTTTTAATTTTTATCCCCAGTCATCGGCATAGCCACAGAGACCGGACCTCCCTCTCTATTCTGGCTGGGTCTGGTCATGGGATTTGGTCAGAACTGTTGAGAAATGTTGGGGGGGATTAAGTAGCATATGAGTAAAGAAAATGTGCAAAAAACTCCTTGATGTTGAACTTTTTTTCTTGAAAATGTCAATGTGTCCTCCTTTTCCTGAACCATGGCTAAGCCACTAATCCCATTAACCCCTTAACTGGGCAACTATTTGTAACTCAATGTAAAATGGACGAGCGTTGCTCGGGGCGCCCAGTTAACGGGTTAAGATAGCTGACTTGATTAGTAACATTATAATTATGTCCGTCTGTGTCTGTATGTATGCTTGAATGTCTCTATGTATGTATGCTAGTAATTGTGTTGATGCGACTGACTTCTTTATGATCATAATCTCAAATTTCGTAAATCTTTTGGAACATTGGATCTCATGAGATGCTACCGGTATATAAATCATGTAAGAGGTTGGTGACCGAACAATTCGGAGACGGACAATTCGGAGTGGACAATTCGGAGAAGGACAAAAATCGCCTCCAAAGTTGTAAAAAGTTGTAAAACTGTTTTAAAATATGACTTTTATAATGGTTAGGGTTAGAGTGAGGTTTAGGGTTAGGGTTAGGGTTAGAGTTAAGGTTAGAGTTAGGGTTAAACTGTGCTCCGAATTGTCCGTCTCCAAATTGTCCGCTCCGAATTGTCCGCTCCGAATTGTCCGTCTCCGAATTGTCCTAGAACCAAGAGGTTGCAGTCATGTCCATGGTCTTGGCTACTACCCGGTAAGTCCAGTGCTACAGGACTGGACACTCTGGTTCTTTTGCATTTTAGACCTAAACTTAAAACCTTCCTATTCAAAAAGTCATTTCCTCCATAGCAATAACAGCCCGACCCACCACCTCATGGATACGCTGGCCTTTGCCCGGCCGACAATCCCACCTTGCCTATAGCTATTTCAAGAAAACCCCTAACCGTGCATTAGGAATAATTCAATACAAAATGGACTACTACTACTACTACTACTACTACTACTACTACTACTACTACTACTACTGCTGTACTATAACTTCAAAAGCGCTATATAAATTTATGAGATTTTACTTACTTGCTTGTTCTTCGGTTATTCCATCTGCCCTGGTGAACATCACCCCTAATAATAATAATTATGGTCTTCTTGTTATGATCTTATATTCTAAGTGCCATGTGCTGTTCGGTTTGGTTTTCTTCCAGAGACGATTATAAGAATTTTCGGCGGCAGATCATCGACTTGGTCTTGGCGACGGAAATGTCAAAGCACATGGAGCATCTAAGTCAATTCATGCACATTATCGACCAGCCGAACGAGGCGAGTGGCGTAATAATTGCCTTCATATTTCATATATTACCCATATTTTGGGGTATAATAGTGCAAATTTTGTATATTTCGTTGTGATTTTTGCCAGTAGTGCACTGGGCTGAAAATGGGGCATTGGAGATTGTTGACCTTGGGGGAGGGGTGGTGGTGGTCACAGATATTGTTGCAGGACTCCTGCTAGAGCTGATTAACTATAGCTATTAGGCTGTGGTCCAGTTTTGGTGCATTTTGTTAGACATACTATTGCCAAGACAGTATTGCCTGTGTTGTTTATGAGCTAATCGAGTTCAACGCCACCATGATGTGGCCAGTGAATGCCTGATTCTTGCTGTTTCCGTGTTTGACAATTTATAATACGAACAGACAAACTCGGACTGATCAAGGAACGACCGTCAACTGATGTCAAGGGAAAATGGCGCCATAGAAGTTCGGTCGTGATGGTGGTGTTGATGATGGTGATGATGATGAGGATGATGAGGAAGACAACAACGATGATGACAATGATACTGATGATGATGGTGGTGGTGATGGTGTTGATGGTGGTGATGATGACGATGATGATGATGATGATGATAAGGATGACAACAATGATGATTATGATGATGCTGCCTCTGATGATAGTGGTCATGACGATGATAGTCATGCTGATGCTGATGCTGCTGCTGATGATGATGAAATTGAAAGCATGTGATGCTTAAAATTCAGCTGTTCAGAATGTTCTTTAGAGAAGAAGAAGCCCGTCTGTCTCAAATCTAGATTATCTGCTTTTAGTTAGTGTTGGTTTTTGTCAAACATGTTGTCCGTGTGCTTATCGGACATTCGAATCACCTAACAATCGTTTGATTCTGCACGTTCTCGACTCAAATGTTTCTGTTATCGTTAGCTCGCGTCGCCTAACCTGCCGACTGGTTCCCTTGTTTCTGAAAGCAATACCGTGATAAAGCGCATGCTGATCAAGTGTTCTGACATATCGAACTCGGCAAGACCGCGCCATCTTGCCATCGTCTGGGCCGAGAGAATTGCCGAGGAATACTTCCGACAGGTTTGTTATTATTAGCTCAACCGGAGATTGTGATCGTTGACAGGGTGCGATTTGTAGGGCGAAGGGGGAGAATTTTCCTCCCCACTGCCCAACTACGCCCCACAACTACACCCCACCCCACCCCCACAACCCAGCCAAGTCAAGGAAGTCAATCTTCCCCACCACTGGGACAGGAAAATGGATTCACCGTCAGCAGCATGTCCCCCCCCCCGCCCCCACTGCTCCAGGTCGCAAGTCGATGTCGAGAAACGTTAACAAGCATGGCACAGTCAAGTTCGTTTTTGTTTTGCTTTAGAAATCTCGATCGTCCCAGGTGTCTTCGATAGGCAAATAAGCAGTAAATGTGTGCATATGCCAGGGATTTATCTACACCCCAGCGGGGGGGGGGAGGTTACAGCCCTCGGTTTTTGATAGACACCCCTGTCTCTACACCCCCTGCCAGGGGTGGTGTTGGCTATCACCCAAACAGACATATGTTAAAAGTAGTATGAAGCTGCTGTGAAGGACAGTGGTGTTACGATGCAGCTGTTTCGCACTGGGATTATATTTTCAAATCAGAAATTTCAGTTTCCAGATGATACAGAACCACTTAAAATCGCATTATTATTATTATTATTATTATTATTATTATTATTATTATTATTATTATTATTATTATTATGAAAAACTAGCCATATAAGACTCAACACTGGACATTGACACCCTCGCCCCTGCTCCCCCGCAATTTTGGGACACCCCTCTGAACGCATATTCCAGGAAAAAAGCCTGGCATATGCCTTACTGCTGGGTTGTTAAGAGTCGGAAGTTTCAGTTTCGGTAGAAATGGAGTGTAAGGAAGGTTTTTGTGATGTTTTCGCTGCAGACAGATGACGAAAAGGCGCAAGGTCTTCCGGTTGTAATGCCACACTTCGATCGACAGTTGTGCAACATTCCAAAGACACAGCTCAGCTTCATGGGCCTGTTCATAAATGATATGTTTGAAGTCTGGCACAGTCAGTATTAGTTTGTCTACATAATAAGGTAATAGATAGATCATATGTTTATATAGCACCTCGATACAATTATTACAATTAAACAGCAGTTTAAAGTAAGCCACTATTTTACTAAATTAAGCACAGGAACTAGAAGTCGTACTTACGGCTCAATATTGTGTGCATACATAGAACCAATAAAATTTACTTTGAAAGATG
The DNA here is from genome assembly GCA_018105865.1 of Metaphire vulgaris. Taxonomy (NCBI): domain Eukaryota; kingdom Metazoa; phylum Annelida; class Clitellata; order Crassiclitellata; family Megascolecidae; genus Metaphire; species Metaphire vulgaris. The sequence continues at coordinate 9,776,474 of CM030861.1, forward strand.
TCCCTCGATAATAACGAGCACCAGTTTAGTTTTCAGTCTAAAGTGCTACTGGGCTGGGCTGGGCTGGGCTGGGCTGGGCTGGGCTGGCCATACTAACTTTCAAATCTGCACCAGTGGACATGTGACTGATATTGAGCCAATGGCGCAGCCAGGATTTCCGGAAGGGGGGTTTGGTTTCACTTTTGACCGTAACCAACTTTTAAAAAATCTTGACAAGCAAAGAAAAACGTTATCATCTCTCATTTTTTCCTGACAAGCAAAGAAAAAGGTCCTCGCCTCCTAAACACCGTTACATTCTACTTTCTATACCCAGGGGGGATTTGACCCCCAAAATCTCGTCAAAAAATTTAAAATGCACGGAAACTCATTAAATATATATTGTTTTCGGCAGCCAGGGGGGTTGACCCCAACCCCTCTCTGGCTACGCCACTGCTTTGAGCGGTGTTGCCATATTATTGATGCTGTGTATTGCACTGTCCCATTAATGTTTCACAACGTTTATTAACCCCTTAACCGTGTATTTAACTGTAACTCAATGTAAAATAGATGGATATATCCGGGGTCCCCAGTTAAGGGGTTAAGCAGGCAGCAGTTACATGTTTGCCTACTACTCCAATTTTCATCGCATATAATTTTCATCTTATGCATGTTTCCCGTTTTACTTTGTCTAAAACAGATTTTTCTTGTGCATGTTTCCCCGCCGGCTGCTATTTGGCGGCCGAGGGACATCTTTCAAAATAGTTTTATTTTATATTTTTCTAAAACAGGGTTTGGGAACTCATCCGGCGGCCATCAACTAAACAGGTGTGGCCCGCCGGCTGGTGATTATAACATATCCATAATTATATATACATCTTTCAAAACGCCGTTCCCGTAGATTTTATTGGTTCTATGTATGCACACAATATTGAGCCGTGAGTACGACTTCTAGTTCCTGTGCTTAATTTAGTAAAATAGTGACTTACGTACTTTAAACTGCTGTTTAATTGTAACTGTTACCAGTTACCGCCAGTATGTGACTGCAGTGACTTAACCATTGTTGAAAACAATGATGTGGCATAGGCACCAAAAAATGCAGTCCTCTGCATGGCGATCAAAATTTATAATAGCCCGCTTGTAACAAAAGGTTGACCACCCGTGTTCTAATATATGAGCATATAAAAATTGTTTCATATCTGTCTTTAAAATACTTTGGAATTTTTTTTTATAGTAAGGAGAGAAAAGGAAAAGTTCAATGAAGAAACCAATAGTTGCCCAGAATTTTGTTGTTTTGCATCAGAGAACCTGGTCTCAGTGCATCATTTTGCTGATGCTGTGTTAGATAATATTGTAGCATTGTTTACTCTCTTTATTTTAAGAAAGACAGTGGTTTTTAACATGGAAGAGTTGAACCACTTAATTTATTATTAATGAGATCACTTATATAGCAATGTAGCATAGCTAGAAAGGCCAAAGTCAAAAGCCTTTAATGACAGAATTAAACCACTTAAAATCCAGTTATTATTATTATTATTATTATTATTATTATTATTATTATTATTATTGTTATTATTATTGACCTCAGTATTTAAAAGGTTGTTGTTGATTTCAGCATTTTGCAAGATTCCAGAATTAATTGATCATATTCGGTCAAACTACGAATATTGGAAAGTACAAGATAAGAAGCTTCAGATTGTTGCCAAAAAGTCCAGCGTGTCTCTATAACTGCTGGTGCCACTGCATCGACAGCTGCTGTCCACCTATTCTGTTGCTGTTTGGCACAGAAAACCCTTAACTGTTCAGAAATCGCTATTTTCTCTGATTCTTTCCTAAGATTCGCATGTGTGACTGTGACATGGCCAGTTTTGAAGCGACAGTTTCACATTATGTTGCGAAGAATAGAATATAATATCGCAAGCACAGTGCATGATCCTCGGGCTGTGTGACTGGCTGAAGTGTCTCGGACAGTTTGCGAAAATGGACAAAGTTTTTTGTGAAATGTTCTTGAGTCTTGTTTATCTATAAAAAAATCCACCACAACATTTGAGATACAAAGCTTTTGCTTTTCACATTGTTAAATTGTTCACGTGCCATTGTTTTATTTAATTTATTACAAAGACAAGACCTTGTGTGTGATATTTTCACATAGGAATGTAATTCCTCAACAGCCTATTTACCAATGTAGTTTTTTAAATATATGTTTATCTTGTGTTTAACCAATAAAGTTGCTATTTTAGAATACTAAGTTTACTACTATTTTTAAAATATATGCATTTTGAGAAACAGCAGATACATTTGAATGATTTATGCCTGTGCATTAATCAATCAATCAAATCAGTCCATTATTATCAAAGAAAAAAATCAGGTTACAAAGAACAATTAGAAGACATGTTTTTGAGTGTAGAACTAAGGATTGACATTAACGATCAAATAGTAGTAAAAAGGGAGATAGAAGAATAGAAATATTTTGCTCTAATGGAATAACCTTTCAATGCACCACATTTTTTATCAGCCAAAGTGGAGAGCGACTGATTGATCAAAACAAAATTGCACCTTTGGCCTACTTACTTGCTTACAGTCTTGTTCTGCTTTCTTGTATTTATTAGGAATTTAATTTAATTTAATATTAATGATTAATAATGTTATTATCGACGGATTATAAGCAGCGAATTTCGAGTAATCCAAACGGAGTCGATTGGTCGAAGGGTACGTTCCGTAGATCAGTATTTTTGGTTTTTGCAATTATTTACATATATCTTGTAATATCGTTCATCGCGTGCTTGGTCACGGAGCCGAATAATTATATTATATTAATACTAGCAATAATAATAGTAATAGTTGGATTTTAGGTGGTTTAGTAGGATTTTTCCGTGATGGAAACCACTCAATAAGCGGCTGATTTGTGATCGCGATGCGAGGTGGGAGTGACAGTTGAAACAGTAAACGGATTCAAAGGCTATCTCGATAGACTAGGTTATTGAATGCAGATGGTTACATCAGTGGTTTTCACACAGGCTTACTTAGCCTCCTAAACCACTTAAATCACATTATTATAATACCATTAGTTAAGATCAGATTATGAATATCATGGGTTTGACGTTGGATCTGTCTTTTTATGTCTTTTTGGAATGATAATCTTTATTGTGAAATTCTGGGATCTTGGTGCTAAATGAAGCTTGATATTCATTTTTCAGATGAAACAAAATATGGACAGAAAATGCTGGAGAAGATGGGCTGGAAGAAAGGGAAAGGACTTGGGGCCAATGAGGATGGGATAACCAACCATCTTAAGGTTTCTCAGAAAAATGATAAGAAAGGTGAATTTAACATTAACATTTTAAAATATTTATTTATTGCCAGTGGAAGATTGCAGAACCATAACAACGTTGTCATGGAGCTCTGAAGATTGAATCTGCCTTAACTTGCTAGAGGGCAGTGACAGAACGAATAGGGCCACGACGTTAAACAGGAACACTATACGATGCACTAGCCCTGTATCCATGATATTGCTTGCCTGGCAGCTCAGGGCTTTTGCAATGCAGAACGGTGTTGCCCCGTGAATCCTACAAGTCTGGGAAGGACTGTGACTCTTTCGATTTCAACTTCAGTATGATATGAGAGTAACTTTATTGAACTGGATGAGAGCTTACGTAGCTGATCATTTAACCCCTTAAGTGGCGTGTTGACGAGACTGCCGTATATATATATATATATATATATATATATATATATGTCATGCATTCCATGCATTCGCCGATATAATCCCCAACTTTGAAAAAATTTTTGGCTCAATTTGAAAAGGTATACCCTTCCCCCCAAATTTTCATGCCATGCATTAACCCAAGGATGGACGCCCTGTTCAAAAGGCAAAAGCGTAAAGTGTAATTTAATCAATAACTTTGAATCCTCCCAGTTAACTATCTTCTGTGGAGTCACAAGTTCGCTAACTGATCCCCTACATGTCATCCTTTATTTTAGCAATCTCCATAGGACCTCGACACCCGTGCAATAACACAAGGTCTGTAAGAAAATAATGTTTTGGAAATTGTAAATTTCTAGCCACCTTTAATCGGTTATGTTTAAGTTCTGCACTGGTTTGAGTATTTATCGAAACAAAGTACAATTAAATGTTTGTTTGTCAGGCTTTGGATGTGTTGAGGCGCACACAGATAAATGGCTCGATCGCCTCGACGAGTACGAAGCCATATTGGCTCAACTCAATGGGACTTCGGACAGCAGTTTGCAGGATAAGCCGAGTCAAAAGGATGACAGATTCGAGCCACTGAGCAAAAAGTCAGAGGGAACACGAAATAGAGTCCAGTTAGTCATCTGCTCCATCAGCTATGGCACTATAGAAGTTGATTGACTGATTGATTGTTTGATTGATTTATTTATTTGTTGGTTGGTTGGTTAATTGATTGCTGTAAATGTGTTATATTTTCACGGATTTGAAGATGCGAAATCTATCTACTTAGCTTTTGAATGTTGTTTTCTGGTTAAAGATTCAGAGATACAGATGGCACTTTTAAACAGTTCAAATTTGAATTTTTCGTGAAATATTCAAACTTAATGATATGTAGAATTTGATTATTATGTTATATTCATTCTTCTGCTTACCCTTCTGGAAGATAGCACTAGACCATGATGAAACACATGTGCTAGAGCATTTAGGGAGGGTGTAAGAGTTTTGTGAAGAAAATGTGAAAAATGGAGAGGGGTATACTGATATTTTTATTGATCTTTCCATTTCCATTGTATTTTCATTATTTGCATAAGTTTCTACGTGTCATTCAGTTACCATTGGCATATTTATTTTTGATTAGAATTTAATTATATGCCATGCATTTATTAATATTTGGCCAAGAACATATTTCTTATTATTAGGAGGATGTGATAAGTTATCGCAGTTCTTGCATTTGTATTGTGTTTCATTTTATAGCTACTCAAAGTTTACTAAGGGAAAAGACTTGTCACTGCAGTCCAAAACAGACCTGGATTGTATTTTTGGAGGAAAACGAGAAAAGCACAAAAAAGATGGCGTGGTCACAGAGGTATGTCTATTGCATTCGATGCCTTTTTCTTCAAAGGCATTTTAAATGCCAAATGTTATGCTTCATAGAATTTCTAATACTGTTTTATGAATACTCAAAAGTATTGATTTTATATTGAGCTGCCTGTGAGATAATTTCAAGATGTTAAAATGGATGGGGCATGCATCTTCAGATAGTGAATTGTTTTACTATACTACTACTACTACTACTACTACTACTACTACTACTACTACAACTACAACTACTACTACTGCAACTACTACTACTACCACTACTACTACTACTACTAATACTAATACTACCACCACCACTACCACTACTAGTCTACTACTACAACTACTACTACTACTACTATTACTACTACTACTACAAATTATGGTAATGATGATGATGATGATGATGATGATGATGATGATGATGATGATGATGATGATGATGATGATGATGATGATGATGATGATAATAATAATAATAATTGGATTTAAGGTGGTTTAATAGAATTTCTCCTTTGTTGAAAGTTGCTGTCGCTCATACACCCCTCAGTGTTTATTCTAGGCCTTCTCTGTGGGGGAATTTCACCTCCAAAGTTTGAATCCCCTCCCCAAATTTTTGACATTTTGGCAAGTACTATGACCTCCCCAATGTCTGTTTCCCCCAAAAAAATTTTTTACCCTTCAATGTCTAGGTGGATAGAATAGCCACTGTGCATTCCTCTATTCCCATTTCTACGGCTATTATCTTTGATTTTACAAAGAGCAAACACAATTCGTACTATACAATGCCAAAACAGCCCACTTATTAAATTTTGGTTCTTCATAATTTCTTTTACTATAATCACTATGTATAAATCAAAGGAACCTATAAATGCCTGATCTCCTTGTTTGTATCAATTGGTTTAGCAATCGGTATTGCTTGCAGATTTGATGGTTTCTCCTTGGTTTTATATTTGTAAGAAATATATCTTTGCTGATTTTTGTGTGACTTTATTCGTGGTTAACTTTTAGCTGGCTCCGGAGCAGAATTCCGCCCAAGGCCAACGAAGCAAAACAGTTCGGTGTGGTCACGACGACAAGCTTGACAAATCTGCAGGATTATTTTGCCCAGAAGATGGCGTCACTGCGGAGGTCAAGATCAGACACGCAGCTCGGTGACGAGAAGCACCAGGCGGAAGATGGTTCACGGCCAGGATCATTGGAGGTTGATGATTGTAATGCTGTGACCGTAAGCCCTTTGAAGAAAAAGAAGAAAAGGGCAAAGATGTCTGAAAGCGCGGCCTCGAGTGAATTGGTCGAGCTTGCCGAAAATGTCGACGGTGCGGATAAATCCTCCGATGATCCTCCGATCGGTAAAGCAAAGAAGAGGAAGAAGAAGAAGCAGAAAGATCTGGATCAAAGCAATTCAGACGATGGTGCAGTAGTGACACCTGGTGACTCGAACGAAACGGCTGTGGAATCGTCAAAGAAGCGGAAAAGGAAGAGAAAGGATGTACGCGAGATTGAAGATGATTTTCATTCGGACAGATTTGTCGAAGACGAAGAACGTTGCCGTGCCTGATTCCACTGTTGACGAGTGTCGGCGAAAGAAACGGAAAAAATGTGTGAACGCTGATAAGATCGACGACGATGAACCAAACAGAACTAGTGGCATTGTAATTGTAAGGCCAAAAAAGAAAAAACATACAAAATCTTGACTTACTACTATCGGCTTAGGCTATTAAATTACCAGCACATTAATTTGTGATGGGGCTTTATTGTATGAAATTGAGCTACAGTGTGTGTAGAAAATTCGGATTTGGTTCTTTTTTTAACGGGTTGTTTTAAATATACTAAGCATTTAAGCCACGCGTTACTTAGGACTACTGTGGTTTAAATGAGTACATTTGAATGGTTTGACAATGATATCCAGTGGCGGTTCCAGGATTTCTTGGGGGGTTCTCGAATTCATAGAAAGTTGGTATTATTATTATTATTAGGCCTTTCTAGTGGCCAACCGCCGAAGCTCTGCACAAGACTCCCCTCCTCCCCATAAAAAACCTTGCTACGCCACTGTTATACGGTTACGTTCCCCGTGTCCTCGAGGGCGTCCTGACGTTGCGCAGCGCAGTCGCCGTTTTTTCGCTTCGGTTCTCGGCCGCCATCCTGGACTGACGGTCCTTCGAGCGGCGCACACCCGGCGGCGCAACATTCGCCCGGCTCGTCCGGCCCCCGCCGCCGATCGACGCAGCGCCTCGCCGGGGTTCCGTACACGTTCTCCGGCTTGAAGGTGGCGAACTTCACGGTTGTGTGATGAGCACAGTCCCTGTCGACCCCGAGAAGACCCGACCCAAACGTCATCTGCTGCTGCTGGTGGTGGTGGTGGTGGTTGTGGTGGAGCTGCTGTCCCTGCATCCGGTGACACGGTGGAATTAGGCCTGCGGGGCATCCTGACCTCACGACAGCGGCGGCGCAGGTGCAGAGGGGTCGCTGTTGTTCCACGATCACCTGGTGACCGTGGGGTGGCGTCGACGACGCCAGTGGAAAGGGGGTAAAACGGGACGACGGCGGCGGGTGGACGAGGGTGTGGAAACCCGGGAGAGGCGATTCGTCGGGTGGATGGAGGGCGGTGCACTTGAGGTCGAGGGGGCAGTAGACGAGGCGCCCGACGGACTGCGTCCGTTGAGGGACTGCGGCGGCGGCGGCGCTGATCTTCGTGTCGTCGGCGTCGTCGACGATGCATCGACCCGGAGAGTAACTGGACAGCGCAAAGCCCGGTTTCTGTCTCGACTGACGCTTCTGCAGCCACTTCGATCTGAACAAATTGATATAATCATCATCATCATCATCATCATCATCGTCGTCGTCATCATCATCATCACCACCACCATCATCATCATAATCATCATCACCATTTTCGTCATCATCATCACCACCGCCACCACCATCGTCATCATCATCAGGTAATCATCATCGCCATTTTCGTCATCATCATCACCACCGCCACCACCATTCATCCATCTAAGATTAGGCCCTATAGTTGTTTCCGTCGATTCCGTTTCTTCTGTTATAGGCCTACACTGGTTGCCGGTTGAACCGAGAATGTTATTGAAGACTATCCGTAGGCCCAGTCTGGTTTATAAAACAGCGCAGTCTCCGGGCTACTCCTCGACCAGTGTTTATTCTAGCCACCTTGACATTTGGGGGGGGGGGAGTTTGAAATGTTTGGGAGGACAAGATTTGTCTCTCCACGCTTTGGGGAGGAATTTCCATCCCCAAGCCAACATATACAAATTTGGGGAGGGGAATTTTTAAAAAAATTGGGGGGATCCCCCCCTAAAAAAACTAGAATAAACACTGCTCCTAGGCATTTGAATTCTTTGTTAAACCTCCCAAAATACTCCCATTCAACAAGGTTTGCCGAATCATTGTTGATAAATATGCAAATTGGTAAGAAAATTTTCTCTATTTCTGGCCGCAAAATACGAAACTCTCTTCCTCTCGCTGTTAGACATTCCAATAAACCGAGTGACATCGGCTTAAAACTCATCTTCTTCACAATTAGCATATCTGTCTGTCTCGAAGTTTCCCACTCACTGATCTCTGGAACAGTGGCCCAGCCAGGATTCCCGGATAGGAAGGTATTTTCACCAAAAAAAAAAAGTCTACCTTAAAGTATTTAGCGATTTACGGGGTATATATGGTTTACGGATGCTCGCTTCGCTCGCGCTCGCTATATATACCCCCAAAAAATACCTAATACCCAATCCTTAAAACATTTTTATGTGATTTATGTACAAAATCACGCAACTGTGGTTATATGTGGTTTTTTTGGTTTATGTGGTTTATAGTTAAGATTTATATACCCATCCAAAATATTTATACCCTCCAAAATCATATTCGCGACGTAAGGACTGGTTAAACGCCCCAATAGTCAACCAATGATTTTCAGATAAGGATTTTATTTTTTTATAGTTAAGTTCCAATTGTCTTGAAATCATATAGCCATTTTCAAAAAAAGTCGTCGTTTCAAACGCTTTAAAGTCTGTTCTTTTCTGCTGATGGTACAGACAGCGTTTCTCTACTCATCCTTTCTCCTCGTCTTCCCTCCGTCTCTGCGTCTGTGTCTGTCTGTGCCTGTGTGCTTGTCTTCAGTGGCGTAGCCAGGATTTACGGAACGAAAAGGGGGTTGGTTTCGATCGTGACCAAACGTTGCAAAATTTTTCTTATTTTTCTTTTTTAGGAGCTGACAAGCAAAAATGTCGTCACCTTCGTATTCTTTCTAGTTTTCTCTATTTTCTATAGCACTTAGAATTTTTTCGATCGGCAGCCAGCCAAAGGGGGCGTTGACCCCAAACTTGTGTCCAAAAATGAAAAATGCATGGAAAAGCATGAAAATATTTTTCCCGTCGGCAGCTAAGGAGGGGTTTAACACCAAACCCCCTTCCCTTGGCTACGCCACTGCTTGTCTTCGTCCGTCCCCGAGTCACTCTTCGTCTCTCGGTGTCTTTGTTTTGAATACAGTGGTGGCAACACAACGTAAACTTCGGCCACAATAGAAATGATGAGGTTAGGAACGGGGAGGAGGAGGAGGTTAGAAAATAATGTCTTCCGCGGAACGGTAATCAATTAATTAACTCCGCTGTCATTCCTAAGGACGTGCGTGACAACGGTCGTCGGCAGGCGTCGTGACGCGAAGAGATAATGTAACAATGATACCGAAATAATCGAATGCACACCCATGCGTAAAAGCACGTCAATGTCATTTGGAACAATTACACTATACGTCCGTAAAATTAAAGCCCTGTTTATCGTAGACCTTTCGATGGTAATTACTCTGACATAAGGATATCGACATTGGGTTATATTAATACATTAAGCGCCCTGTGTGTGTCACTGACTCACTGCGTGGTATCTGAAACTGAAGCGACCCTCAGGTTTATGTCGAGAAATTATATTATTTTGCGATCTTCTGCTCTTGGCGTAGAGAGAGCCTTACCTGTACAAGCAGAGGACGCCGGCCGTGAGGAAGATGAAACAGATCGATGTCGACACGGCAAGAACGAGTATCAGAGACATTCCTGCATTCATACATTCAACACGGAGTATGCATAGGACAATAATATTAATAATATTATTATTATTATTATTATTATTATTATTATTATTATTATTATTATTATTATTATTATTATTATTATTATTACTACTACTACTACTACTACTACTACTACTACTACTACTACTACTACCACTACTACTACTATTATTACTATTAGCCTATTATTATTATTGGTGGTAGTAGTAGCAATAGTAGTAGTAGTAGTAGTAGTGGAGTAGTAGTAGTGGTAGTAGTAGTAGTAGTAGTAGTAGTAGTAGTAGTAGTAGTAGTAGTAGTAGTAGTAGTAGTAGTAGTAGTAGTAGTAGTAGTAGTGGTAGTAGTAGTAGTAGTAGTAGTAGTAGTAGTAGTAGTAGTAGTAGTAGTAGTAGTAGTAGTAGTAGTAGTAGAAGAATTTAACTTATTGGATTAAATCATTGGCGTATCCAGGGGACGGGGGGTCCGTCCATATTCGCATTGAACCGGTCGGGAGATTCGTCCAAAACCAATGAGTAATTAGAGGAGGGCAGTGGTAGTGGTAGATCGAGGAAAACGCATAACACAGCAGACTTTAACCCGTTTTAGGCGACGACGTTCTTTGCTCGTCAAGACTTTTGGGCCGAAAAATGGCAAAGCGTCCCACCCTATTCTGGAATCCTGGCTACGCCACTGGATGAACTATATGCATGTATATATTCAATTCTCAACACCGATAGGCTGGGCCAATAATACAAACGTTCTGAAAGTTCTGAGATTTCTTATGTTAGATGAAAAACTCAATTATAGTTTATGGGTTCAATGCAGTTAGACGAAATTGTGTGCGAAAGGAATGAATGCAAAGACATCTCAACGGAGTGACTGCATTCGAAATATTCAGTTGTGTGGGGCCAGGGTTATTTCTAGGATTATCTATTTCGGAGCGGGGGTGTCGGTATATTTTGGGAGTCCCTGCCAAAAAAGTCTGACATGCAAAAAAGTTCATCCCAGGCTAAAATTGGGGGGGGGAGGGTGTCGGTCTCAGATTGGGGGGAGGTTTGGGGTTTTAAAATATCCCTGAGTGGGGCACAGAGTTAGCACTGTTAGCCTATGTTATAAGCGCAAAGTAATATCAGAAACGTTTGTTTAGGCTGACCTATGCTTCGTTTTAAAGATTTTAAAAGGTTATACCAACCGTATGAAAACCTGTTGTGATAGGAAGTTTCCTCAGAAGTCACTAAAACAAATCAATTTTCAAACAGTTCCACACACCAATTTGAATGTAATTTTAGAGCGTTCAAAATGTTGTTGTTGTTCAGTGGCGGCTCCACATGGAAGTCTGGGGGGTCCGTGCCGCCCAAATGAATGCCTCGCCCCCAGTGACCCCCCCCCTGTTGGGACCCTATACCTACTACTACATACCTATCAACAAATGGTTGCCCCATGCTTAGAAGTTGCCACCCAAATGCCCCCCACCTGCCAAATCCTGGAGCCGCCTCTGTTGCTGTCAGTTTTATCGGGGCTCCTGCAGGTCTTTGGACGGGGGCTTGACTTGCCTGGAGGGAAAGAGACACAGTTCAATTGAAAAAAAATTGTGTCAGTGCTGGGATTTGGAGGGGAATTTTTGTGGTTTGGGGTGGGACAACCTCCCATCAGGCCTGTAGGTCTATATGACACTGGCTGTCTTATTTTATCTCGACTTTTGACGATAAGACAATGTCGGAAACAATGGATTTTTCATCGTTTCAAACTTTGTTCTACGTTTTTTTGTACACTGTGTATTGTGGTACTGTTACAAGATTTCGGATGATGATGATGATGATATAATAATAATAATAATAATAATAATAATAATAATAATAATAATAATAATAATAATAATAATAATAATAGTAATAATAATAATAATAATAATAATACCATAATAATAATAATAATAAAATAATAATAATTTAATATGATTTTAAGTTGTTCCAATAAAACCACTGTGTGCTTGTCGAATTCAAAATTGATATTTAGTTTGGATTGGTCGAGACTCGATCAATTTATGCTTGACGTTTTTCCCTCTGCACATGTACACCAAGTCCCTTTGAACTTCGTCTTGACTGGACCCTATGCTGTGACTTGCCTTTTCGTTTCTTGTTGAAGGTTTAGAGAATTCACACTGTTCAATGCAAAAATTTGTTAGGTAAGTGCTGGGATTTGGGATGAGAAGAGGAAAGACATAGATGCTTTGGGATGAGACAGATAGAGGACTAGAGGCCTGTAGGTCTGTGTGTGTGTGTGTGTGTGAGAGAGAGAGAGAGAGAGAGAGAGAGAGAGAGAGAGAAGGAAGAGAGAGAGAGAGAGAGAGAGAGACAGAGGAATCGAGAGAAGATACAAAACGACAGATAAGAGAGACAGGACAGATAGGTTGAGAAAGAGAGAGAAAGAGAGAGAGAGAGAGAGAGAGACAAAGAGAGAGAGAGAGAGAGAGAGAGAGAGAGAAAGAAAGAAAGAAAGAAAGAAAGAAAGAAAGAAATAAATAAATAAATATAAGAAAGAAAGAAAGAGAGAGAAAACGGAAACAGATAAAGATACAGACAGCGAGGATGACAAAGCATTCGTTATTCTTTGCTCGCAGCGTTTGTCGGTGGTGGCGTTCGTTACGAAGTCATCGTCCGAAGCGCTGGCATCTCGAGCAACAGCAGCAGCAGCAGCAGCAGCCGACCAACCGACCCACCCACCCACCCACCCACCTAACCACCGCCCGTCCGCCCGACCGACCGACCGACCGAGCGAATCTAGTAACGCAACATCCTTATTGCATTCAGCCGTCTGTTGCTCGACCGACCACGCGCGGAGAACGCCGCGAAGACTGATTTGCCTTTCCTCGGCAGGATAGTAGCGTCCTAACGCGCTTAATTATGACCGCAACGGCGCGCGGTAGAACGGCGGCGGCTGCAACGACGGCGGCAGTACTCCATGCCAAAACGGGTGGCGAACCAGCATTCGGCCGGCCAGCGGGACTGGCGCTCGGCTGGCCGGCCGGCCGGCCGGCGTTGAGCGTGACTGAAATCGACTGACAAGTGAATGGAAACATTAGGACTGCATCTGTCTGCGCTGAAAATTCCGTTATCTCTTCTTCTTCTGCTTCTTCTTCGCCGATGCGAAGGAACGTAAGAGAAAAAGCGTCACAGATATAAAGAGCAACCACAGACGGACGAAAACGGATAAGCGCACGGACGGCAGGCCAGACAACACGACACACTTGTGCAGACTGTTGATTTCGGACAGGAAATTTGCAAAAGACCCTTGAACGAGTTATGGAGACTTGGGGAAAAAGGGAGAGAGAGAGGACGAGAGAGAGAGGGGACGAGAGAGAGAGAGACGAGGGGAGAGAGAGAGAGATACAGAGATAGACAGAGAGAGACAGACAGAGACAGATAGACTGATAGAGTACAAATAAGACACAGAGGAAGTTACATCGAGCAGCGTGAAAAATGATGCTTTGCAATAAATCAGGTTTAACTGTAGCAACAGATACGCATACAAGGCAAACCTATTAGGTATCCTATACAAGAAAGGGTATGCATGTGATTAAATGGGTTTGGTTCTATTGCACCAAGCCAGGGGCGTAGCCAGGAATTTGATCTGGGAGGGTATAAATATTTTGGGTGGGTATAAATCTGAACTATAACCCACTTAAACCATATAAAACACATATAACCACAGGTAAATCACATAAAAAACTTTAAGGTAGACTGATTTTTGGGGGTATATATACCGATATACCCCCCGTCGCTACGCCCCTGCACCAATCAAGCAGCTGAAATAATCCGAAAGACAACGAAGAAGAAGGACAAGACGAAAAACCACTTCAGCTGCGTCCAAGTTACGTCGCCCTGAACGCCGAAGCGTTCAAGGGACACCCTCGTCTCCACAAGGGCGCTGCTGGACGCGAGACAGAAAGCTTCACCGCCACACAGTGTCGTACCGTCCGTAGCAAGCAGTTCGGTTATCTGTCAGTAAAAGTACAAGCAGCTTCCTTCAAAGTGGCCTCCATGCAGTTTGGTTCTTTAAAACAGTCGTTCGAATTACTTACTGCATTCTAATTTCCGTACTTGGCTATCCTTTCCTCTGTCTCTCACTGTCTGTCTGTCTGTCTGTCTGTCTGTCTGTCTCTGTCTGTCTGTCTGTCTGTCTGTCTGTCTGTCTCTCTCTCTCTCTCTCTTTATCCCTCACTATCACCCTCTGTCTCTCTGTCTACGTCTTTGTCTTCCTGTCTCGCTGTCTTTCTGTCTCTGTGTCTATCTGTCTGTTTATCTGTCTGTCTGTCTCTATCTCTCACTCTCTGTCTCTGCCTCATTCTCATTCTCTCTCTAGCTATCTGTTTCTCTATGTCTCTGTCTCTCTCGCTGTCTCTCTCTGTCTCTGTCTCTCTGCCTGTCTCTACAATGCTTTTCTTGCATGCATTTCACATCGCCACTATCTATCACGTCTATCACGTGACTCAACGAGTGGGAGGAAAATCCGCGGAGCTAATGTCTTGTTAACAGCAAAGTGACGTTTTTTTAAATTTTTCGCTGACCGTAAAATTTTCCGTCTCTGCGTCATTGACTGCGCTTTCCTGCAAAATCTCCACCAGAACATATCGCTTCACCAACGGCCATTAGCACACCGCGTATACAGCACAGCCTGCCTAGGGTACGGCAATTAGGGGGGCAGGTGCCCCTTGCGCCTCTTGAAGGGGTGCATGGGCGTCCGGGGGTGCAAGGGGGTGCAATTGCGCCCCCTGGAAAAATTGTGGTTATGAAGAAAGTGAAATTACTTGTTTCTTTCTTCACAAGACCGTGTTTTGCACCCCCGCCCCTGCATGGCACCCCGCCCCCTTAAAAAAATTTTCCGGGCGCCCGTGAAGGGACGCCAAAATCCCTCTGCGATCTTTCTCTATTCAGTATAGAAAGAGAAGAAACTGAGACAACCGTTGAGACCAGTTCTCATCAGTAAAAGTAAAAGCAAGAAAAGTGCATCTATAGGTTTAATCTTGTGTCAATAAGATGTCATGATTTGTTAATAATTAATTATAGATGGAATATTTCTCTAAATTTCTATTACCCCTGGATTGGTCGTCGTACGATTTGACCCGAAAACTTAGCTGTGCCCCCCTCCCCATTCCGGAATCCTGGCAGTTCCATTGTATACTGTATAATTTATGTATGTTTGTATTTTTAAATTTTCTTTAACAAAATTATGCTAAGCGTCTAAAAATAAGCAGCCACTGATGTAGTACTACTTTCCTAAACGCTATATAAATAAACGAGATTTTACTTACTTACTTATGTGTGCGTGTTTTCGTGTGAGCTTCTTTCAATGCTTCAATGTGTTAATATATAATAGATCGAAAATATACCTCCGATCTCTGACCTCTGACCTTTAAGTCTATTTAGGTCGACATTTGAAATCAAATAGACTCTTAATTAATCAGTCTCATCAACCGTTTGAAAGGACATTCGACAGGAAACGAATTTACGTCATCAGGCCACGGACATGGAATGCGACAACACAAAAAAGACAGACCATACACGATGACACAGACGCTGACAGAGAGAGACAGAGAAAGAGAGAGAGAGAGAGAGAGACAGACAGACAGACAGACAGACAGACAGACAGAGACAGACAGACAGAGACAGAGAGACAGAGACAGAGACAGAGACAGACAGACAGACAAGCAGATTGACGTCTGTACAGACAGAACTAGACGAATGGGATTGAGAGAGGCTGGCGTTAAAAAGGCTGGAAATGAAAGACATCGGGTCTTGGATAAGATCGGTCCTGGGCCAAGTAAAAGCAGGGCCGGTCCTAGCCAGGGTTATTTCTAGGATTGTGAATTTGGAGGAGGGGTGTCGGAAAAATCTGGGGGTGATTAAGTAAAAGGTTCCAACAAAGGAGAACCCACCCCCTAGAAAATGCAAATACCAATACATCACAGTGAAATTTGAAAACCTTGCTAAAATATTAACCCCTTAACTGGGGATCCCAGATATATCTGTCCATTTTACATTGAGTTACAGTTAAATACATGGTTAAGGGGTTAACCGTGACCATTGTGTTAAAATGTTTTGCCCCTCCTGGAAAGATTTCTGTGGACGCCCATGGGTGAGGACCTTTTTTCTCGTCAGGATTTCTTGGCAGTTGTGGGGGGCGGCAAAACGATATCCCTCCTATCCTTAATAAAATTCGTCGGACCGGTATAGCATATAATAATGACCCCCATATAATAATGACTCCTCAGTCATTATTATATATAATCAGTGCCGGATTAAGCACCGCGGAGGCCCATAGGCAGTCAGACTTTTCAGGCCCCAGGGGCCAGGCCCCAATGACTACTTGAACGCCATTGAAGTGGAAACTTTATTGTATGACGTCAGCGTCGTCACGTGTCTTTCGCATAGCGCTATTCTTAAGAATAAGTAAGTAAAAAATTTCTTTCGTCACTGTCTTGTTGTGGGGCCCCTAAAAGCCGCGGGGTCCACATAGGCAGTTGCCTACTCTGCCTAATGGGTAATCCGGCACTGTATATAATAATGAAGGGGAGTTATTATTATATGGGGTCAATATAATATGCTACACCGGCCTTGACGACATGATTTGGCCTCGGTGAATGACGTCGACCAGAAGACAAAGAACGACGCAGGTGTGAAACCCGTTCTGAGCATCAATTCTGTCAAACTGGAACCGGCAAACAAACGGACAGTCAGTCAGACAATGCCGCTCACAGCGGAGTGCTTAGATGACACTGTCGACCCCAGTTCGAGCCCAGCGCGCTCATATTTGTCCGTCCAAGCACAAAGCAAACGTCAATTTTGTCCGCGTAAAAGTTTAGCCTGACGGCTCAGTACAGAGCATTGCTTTCACAGCGCTATATAAATTAAATTAAACGAAAGCCGACGGTATTTATAAACTTACGGTAGTTGAATGCAGCCGTGGCCTCTCTATAATCATTGGCATTGAGGGGTGTTGGAGGGTGTTGGGGGTGTAAAAATATCCCTGGGTCTCTGAAACTCGATTTTTGTGCAAAGTTTCATCAGATTTCCTGAACACGAACAGTGAACATTAATTTACCGATAGCATATCTAAATATTTGCACTGCCATTTCATCGCCAGGATAATGCGTCTAATTAATGTAGTTAATGCCTCATATAGAAAGCCATTAAAACGAACGTCGTATTAATTAAAGATCCTGCCATTTCGATATGTACCTTATGTGTCGGTGCATGTAAGAAATCGAGTTATCGTTGATGGCATAATATAACAGCGGACAAAAGGAAGATCCTAGCTATATTAATGACATCTTGAGTAGATTAATCGAGTGTCTTGGAATTTATTCACGAGGCGAGTTCGAAAAACCGCACGACTTAGAGAGAGAGAGAAGCTGCAAACAATATGTGCGATTGTGTCGGGAAAATGGATATTGGTTGGCTGCTGCTGCTGTAGTCATCGATATGTCATTGTTAGCTATTCCACGAACAGTGTTCATCGTGTCCAAGTAACCTAGGTTTTCTGTCAAACCAGGTTACTTAAATTCCAGTTTTTCAGGCAGTGGCGTAGCCAGGATTTCCGAAAGGGGGTTGGTTTTGATCATAACCAACTTAACCAACAACCCACTTCGAAAAATCTTGACATGCAAAAAGTCATACTCATATATATATATATATATATATATATATATATATATATATATATACAAGGCAATTAAATACCAAAGGCAGGCCAGGAACCCTTCTTTTGCATACAGGTCAAGTAGGCGTGGCTATATGACGTCACTGGTTGATTGGAGCGACTGTTGCTACTGAGAAATCGTATCTAAGAATGTAAATGTAGGCCTTTTCTTTTTATAACAATTTTTTTCTTAAGCTTCACAAACGTTTCGAAATACCAACCATCTTCCTGTATGAATGTGGTATAGTTGATTTGGTAAAAGTTTAGATTAGAAAACATCAACTATAAGCATTACAACAACCAAGCAAAAGCAAGAGAATGTTCAAATGTAGGCCCTATCTAAGAATGTTTTAGTTTGTTTATTGAATCAGTGTTTATTCTAGCCACCTTGACATTGGGGGATTTTGACATGTTTGGGGGCAGTGGCGGCTCCACCGGAGGGGTCAGGGGGGCCCGTGCCCCTATGAGAAACCTGGCCCCCAGTGGCCCCAGTTGGGACCCTATAAATGCTACATACATTAAACAACAAATGGTTGGCCCTCCATGATTAGAAGTTGCCACCCCAACGGCCCCCCACTTGCCAAATCCTAGAGCCGCCACTGTTGGGGGGACAAGGTCTAAGTCTCCAAAAACCTTGACAAGCAAAAAGGTTATCTTCCTTTTCAAATGGGCTGGCAAGCAAAAGGGTCATCCTTCCATCCTCCTAATATTTCGAATGCCCTGCCAAGCAAAGTATTGTCATCCTTACATTTTCCCCTCCAAAACAATAAAAGCCCCCGTCATCACTTTTTGGAAAATTTCCATCCCCATGCAACATATTAAAAAAATTGGGAGAATCTTAAAACTTGGGGAATTCCTCCCCAGAGAAGGCCTAGAATAAACACTGCCTTGAATAAAGTAATTAATTTGAAATATGTAAGTAGGGCGTAAAACACGGAGGACGGTCCCCCAATAATTAGTTGGCGGGCGACAGAGTATCAATTATCCTCCCAATGCTTTGCGCTATTGCGCTATATTGTAAAAAAATTCTATCCTCCCCATGATGTTGATGCCAAAATGACGCAAAATCCGCATTCACTCATTTCGGATGACCTTTTTGCTTGCCAGCAGGGTATTTGGAGGGGAAAATAGAAAAATATCAGGATGACTTTTTTGCTTGTCAAGACTTTTCCAGAGACGAAAGGCGGTCTGACTTTATCGACGACCTCTAACATCTTAACGTATTTCATGGGCGATCTAAAGTCCCCACCATGATATGCAATATCCCCCATAATGGACGGGGTTTTTTATATTTCTGGGGGCTCAACTTTCAAAGTTATTCTTCCCCCACTCCCAATGTTGACGCCAGGTTTACGCCACTGTATGCAAGTAACAGTTAGATGATATTAAAGCAGACAAATATATTTAGTTGCTGTAGTAAAGAAATGACTGATAGCACCGTTTAATCTACGTTTTACACAGTGTGGCATCTTTCTGAAATCGATGCAATGAAACGATATGCTGTGATCGTCTGATCGTCTGTCTTCCACGTGTTCTTACAATTTGCAACGGCACAATTTTGTGGCATTTTATCATATACACTTAGCCTGACTGTCTAAGTACTGTCAATATACTATTACTAACTTTTATCAACAAATATATGTATTCCTTTAATATTACAACGACTGGCTGTATTCCTTTAACATTGCAACAGGCTGGCTGGCTGTTCCGAATCAACCACTGACGTCATAATGGGCGGGGTTTGAGATAATGAGGCAGCAGTACATCGAAGTTGACCAGCCTCTTAGTATTAAACAGTCTTGATATATATATATATATATATATATATATATATATATATATATATATATATATATGCAAATCCATCACGGAAGACTGATTTTCAAGCTTTTGATTACGCTTTTCTTGCCCTATTTTAGGCCTAATGACATTAGAGAATTTTCCAAGAACGAATTACAGTTGATCTCCCAAAGCAATTTTCCTGTACCTTGCTAAAAGCTTTCTTATTAAGATAATTATATCAATTTCATTTGCATTTATTGCGTTTTAACGCGTTTATGACAGAGATGGTAGCAGCAGTTGTTTAAATAAGAGAGAGTGTTAATAGTTTTAACAATACGCTCTTCCTGGCAATAACCTAAATTAAAACGGACGAGAACACAATTGACCATCAAAAGCATCGGGAAAACCAATTAACGAACATCTGCACCCTATAGAAGCTACACAAGGCAGACGACATATATCATCGTCAGCAGCAGCATTATCATCATTCATCATCATCATCATCATCATCGTCGTCGTCGTCGTCATCGTCGTCATCATCATCTTCGCCATCATTATCATCGTAATCACCATCATCATCGTCGTCATCATCATCTTCTTCTTATTCTTCTTCTTCGTCGTCGTCGTCGTCATCATCACGCAGTCAGAAAGTTAATTCTGCTTAATGTGAACCTCGACCACCACCGAATGTGCTCAGATGGCCAAAAAGGTGGTAGGGGCATAAAAAGAAATCGGCCACCGGGGGGGGGTGGATGATGGTGTTACGAAGTTTATTACATTACTCTCGGTCGGTCGATGAAATTGACAGAGGTTGTTGCGGCGACCGTTGGCCCTATCCAGAAGTCGGATTTTCATTGCGCAAAATGACGTATTAGAAAGAGAATCAAAGGATTGTAATATACTGGTAATATAATTATAATTACAATAAATAATAAATAATTAAATAATCAATTACGCAAACTGTCTTGCATGGCTCTTTCGAAACGGTCGATTTCTGCTGCTTAGAGGACATAATTAATACACCTCCCGCTTTTTCACCCACGAAAATTATAGCTGTCTTTTTTGGACCACCTCCTGTGTGTCTCACGTTGTTTCAGCATTAGTGTTAAGTCTCAACTTAAGATCGCGCCATTTTAACAGTTCCATCAAAGTCATATTTACATCTAATATATATATCACTGCCAGTGGCGTAGCCAGGATTTCCGAAAGGTGGGTATGGATTTTGGTTTTGATCGTGACCAACACCAACTTTTGAAAACTCTTGACAAGGAAAAAAACTTATCAACTCCACAAATCCATTATCAACTCCCGTTACCTTCTACATTCTATACCCAAGGGGTGGAAGTTTGACCCCCAAAGTCGCGTCAAGAAATTAAAAATGCATGGCAACCCGCCATTAATATGGAAAAGTCTGACCCAACCGAATCCAACCAATGGGTTAACCCGACCCATGGACACAGGGATATATTTTTACACCCCTAACACCCTCCAACACCCCCATTTGAGACCGACGCCCCCCCCCATCTCAGCTATAGATGACCTTTTTTACTTGTCAGACTTTTTTGGCAGGGGACCCCCAGAATTTACCGACAGCCCCACCACAAATTGATAATCCTAGAAATAACCCTGCATGTGTCTGACATCTCTGAGACGGCGGCCTACCTACCAGCCGAGCAGTTTCTTTGCTGTCCTGTCCAGGTTCCGTTTCGATCGCAGCGCAGAAGCCACGAATCGTCGGATAGGTTACAATGGATGCGAATCGTATCGACGAATTCACTATCCGCCAGATAAGTGTTGGGCAAGAGATTCGACGGATAGGAACAGCCGTACACTGAAAACACATTTATTAACCCCTTAACTGGGGATCCCGGATATATCCATCCATTTTACGTTGAGTTACAGTTAAATACACGGTTAAGGGGTTAATCGCTTAAATTTAAGGTCTATCGCTTTGCTTTTAAATCCTGGTCGATTAATCGATTTGTGGTTACATTGCGTATAGAAAACGTGCCGTGATTTGTTGTTGAACTAGGCCAGTGTTTTACCCAGAACCAGGGTTATTTTAAGGATTATCTTTTTTTTGGGGAGGGTCGGTGTATTCTGGGGGCTGGTCCCTGCTGAAAATACCTGACAAGCACAAAACGTCATCCCCGGTTCAGATTAGGGGAGTGTTAAGGGTGTCGGTCTCAAATGGGAGGGGGAGTGTTAGGGGAGTGTTGGAGGGGATGTAAAATGTCCCTATCCAGGCCTGTTAGGAGGAAGGTTCCCCAAAAACCTTACAAAAATCTATGGTAAACAGCCTAACACTGAAGCCAATAATATTTGCCGCCATCTTTGCTAAGTTTTAGACAATAGTTGCCATGGTTACCGTAGAAATCGCCGTAAAACTTCTACTACAAACCCGGCTTATCTTAAGACTTTATTATAGGGGTATCCAGTGTTTACCAACAAGGTCCGGTTGCTCCGCCCACTGGTGGGCAGAAACCATAGAAACCATTGTTGTCTATTAATAGACGCCAATGGCAGAAGCAGATTTCTTGCTGGTGGGCATAGATCAGTGACCATTGAGATTGTTCTGGATACTCCTATTATACACCCCATCTATTCGAGGCCCGGCTTCTATTGGGAGTCTTACGGTAACGCGATCGCACTTAGCAGTATGGCGGAAAGCTGGCCTAACACCCAGACACCATCGACTCGTTCTAGTGATAATAATGAACTCTATGATCGCGTGGCTGCACGTGCCTTCGTATTTCAAGATAAAATGTGGCGTGTTCTGCGACAGACCGTCCTCTGGATGTCGCCGACCGAACGAAATCCTGACCCGGTTCGACTTCGACGAATAGGCGACCACGGAGCGGTGGTGCTGGTGGCCGACGCAGGCGACCATCTTTACCGACCCGGACCTGCCCTCCTCTTCCACCCTGACCAGCTCCCGACAGACCCAGTCGTTGTTCGGATCGGGCTGTTGCTGTTGTCTCTCGCGACCGGTCGACGGTTCGTGGTAATCGGTGAAATCCACGAGGGTGAGGTTGACCCTCAGCCCCGGGGCCGCCTCGATGACCCACGGGCAGGTGGCGTCGCCCGCCGCGACGCCGGAGTGTTCGTAGGCGGTGATGCTGGCGATGAGGCCGGCGGTGGGCGTCGGTGAGCGGACGGTCAGGTAACCGCCGTGCTGACAGTCTGTCGTCGTCGTCTGAATGGGGACTGTGACTGGCGGATTGAAACAAAAGAAATAACCAGTGTGTGATTTATGACCAAAGATAACAGTTGCGATCTGACGGAAGTTGGAATAGAGGGCTGTATGGCGACAGTGACTAATTAACACGGGAGACCAGTGTTTATTCTAGGCCTGGGTTTTTTTGGGGGGGGGGGAGGAATTTCCCCACAAAGTTTTAAAATCCCCCAAATTTGTATATGTTGGCTTGGGGATGGACATTCCCCCCCAAAAAAAGCGTGGAGAGACAAATCTTGTCCCCCAAACATTCCAAACCCCCCCAACGTCAAGGTGACTAGAATAAACACTGCGGGAAACATGCTACCAAACCACTAAAATCCAGTTGCTGTTATTATTATTATTATTATTATTATTATTATTATTATTCCTATTATTACAGTGTATTATTATTATCGCATTATTATTATTCTATTATCGATTACTATTATTGTTACTATTATCGATTATATTATATTAAGCTTATATTATATTAAGCTTATATTATATTGTATTATATAATATATTACCTATATTACATTATTATTATTATTATTATTATTATTATTATTATTATTATTATTATTATTATTATTAATCATTATTGTTATTCAATATCATCACCTGTTATCGATGCATCAAACAGCTCCGGCGCCTACCTTTGGCGCATCGGAACGTGGCATCCAGGTAGGACTTGAGGTCCTTGGGGCAGGAGCTGGTGGCGCCGGAGAAGAGAACCTCCAGGTTGAAGATGCGGCAGTGTCTTCGCCCGGAGCACTTGGCGGCCAGGGCGGAGGCGACGTCCAGGGCGCACCCGAGGTGTCCGTAGTCCGTCTGGACGCACCGCCCGAGGCGCATCCGGCCGAAGAAGGCCCTCTCGACCAGCAGGACCTCTCCCTGGTCGCACTGCACGTCGACGATCTCGTCGAGGCAAAAGTCCCTCGCTGCGCGCAGAGAAAGGGAGAGAGATCAGCGACGGCGGACTTCTATAGCGCCACTAGTTCCCATGGATATTTTTACACCCCCCCCGTAACAACCCCCCCTCCCCAATCTGAGACCGACACCCCCAATATCTCCCCAATTTGAGCCAGAGGTGACCTTGTTTGTTTGTCAGATTTTTCGGCAGGTGACCCCCAGAAAATACCGATAACCCCGAAATTGAGAATCCTAGAAATAACCCTCCCCCCCTCAACAAAAACAGCATCTGTCCCGGACGAGGAACTACTGTATGCTAGAGAGTCCAGTCAAAGATCAAATTGGACGCACAGTGGATGGTAACATAACCGTAGCATAGAAACTTCTACTTTGTGCATATGTGTGCTTTGCGTTTCTTATTATGCGCATAAGAATAAGCAGCTACTACTTTAATAATTTCCAAAGCGCTATATAAATTTACGAGATACTACTTACTTACTTGCTGTGTTTCAATATGTATAGTTGTGTACAAAGGAAAGTTAACTCGTATAACACTGGCAAATCTCTAATCCGTATGTACAGCAAAGCCTTAAAGATGGCTTATCAGGTATAACAGACAATCAATCGGTCATTCTGTAATCTTGCAACGTCTCTCTACATTGCATATAAAATATATCACTATAGCAGGGTGCACAACCACTGGCCCGCAAGGCCCGCGGGACAATTTCGAGCAACACAGAAAACCGGCCCGCCAAAGGGTTCTGTCCGGCCCGCGGTGCAATTTCGAATAACAGAAAACTGGCCCGAGAACAGTAATTTTGGTATAGAAATTAGGTATCTGCTGACTGACCTATTCATATATGTTGGGCTACTTACAAATGTGCAACCTATAACAACGTGACACAGAGACGGGCGATAATAAACTACTTCGATAACGTGCTTTATACATTTAAATTGTCACTGCAGTAAGTCTAGAATACAGTGTCTAAATTTGAAACTCAAAAACGTAAGACAGAACAGCAAAGCAGAACAGCGACATTTCAGTAAGGAATGGACACGTCTGTATTTTATGGACACGTTTAATGTCAAATCAGTGTGTTTAATTTGCCGCGAATCACTTAGCGTTATGAAAGAGATAGGCCTAACTGCCGACGACACCACAAAACGAAACATGCCGCTGCTTATGATGAACTGCAGGGTGAGTTGTGGGAACAGAAAATTGAACTGTTAAAGAAGACTGTCAACCGAACAGAGTTTTTTCACAAGGAAGTCGCAAGAATCAAAGTGTTTTACACGGGCCAGCTGCAAAGTGGCCCAGCTTTGCAAGGTCATCACGGCCTTTCGCAGATGGAGATTTTGTTAGAGATTGTCTCCTAAGCATCCGCACTGAAATTTGCCCAGAAAACGCCAGCCTTTTCAGTA
>CM030861.1:9806583-9819083 GCA_018105865.1 Metaphire vulgaris
GGTTATATATACCGATATACTCCGTCGCCACGCCCCCGAACCAAATCCACCATTATACATTGCAATTTCTTAAACCATGACTTATTTTCTTACCCATGCCAAAACACCACGAACGTGAAAATTTCTGACCCAACCCGACACCCCGACCCATGGCTGGACCCAAGCCATGTTCACGACTGCCAGTACGGAGGCACCCACCCCCACCTCCACCCCCGCCCCCTTTAAAACCCTCCTAGAAACAGCATCGAATAGGCTACTAATTATTACGAACCGTTGACGCAGAACGCAGGTGACAGAAGAATCGAGACAACGGAGCGCACGTAAAAACCCGTAGAATCGAGGAAATGACGCTGTTTCCATCGAGCTTTCGTCCTTTCTCGAGTTTTCCGCGTGAGAAATAACTGGTCGTCATAACCCTGACAGCCAGGAAATTGCCTCTATAAGTTCGCGGATACACACAACACGCAGAACGCAGAATTCTCGCCCAGATGGCAGAAGCTGTCTTCAAACAGAATACGGCTATGCATTATAGGTTGTATATGTAGTACACCAGTATATTGTCCACACAGTCCTGTGTATTCAATCACGCGGTAGTGCAACTTGTTGTATTAATAATAGGTCTATGAAATATCTTAACTTCCAAAGGCGTTTACAGTCGAGTCCTGGTTAAAATGCTGTTGATCAGAGGTTATCATCTTCTTTTGGAGTTAAATTGGAGCTCAAGGAAAAGTGGAATATACCGGTTGCGCTCAGATTCTCGACTTCTTTACTGTGAAGCTCTCCTCAGATATTAAAATAATGTCCACTCTAGCAGGACACAGAGACAGAGAGACAGAGAGATAGAGACAGAGACAGAGGCTGGTCCTTCCGTTTTCATTGGACTCGATTGAAATTCCTTCCCCGAGTAGTCGTAGTCGCAGAGGTGGCTCGAAAGACAGACTCCCTTTGGTTAAGGGACTGAGATTAAAATCCTGCGGACGATAAGAAAGAAGAAAGAACTCCACAGCAAGTTACTCTAGGACTGGAAACGCGCTCTCAGAAGTCCCTCGAATCGTTTCATGTCGCAGCAGCAGCAGCAGCAGCAGCAGCAGCAGCTTCGAAGCGCCGGACAAAGTGGAGTCCATTAGAAACCGCCCGCAGGTTGCCACCGAATGGCCGCGTTTTATATACGAGCGACACAGGCGCCTTGAAAGCGACGCAGAGGCTCTCTATGGAAGGAAGGAAGGAAGGAAGGAAGGAAGGAAGGAAGGAAGGAAGGAAGGTCGGGAAGAAAGAGAAATTAGTCTCGTCTCGGACGGAAGGAAGGGGCGGAGAAAAGACGTGAACGAGAGAAAGAAAGACAGACAGAGACAGACAGAGAGAGACACACACACACACACAGAGACAGTGTGAGAGACACACACAGAGAGACAGTGAGAGAGACAGACATACAGAAATACAGAGTAAGAGCGTGTGTGAGACAGGCAGAGACCGAGAGACAGAGACAGAGATAAAGAGCTAGAAAGGGCAAAGAAAGAGAAAGAGAGCGAGAGAGAGACAGAGAGAAAGAGAAAGAGCGAGAGAGAGAAAAAAAAGAGCGAGAGACACAGAGAGAGAGAGAGAGAGAGAGAGAGAGAGAGAGAGAAAGAGAGAGAGAGAGAAGAAGAGCGAGAGAGAGACAGAGAGAGACAGAGAGCAAGAGCGAGAGAGAGAGAGAGAGAGAGAGAGAGAGAGACCAGAACCCGGAAGAACCCGAAGAAGAATGTGCGCCTGCTTCCGATTATCGTTATCCGTCCAGCGGAGATTTCTTCTCGCAAAAATAATCAAGCGACCTCCTGTAACTCCGTCGTCATCGCGCGCCAGATAGACGGCCTCGCGGGCCGGGGCGTGGACGGGGGCTGGGCAGGGGGCGGGGCAGCCCCCTACGTCGGCGGCGGCGGCGGCGGCGGCGCGTTGGATGTCGTACAGGAACCTATTAGATAACGTGAGGCAGCGAGGGCGTATCGCCACCGTTTGCTCTCCGCTCCATTAGTCGATCGAATTCGTGTACAGTAAGTGGGGGCGGGTGGGGGGGGGGGGGGAGGGGAGGTGTGGTGGGGAATAATCTTACTCCTCCTTCGATCGCCGATCTATCTCCCGCCCCGCCCCGTCCCGTCCGTCGACGCCTCGTGGGTGGGGAGGGGGTTGAGGAGGGTGGGATGGGGTGTATATATGTTGTCGCGTCTCTTTACTCGGCGGCGCGGTCGGCGGATTGAGTGCTGTTGGGGGCGAACGACGATCAGAGTGCAGAAACACGGTAAAAATAAGTGCGACCGAGACTACGGAGCAGGTCTGGGAGGATGGAGGAGCGATGTACAGACAGAAGGAAGAAAGAAAGAGACAGGAGGCAGAGAGAGAAAGAGAAAGAGCGAGAGCGAGAGAGAGAGAGACCGACCGTCAGACAGAGACAGAGACAGAGAGATGCAGAGAGAAGCATAGCATATATACAGTGGCGGCTCCACCGGGGGGCAGGGGGCCCGTGCCCCCTATTGAGTGCCTGCCCCCCCAGTGCCCCCAGTTGGGACCCTATACTTAATGCTACATACAAATGGTTGGCCCCCCATGATTAGAAGTTGCCACCCCAACGGCCCCCCACTTGCCAAATCCTAGAGCCCACTACTATATATATATATATATATATATATATATATATAGAGAGAGAGAGAGAGAGAGAGAGAGAGAGAGAGAGAGAGAGATGCAGAGAGACTGATTGAGGAGATTCAGACATCGAGAGAGAGAGAGCAAGAGCGAGAGAGACAGACAGACGGAGAGAGAGGAGGAGAGAGAGAGAGAGAGAGAGAGACAGACTGATTGTGCATTCAACATGGCGTAGGATCAGTGGTTCTGGCTAGGAAAACGAAAATCAAAACCGGAGCGGGAGAGTTGAAGATGCTTGCAATAGGAATGATAAAGACGGGCGTCAATTTGACAGGGACCCCTAAATGACTTCTTTGCCTGTCGACTTTTCAACCCCAAAATGTCGGCACTTGTGTCGTCGCCCCCCCTATTCCGAAACCCTGGCTGCGCCGCTGGCATTCAATGCGGATAGTGGGAGGCCCTTTACAGTTGTTATCCATCCATTTGTGTATTATTAATAACTAAGACTCCAGTTGCTCTAAGATGTGAAATTCCGTCTGACACTTTCGGATGCAACTGAAGAGGGAATAAATATCCGTTGGAATCTGATAAGTAGCAGATCACGTGATGATCCGACGCACCCTACGCTGCCCTGCTCCTATCCAATTCCCCGACCGGTAGGGGGAGGGGGCGGCCACCCCTGCGTCCGGCCGCCGCCACAAGACCGACCGCCGACGGTATAAATAAACGCCAGTTCGCCCGCCGGTAGAAGTCCGTCAACTGCTTATTATTATTGTATCCATTTCCGCGATTTTGCCGTATTAACAAATATAGCGACGGACATACACACAGAGTGGCGGTTCTACGCGGGGGATGAGTGGGGATGCATCCCCCACCGGACTTCCGGACTTTTTTTTTGCTTGTGAAACTTATTTTTGGGCAAAAGTTTAGTAAAATTACAGGGAAATGCGGATGACCTCTTTTTGGCTTGTCAAACTATTTTTCGTGGTAAAAGTGTAGTAATATAATTAGGGATAAAATTCTCTGTTGCCAACAGATTGTTGTCAACCCTTTTCGGAAAAAGTTTATTGATTTTTTCCTTCTATTTTCATCCCCCCACCAATTTCCTCTGAATTCATTTCATTCATCCCTCCCATCAAGAAATCCTGGAACCGCCACTGAACACACACACACACACACGCACACACGCACACACACATGCACCACGATCTTGCCAAACTATGCGCATGAAGTGCATGCAGAACCAGATAGCAGTATGTGGGCATCGATACGAACAGTACGGTATTACATTCAGATGAAAACGTGAAGGCAACGTAAATCTCAGATTACACTATTACGGCATGCATATACTTTTAGCAACCATTCAGTTAATGTGTTACCTCTGTTCTATCAGCAAGTAATGCACCACGCATACACGTCCAAATATAGTAGTAGTAGTAGTAGTAGTAGTAGTAGTAGTAGTAGTAGTAGTAGTAGTAGTAGTAGTAGTAGTAGTAGTAGTAGTAGTAGTAGTAGCAGCAGCAGCAGCAGTAGTAGTAGTAGTAGTAGTAGTAGTAGTAGTAGCAGCTAGCACTATTACTATTATCACTATTAGTCACTAGTAGCTAGTATTATCACTACTAGTAGTAGTAGTAGTAGTAGTAGTAGTACTAGTAGTAGTAGTAGTAGTAGTAGTAGTAGTAGTAGTAGTTGTTGTTGTTGTTGTTGTTGTAGTAGTAGTAGTAGTAGTAGTAGTAGTAGTAGTAGTAGTAGTAGTAGTAGTAGTAGTAGTAGTTGTTGTTGTTGTTGTAGTAGTAGTAGTGTTTCTGTTTATATTGTTTTTTGCTGTTGTTATCATTCTTTGGGTCATACAGGTTCCTCGAATCTCTTAAATCGTTGCAGTCTTCAAGACTTCGCCCACTTCTGTTATAAAAATGCGTTCACTCTGCATGCGTTCCTCTTGTACGAGACTGAATGGTCGTCGCTGAAGAGGTGGACCTGTTATAATATGGTCTCTGCGTTGCTTAAATAAGTAAGCGGCCATCGAGATTATTGCCCCTACTTAGAAAAATCAGTGGAGGAAACAAAGAGGAATGATGGATAGAGGAAAGAAATGACCGATTGCCAGAAAGAATTGGAAGAAAAGAAGAAGAAGAAGAAGAAGAAGAAGAAGAAGAAGAAGAAGAAGAAGAAGAAGAAGAAGAAGAAGAAGAATGAGAAGAAGAAGAGGGAAAAGAATATAAAAAAGCAAGGGAGCAAGAATATGAAAAAAGAAGAGGAGGTAAAGAAGAGGAAGTAGAAGAGCAAGAACAAGAAGATGCAAAAGAAGCAGCAGACGTGGACGGAGCGGACGTCTTCAAACTCTCCGCGGATAATTCAATTTCTTCGGCAGACGATCTCTCTTTGTCTAAATTACTTTATCGCCTGGAATGTCTTGTCTTCAAAAAACCCCGAGAACATTTACTGCTCGTAGAAAAATTCGCACCACACAGGATACCATTAAAACCATTGCAATCAGTAGATTTAAATTCGATGCACGAACTAATGAAAAATTCTAAACTGCGATGGTGTGATTATATTATTGCGTCGCCACGGGGGCAAATCTGAACCACCTACCAGATTCGCGCAAATCCGGAGAAAGTTTTTTTGGAAGGGGGTAGGGGTGGGTAAGGAATCTTACGCCACTGAGGCTGTCCATTAATTACGTCAACAATTTTTGGGCAATATTTTACACCCCCTTGTCAGAAACTGTCAACTTTCAGTGAACCCCTATAATTATGTCATCAACTTTTGACCCTCCCCCTAAGATCAGAGACGGGTCCCCTAAAACGTTTAGAAGGTTAGAATTATTTTTGTGCGGTGATGACCTTTGCCCCCATTTTTTGCTCAAGTGTCAAAATGATTCCTTTTTTGCTAGTTAGGCTTTTCTTCGTTGTAATAAATAGTGTTCCACGAAATTTTATATTTTCTTGATTATTTGTAGAAAGTGAAATTTATTGTTGACGTCAACTTCTCTTGACCCCCTCCCTCTGTCTTTTTCAAGCGCTTCCCCCTATTTCGTTGACGTAATTAAGATAGATATCTGGTTCATTGTATAACAAGTTTCATAGACAAAAATAAGTTTTATAATCAATTCGCTGTGCGAGAGATGCCAATGGAAGGCATGTTGAACAGTGGGTGTGTAGATACGTAAAGTTCTCAGCGATTTGAAGACATTCTCCGACACAAACCACATTTTTCTTGTGTCCCCATCTTCATTGCTTCAAAACTCGCAGGAATCATCAATAATTTCATTCCCAATTTAGATCTACAGGGTTCGAAATAGAGCACATCCAAGCCATTTTCTACTACACAGTAGCGCCAGAGACTACACTAGCAGTGGCGTCGCCAGGAATTTTTGGTTGGGGGGGCAAAAGAGGGCTAGCGTGACAGATTCCTTACCCACCCCCCACCCACCCCTCCACAAAAAAACTTCCTCACCGGATTTGCGCGAATCTCGTAGGTGGTCTGGGGCAGGTTGGGGTGAGGCAGTTGCCCCATTTGCCCCCCCCCAGTGGCGACACTAGACCCGTCACCTAGAAAGATCGACAAAATGGAAGTCCTGCAGAATACCTTGTGGAAAGGATAGTAGGGGTATCGAGGGAAGAGCGGCGTATTAACCCCTTAACTGGGCAACTATTTGTAACTGAATGTCAAATGGACGAACGTTACTCGGATCACCCAGTTAAGGGGTTAATGGAGTTAGTTGTACGGCAAGCGAAACACAGCGAATTTCAAAATAAGGAAAAAATCGTGGAATGCGAGTTGTGATAAAATTCCTGAAAGTCGAATAAAAAATTGATTAACGAGGACACGTCATCGAGCCAGCTCTGCACTTTGGGACGAGCCGCAGAACGAACGAAAGAACGAGCGAGTTGTTGACCGGAAGGAAGTGAAATCAGCAGGCCTACATACTGTAAAAGCGCCACAATATAACTCGTCAGAATGAGAAGAGAGCATAAGTCCATGCATTGTCGGTCTGGCGTTAATTCTGTTGGCTCTGCTCTTCAGAAACACTTAGCACGCATTAGTAACTTCTTCAAGGAACCAGTCTCGAGTACCACCGAGCAGTGATCGGGCACTTTGCGCCGTTTCACTTACAGGTGGTGCACTGGTGCGCTGTCCATTTATTTCGATGGCTGCACGTATTATCCGCTTTTTGGTTGACTCGTTGTTGTTGCTGCTGCTGCTGCTGCTGATGATCGATTCCAGGCAGCTAATCGTCACTGACAGCTCGAAGTTGCTGCTAGCACTAACAAATAAGTGCTTAGAGTAGGCGTACTTGTGCTACTGTGAGTAGGTCGGCGTGAAATATTTGCAGAGAAACTGGCGGAACGCAACATGACGCTTCTGCATAATAATAATAATAATAATAATAATAATAATAATAATAATAATAATAATAATAATAATAATAATAATAATAATAATAATAATTATTATTATTATTATTATTATATTATTATTAGTAATAGTAGTAGTAGTAGTAGTAGTAGTAGTAGTAGTAGTAGTAGTAGTAGTAGTAGTGGTGGTAGTAGTAGTAGCAGGGTTTAATCTAGGCCGTTTCCGGGGAATTGCCTTTTTCTCCCGGAATTTTCAAATTCCCCGGAAATTTTGGCATACTATATCATATTATCAACTTACAGCGCTCCCCAGACCCTCTGGCTTCTGGCTTCCCCTCCCCGGCCTGGTTTACAGTTCTCCCCAGTATAGTCCATGAGTCTAGTTTACAGTAAGTACTGAGTGGTATAGTAGTAGTAATAGTGGTAGTAGTAATGCAGTAGTAGTGGTAGTGGTGGTGGTGGTGGTGGTGGTGGTGGTGGTGGTGGTGGTGGTGGTGGTGGTGGTGGTGGTGGTGGTGGTGCAGTGGCAGTGGTGGTGCAGGTGGTGGTGGTGGTGGTGCAGGTGCAGCAGCAGTGGTGGCAGCAGTGGTGGTGGTGCAGTGGTGCAGGTGGTGCAGGTGGTGGTGGTGGTGGTGGTGGTGTGGCAGTGGTGGTGGCAGTGCAGGTGCAGTGGTGGTGGTGGTGGTGGTGGTGGTGGTGCAGGTGGTGGTGCAGGTGGTGGTGGTGGTGGTGGTGGTGGTGCAGCAGGTGGTGGTGGTGGTGGTGGTGGTGGTGGTGCAGCAGCAGTGGTGGTGGTGGCAGTGGTGGTGGTGCAGCAGCAGTGGTGGTGGTGGTGGTGGTGGTGGTGGTGGTGGTGGTGGTGGTGGTAGTAGTAGTAGTAGTGGTAGTAGTAGTAGCAGTAGCAGTAGCAGTAGTGGTAGTAGTAGTAGTAGTAGTAGTAGTAGTAGCTAGTGCTGTTGTTGTTGCTGCTGTAGTATTACAAGATTGTATATAACAAAGTGAAGAATCTTCCGACCGTAAGAAGAACAGGTTATAAATGACCCGGTTGGTTTTTCAGGACACGTACACAGCCCCACTGCCATCCATTCGTAACCACGCTCCACGGTTCTCCGCCGTTGGTTGGTTCCTGCAAGTATAGCAGTCGATTCAGTCCACGACAACGAATCATTCATTCTAAAAGAGGGCTTTTAACTCGTAGGCCTATCTTTGAAAAAACATTTGATTTCACACGGGTAGGGCAAGCTGTACGGGCCTACCCCTCCCCCGTTTCTGTGTAGTCGAAGCTTCGGCGGCAGATGTCGGAATTTTGGTTTCAGCGGTCCCACCTGCATTGAAAGTGGAACATTGGGGCGTGGGGGGGAGTCCCACTGCCTTTTAAAATTGTAACACTGGTTACTATTCTGCAACGCTGTCACGTGAAAAGTTAAGTGTAAAGAGTGAGGGTGACTGACACGTTTTAAGTGCAGGGTGGGGTGGGAAGAGGAGTGATAACCCGGGTCGTCGAATCAGGCCCATGAATATTGTAAGATGCAAAAATTGATATAAATACTACATGCGTGTTTGTGTGTGGCTAATGTCCAGGGTGCGATTTGTAGGGGAAGAGGAATTTCTCCTCCCCACTGCCCAACTGCATCAACCAGTGGCACTGAACCGGGGCAGGGGCCCTGACCCTATTGAGAGCCTGTCAATCTTCCCCACCAGTGCCCCCAGTTGGGACCCTATTCTCCGTCTAATAAATTAAACAACCAATGGTTGCCCCACTGATTAGAATTGCCAACGTCATCGACAAATAACAGAAACATTTCAAAAGGCATCAACCCACTGACACTTCTGGCTAACTGAATCAATTTATTTAACTTCCCCACCACGTGACAGAAGAGTGCATTCTCCGTCTAATAAATTATAACAAGGACGGGCTTCACTGGCAATTCCAACGTCATCGACAAATCTTGAAACATTTCAAAATCGATCAAACAGAGAATGGGCCTAACTAATCAATTTATTTAACTAGTTTATTTATTTAACTCTCACTGCTGCATATTGTTTAACTTTTAAATTTAAGCAGAACAATCACAAATCTTGACACACTGTATTATCGCTCAAACAGAGAATGGGCCTATACATATTTAGCACAGGTCTTCAAATATTTCAATATTTCGTTATAGGCAAATAATATATAACGGAAAATCTTCAAATAGTTTGGTAAAGAAACATCATAATAATTATTACATTATTTTATTCGTTCGAATTTTCATTTGCTAGTATAGGCCTAACTTAAAATGCGATTTAAATGCACAAATCCAACTTCATGATAAAACACGCGGATGGAAGATTATAGGCTAAGACCCACTTGGCATTAAAAACATTTTCCACAGTTCAAGTCTTTGGTGAGACGAAATAGGCCTACAACAATTTGAAACTGCGGGTTCTATTTTCCAAAAGAAGAATATAATCATACACAGCATGGGCGCTCACACATTGGGACAAGAGGGGAATGCTTGTCCCCCCATGGAAAATGCAAATCTATTTTTTAACTAACAATATTTTGTCTTTTAACCAATATTTTCACACCAAAACATCAGTGATACGGAAAGTGAAATTGATAAACTTAACTTTGACTAAAAACTGTAAAACTGAATATCTTGGAAAAACTATATTAAATGTGACAGACGGCGTTGTTTTGCCCCAGATACTTAAAAAAATGAGTACGGACTCTAGAGCAGTGGGCGCCCCCTATTGCCAATGCTGGCCCCCAGTTGGGACCCTATAGATACATTAAAAAAAAATGGTTGGCCCCCATGATGAGTTCGCCCCCCAACGGCCCCCAGTCGGACTCTCTAGAGGCCGTATTCCAGAATGTTCTAATACAATAGTTTAAATACGATACAAAAATACTTCCAATCAGAGACGTCATTTCACTGTTTTTCAGGGGGGGGGGGCAAAACACTTTCGACCTGACAAGTTACAAGTTTGCGAAAAAGCTGACGACCTTTTTTTTGCTTGTCAGCCAATTTTCACGGCGGTTAGTTAAAGTAGTTACTTCAAATTACTCGACATCATCAGGCACTCCTTTAGGGCGTGTAAAATCTAAATAACACAAACATTGGCAAAAAAAATTTTTCCCCTCAAAATCAGGGGAGGCAAATGCACCCCCCCCTGCCCCCCCCCAAATGACGTCCCTGCTTCCAATTCACAGATTGGTTTAAGTAACTATTAATGTAAAATTGCTAAATTAAATATCAACGATCAATTCCAATTTTATTGTATACATGTGTTCATCCATCTAGCATTGCCCTACAACTTTGCAGTGGCTTATAAGGCCTATCTCTGATTCAAGATACAGCAATAGGACTAAACTATAATCTGAAAATTTCTTAGAACTCCTCGTGAATTCAATTCAATCTAGCACTCTAGAATAATTATTTATAGGACTCAAACACAGCGGGGGATCCAGGAATTCAGATCCTTGTCGACCTGTTCCCCCTTTCTTCCTCATCGGAGACTCTTACCCGAAAATGTCGACGTGCGCCCCCCCCGCCTCTATATTCCGAAGCCCTGGCTACGCCACCGATGTAACTTTATAGAAATT
This sequence comes from Metaphire vulgaris, assembly GCA_018105865.1. NCBI lineage: Eukaryota > Metazoa > Annelida > Clitellata > Crassiclitellata > Megascolecidae > Metaphire > Metaphire vulgaris. The sequence goes on from CM030861.1 coordinate 9,817,150, forward strand.
CTAAACTGTGCTGCTACAAGATAACAGAGAGACGATCTGGTCAGATCATTTAGGCACCTAATCGAGAATTCTGGTTTTTTTCCTAGAAGTCCTACAATTTACTATTGTCCGTTGTCGATTGGAGGACGCAGTCGTACGAAAGACGTTCCTCTTTGTCGATCTTTTTACTCCACGGAAGCCGAAAGGTCGTCTTCTCCGCCAGACCGTTAAACTTCTCGTGTTCACACCGTTGGCTTTGACTACCGTCGTTTGGTACCCAAAGGTCGGTCGGTTTCAACAGCGAAGCAACTCTCTGAAATTTCATGTAATAATAATAATAATAATAATAAATAATAATAATAATAATAATAATAATAATAATAATAATAATAATAATAATCAACACGGTGGTAATGATGACAAGCATTTATTATTATTATTATTATTATTATTATTATTATTATTATTATTATTATATTATTATTATTATTATTATTATTATTATTATTATTATTATTATTTCAAAATGTTTCCTGTCAAAAATTTTAGTGTCTATCAAAAATTTTATTATTATATCATATCAAAAACTTATTATTATTATTATTATTATTATTATTATTATTATTATCATCATCATCATCATCATTATTATCACCATCATCATCATCATCATCATTTTTATTATGCACTTTTGTAGCACCAGTTCTAATTCTCTACATTGTGCATTCAGTGACTTGTATTTCTGTTATCATATTGTACGAATATTGCAAATCTTTGTTTGCTCCTTGATTTAGATTTGACGCTAATCAACCGATGGCAAATTATTTTACTATTGAGGATCCACGAGTCCATGACATACCAAATCCATCCGTGAAAGACCATGTCATTCCATAGACCAGTCAGAAAGGGAAACATCGAGACAGACTATGGAGGAGATATAGGCCTATAAACATATGGAGGAGAATATAGAAACCTTACGTAAAAATATTCAACACCAAAACCGAAGCCTACCTGAGAGAACGTTCCTTTTGCTTTACAGATTTTATAGATGGCTACAACGGGCATCGGTAGGACAGAACACATGGCCACAGTCCAGCCAAACCCGATGGCCCAGCCTGGGTAGTTGTAGTCTCCGTAGGCCGGCGGTACCATGGTAACGCAGCTGTACACCAACAGAACCTGGAAAACAGTTCATAGTCGAGGTTTTCAACTTCTAATGCGCCACGAAAGTCGTGCGAATTACAATAGTTCTGACGGTGTTCTTGTTACTATTTTGAACCTATGTCAGTTACTCTATCAATCAGTTAATCAATCAATCAATCAATCAATCAATCAATCAATCAATCAATCAGGGGTGTACGGTCCAGTGTGACGCGCTACCCTATTAGATGGTATTGAATATAACGTATCTCGGATATAATAATATAATATATAATATAACAAGGCTTAAAGTGGTTCAGTAGGGACTGCCCTGTGTGAGAACCACTGTAAATATACATTACGTACTAAATATTACGTACTAAATTCAACAGACCTCTCTAAGTACGCTATAACGAAGTTCTACGGTATTTGAAATGACACTGGGCATAATAATCCACTGACCAGCATAAGAGCAGGGGTTATAAGGCACCAGCAGAGTTTCCACCACAAGCAAGGCTTTCTCCCCAACATCATCTCAATGTCTTTGTACAACTGATTGACCCCTGTGACAGACAGACATGACAACAAGAATACAGTGTTCGATTTGACTGGTACATCGGCTTAGCCACGGACAGTGGCGGTTCCAGGATTTCTCGGTGGGGGATGACATGAAGTCAGAGGAAGTTGTTGGGGTGGTGGTGGTGGGGGGGTGAAAATATAAGGAAGAAATCAATCAACCTTGCCGAAAAAGGTTGACAAAAGGAAATTTTATTCCTCATTTTACTACACTTTTACCGAAAAATAAGTTGACAAGC
>CM030861.1:9824083-9829083 GCA_018105865.1 Metaphire vulgaris
ACTACCAAAGAAAATCCCTACAACTGTGGCTAGAGTTGTCCATAGCTAAAATAGAGGGATGTATGAATGACAGCGGTTTTCCAAAAAGCATAAATCATACTAAATCCAGTTATTATTATTATTATTATTATTATTATTATTATTATTATTATTATTATTATTATTATTATTATTATTATTTATATTAACAATATTGCAAATTTGATTTTATAATTATTATAATTATTACTATAATAATTATTAATAGTCTATTATAACTATTAATAGTCGTGGTAGTAGTAGTAGTAGTAGTAGTAGTAGTAGTAGTAGTAGTAGTAGTAGTTGTTGTAGTAGTGTTCTTTTTGTTATTATTGTTATTATTATTATTATTATTATTATTATTATTATTATTATTATTATTGTTGTTGTTATTGTTATTGTTGTTGTTGTTGTTGTCGTTGTTGATGTCAGTCTAACCTGGCTTGAGGACGCTGGCGATAGGAAGTTCAGACGACTGGGCCATGTGACCGATGACGGAGAAGCAGACGAATCCGGCGTAGAAGCTGGTTCCGCAGCAAACCAGGCAGACGATAACCGCGTCTCTAAACAGAGAGAGAGAGAGAACCAACAACAGGTGGTGTCACGAATCGCCCTCTGGCGTTCAATTCACAGGCGTTTTCGTATGACGTTTGACAAGATTTTAATTATTATTATTATTATTACTATTATTATTACACTATTATTATTATTATTATTATTATTATTATTATTATTATTATTATTATTATTATTATTGAACTTATATAGCGCCATTTTTGTGATGCACTTGACATCAGTCGATGGTCAACCCCCGGGTTTCAATCGTAATCCCTCATTGTCGAATCCAACAAGTGAGTCAATTTTCCGGTCTCGGTTATGGCGAATTGGCACTAGAGAAAAGGTAGGCAACAGAGAACAGGTAAGTGATAAAGAACAGGTAGGCACTAGAAACAGGTAGGAAACAGAGAACAGGTAAGTTTTGGATATTGCTCTTCACAATAATTATATCAGATTAGGCCTTCTTATCTATTCAGCCCAGCGGGAATTTACTTCCCTTCTAGTATCTCTTTTCCTCTTGCTACTTTACTTTGTACGTAACTGTGATGGGGTTCTTCTGTTTTATCCAAAAATTGGTATAAAATAAAGATGGCTGCAGTTATGTGACAATTTTCATATGATTGATTACTAGTGAAATATCTGCAGTGTTTATTCTTATCCTTCTTTGGGAGGAATCCCCCCTATAGTTTGAATTTTCGCCAATTTTTTGACATTTTGGCAAGTAGTATGACCTCCCAAATGTCTGTTCCTTCAAAAAATTGTAACCCCCCAACGTCTATGTGGCTAGAAGAGCCACTGAAATATCTATAATTACTGCGATAAATCTGAATAATTTCGATTACTAGTTGAAATAATCTGTAACGTTTTTATCTTCTTGATCATTCCGAAAATTAGTTTGTGTAAGAGTTGAAATGCAAGTTAATGTGTTCAGTTCAGTCCAAAATTGTCGCTAATGGACTCATGCAAATGTAAATACATTTTAAGACGATCTTCACAGAGAATGTCGCGTGGCAAATGCGATCCGCAGAACTGCGACTCTCTGAAATCAACCATCCCGTCACTATAAGGTTAAGATTTAGCAATAACAGTAAACGTTTCTGTGCATTTGATAACGGCAAGATCTCTTACTTCATGCAGTTGTTGTCAAATCTATTATAGCTAGCCATGGTGATGAGACCACCCCACGCAGGACCCAAAGAGTAAAAGATCTGCAAACATGCTTCAGCCCAAACCTACAAAATAACAGCTTCAACCAGACCACTTCCAACACAGCCGAACAGCAGCAGCAGCAGCAGCATAACGACACAATAACACACTGTTAAGAGACAAACAAGGTGGCATTTCGTTTCACCTTCGGGTTGAGGAGCTGAGGAAAGTCCGGCTTTATGTAGAACAGGATACCGTCAACTGCTCCGGGAAGAAGGAGGACTCGTATGAAGATGAGCGTCAGGAAAAGGTACGGTATGGTTGCCGTCACGTAGGCCACTTTCCCTGACGATTTTATGCCCTTGAAGAGGCAGAGAAAGACCAACAGCCAGGCGACGAAAAGACAGAGCAACAGCTGCCAGCGGATGTGACCGAGGTCCTCGATACCGGAAGACAATTCCAACACGTTGTTCCTGAGAAATCATCAAATACACCCATGCATAAGTATCAGAGATGGCAATGGGCATATGGGCGCCCGCACATTAGGGCAAGAGGGGGCACTTGTCTCACAATGGAAAATGCAAATACCAATATTCTCACAGTGTACCCAACATCAACACTTGAACTGGCTAAGAGAAGTTTTCCTAGTTCTGGTCCAAAAATCTGGAACTCTCTTCCTTTCATTATCATGGTCTTCCAATAAACTGAGCATTTTCAGATTTAGGCTTAAAACACATCTCTTTCATTTATCATTTCCTCCATAGTCGGTTTTGCTCTTTCCCTCTGACTGATCTCTGGAATGACCTTGTCTTTTGCGGATGGATTTGAAGTACCATCGATTGATACCCTTGGGTATTAGAAATATAGAAATAGTAATAATAATAATAATAATAATAATAATAATAATAATAATAATAATAATAATATATTATTATTATTATTATTATTATTATTATTATTATTATTATTATTATTATTGTTGCTGCTGCTGCTGCTGCCAGAAGGTTGCCGCTCTCTGTCAAAGGTTATATTTTAAAACGAATATTTGAATAATTATTCAAATATTCATTTTATAATCGTAATAGAAGCTGGAATAGTCCGATGTACAAAACTGCCAGAATTCTTCGGCCGCCGTCATCCGTCTCAGCGCCTTGGCGACCGTCGCGTTTGAGGCGTCCGAGGAGCTGTCCGACCAGACGGACAGGTTACCGGACGACCGGTCGAAGGTGTCGTTCAGACTGGAACAGGTGGCGGTGTTCCACCAGTTGTCACAGGTCGACCACGGCAGCTTGGAGGTGAAGGACATGGCGAGAAAGTATAGGACCCAGGTGATGATCAGGTTGGAGTAGATGCTGACTATGCCGGACATTACGACCATTGACCATCCGATTCCTGTAACAACAGCACACACAAACACGCACACGGGCGTTCTCCTCGTATCCAGGGGCGTAGCCAGGAATTTGATTTGGAGAGGGACGCGGTATAAATTTGAGGGGGTATATATTGTTATATATTGTTGTATATTGATATATAATTATAATATGCATATATATATATATATATATATATATATATATATATATATATATATATATATAAAGGTGGCACAAAAACCGAACTAGTCACATTTAGGTTTGCATTTAATATAGTTCGGTTTTTTGCGCCACCCTGTATTATATATGATATATATACGCATATATATGCTATATATACTGTATTGTACATATACAGGTTTGGGGATACAAATACTGATATATCCCCCTCGCTACGCCCCTGCTCGTATCGTAATAATCAGTGTTCGAATTTCGGGCGCCGCGGAGAGGAGAGTTAACGACCAGCAGAATGGGGTGGAGTGGAAAGTTTTTAGTTTATAATCGTCCGACACATGTGGCTTGCATTTGACTGACCGTTCGTTCTTAACCCCTTAACTGTGTATTTAACTGTAACTCAATGTAAAATGGACGGATATATCCGGGATCCCCAGTTAAGAGGTTAAACGAGAAGACAATAATTATTAGGCTAAAGGCTAAAAAGTAAAGGACTAAACGAGACTAAATGACTAATTTTTTCTTATTCTTTGAACTCTTTACCTTTGAAAAGCGGACAGACGTTCCAAACTGAGATCGGCGCCAGACCGGAGAACTGACCGATGCAGAGCTCGAGAAAGAAGAGAGGCATTCCACAGAGAAGCAGAAATATGAAATAGGGAATTAGAAACGCGCCTGAAATACAGAACACATGGCTAGCAAAACGACAGACCATAATATTATTTCTAGATATACCTTTAACATTGGCATAGGAACGGAGGCACGGGGGGGGGTACGGCGTGTCGCCCTCCCCCCTTTTCGGGCGAGGACCGGTCGTGGAATTTGCGCATAACCGCTAGGAATTTTTTGCGCGTATGCTGGGGCAACGATATTTTTACACCCCTCACACCCCCAGCACCCTCAATTTGAGACCGACACCCCCCAACACCCCCAATCTCAGCTGCTATGGGTGACCTTTTTCGCTTGTCAGACATTTTTGGTAGGGGACCCCGGAATTTACGGACAACCCCCCCCCAATTGATAATCCTAGAAATAACCCTGCGCTGGGGCGAGAACCCTTGCTACGCCATTGATTATTATTATTAAAACGGAGCTATATAAAGGTCAACCAAGTCGTTCGTCGCTTAGGCGTCGATAAATTGGTAGCAGCGTTAAGCTGCGAAAGTAGAACGCGGGTCTAGAGAAAGTAATGCCAACATTAACGGCGTGCGTCATGGACCTGCGTCTCTGCTTGCCTAGTAATCGGAGATCAGCGCCAGACCCTTGGCTCGTTCGAGTGCGGGACCAAATGAACCCTTTACAAAGATGAGACGTAAACCCAGGGATATTTTTACACCCCCTAACACCTCCCCAACACCCCTCTCCCGCCCCCGCCTGAGACCGACACCACCACCACCCCCAACACCTTTTCCCAAAATTTGAGAGCCGGATGACCTTTTTTGCTTATCAGACTTTTTCTGCAGGGGACCCCCAGACAGTGTTTAATCTAGGCCGTTGCCGGGGGGGGAATTGCCCATTTCCCCCGAAAATTTCAAATTCCCCCCGGAAATTTTGGAATACTACATGGACTAACAGCGGCCCCTAGCAGAATTTCCCCGGCTTTGTCAGTTTTCCTCTGGCTTTTTCAGTTCCCCGAGTCCAAGAGTCTAGATTAAACACTGCCCCCAGAAAATACCAATTACCTCCCCCCATTTACAATCCTAGAAATAACCCTGCACGGTAAGCCAGCAT
>CM030861.1:9831583-9839083 GCA_018105865.1 Metaphire vulgaris
TTTTGAGAGATTAAGCGCATAGGAATGAGCAGCTACTTCGGCGCTTCTCTTGAAAGCGCTATAGAAATTAACGAGATTTTACTTACCTACTTAGCCTACTTTACAGTAGACCTAGTCGCCACCAAACCGAGCCTATAAAATTAATCGAAGTCGCTGCATATCTCCTGGCAAGATTTTAAGTCTGCGCAAGGTCAGAACTCTCTGTTGGGTTCGTCGGGAAAGATTTAGCTCAGGCACAAGGACCACTTGATCGAGCTCATAGGCGTAAACTTGGATGAAAATAGTGTGGGGGGGGCTACCCCATGCCTTGCTCTTCCATACCTTAGCTTATTGACGTTCTGATATTTGCTTATCTGTTTGTAAAAGTCGATGCTAAGCGCGGGAATTAATTCCCCCCCACCCCCATTTTTTGCTCCTCTTGAAATTTTTATTTTTATTCGCCCGTGGCGTTCTTTTGAAAGGCCCGGCGACATTTTTTCCGCTCGACGACAGATCGGTCGCAACTTGCGGCAAAAATTTCATTAATACTAAATTACCATTTTAAAAATCCAAAATCGCGTCACACGCTGGACTAGTTTCAAATTTTCCACGCTCTATAGCGGCCGGGGGGAGGGGGGGAGTTCTCCCTCACCACACGCAGTGGTGGCTCCAGGATTTGGCAAGTGGGGGTCGTTGGGGTGGCAACTTCTAATCATGGGGGGAACCACTTGTTGTTATGTATGTAGCATTAAGTATAAGGTCGTTTTTTAAAGATGTATACACCCCAAATCACATTATACCCCCAAATCAAAGTCCTGGCTACGCCCCTGCAAGTAGCCCTATTGCTTTCGTGGATTCGGTTGAGTCTGAATCACGATGGGTTGGGTTTTAAAAAACTGACCCATGTTCAGGGGCTTAGTTAAGAATTTGATTTGGGGGGGGGGTATAATGTGATTTGGTGGTATAAATCTTTTAAAACTTTGAAAATCTTAAAAACGCATTAAAAATATTAAGGTAGTCCGATTTTGGGGGGTATATATACAGATATACCCCCGTCGCTACGCCCCTGCCCATGTCCATGTCTGGTCTAAAGACCTAATGGAAGTTTACGCCGCCCCTGTTCCTCATTCCGTCCTTTAAAACAATCTCTATGCACGAACTTCAACCAGCAATAGTATGGAAAACAAAGTAGTATTCTGTTAAATTTTTTGGTGCTCATGTAAATTCAGCTTAGATCGCTATTAAATGATTTGTACCCTAAGCAATGCACGCAGCGATAAACAGATGCATTTTTCATCGGAACCTTAGGGCCAAGTAGGCCTACAAGCAGGGCCGGTCGTTGGCGTAGGCGAAGTAGGCGGCTGCCTACGGCCGCAAGTCTTTTTTTGGGGGGGTGGAGGCAGAATTTTTGGGATTATATTTTTCCGTGAAGAATTTTCGACGATTTTGCGGGTGCGATTCTTACAATGTTGCTCTGAAATCAGTAACGTCATTTCATGCTTTTCTTGGGGAGCGCGAGGTAATATTTTGGCAAATTTTGGGCATTTTTGGGTCAATTTTTCTCAAATTTGCAATTTTTATATTCGTTGGCAAAGTTTTGGCAATTTTTTGCACATTTCGCATTTATTTATTTAATACATTAAAAATATTTTATTTCATTTCCTTGGACGGCCCCATCTTGAGAACCACTTGTATTGAGCGTATAAAGCCATGTATGTGTGTTGTGTTTGTTTATAGACGCCTCCGTATCAAAGACGATGAGCGTATATCTTAATAGACTACCCGCCAGACTTTCGTAATAATTATTCATGTCAACAGGATTATAAACCTCGATAATTAAGCTTACATATAGGCAATAAATAAACAATAAAATAGATATACAAGCAAAAGAAAGAAATAAAATACAGTGTGTAGCCTAAGTGTCAGAGTGGCTATATCCCGTTTGTTTATTTATTTGCTCAACAAGGCGATTAAATCTTAATAAAGGTCAGTGTGAAGTTAAGCTTGATCACGAAAATGCAAACATTACGGATATGATATCACAATTGAAGCGATACACAGTAAGACTTAGTAGTATCCAGTATCCCGTCTGCGTTGCAAGTTATTTAAACGAGAGTGCAGAGGGGATATAGTATCCAAAGTATGCGCACCGAACATGCCAAACGCCATAGTAATCAAACCGCCTATTAATACATGAATTAAAAACTTGGCGATTTTTAACTAAATGGACATAAAACGATAACTCTGAAATATGTTTAATTTTCTGTGTTTCTAATATTTTAAATTATTTTTTAGGCTTCGATACTTATCAGTGATCTAATTACAGATCTATAATTATTATAATCTAAATATAGATCTATAATTCAAATACGGAATAAATTCTGTCACCCTGAACTCATTATTACAGTATGGTCGTCACCCAATTATCATAGACTGCTGTATAATTAATTGGGGTCATTGTTATCAGGGCGTTTCAACGTTTCATCACGCAATGCCGGACATAGCAGCGAAAGGCCGGCAAGTGATTAGATAGCGGCTTCAAATTTGTAGCCAAGATACAGCCTATCCCAGTGGCGTAGTTAGGATTTTCCGAAAGGGGAGGGACAGGGATATTTCTACAATTGTGAATTTGGGGGTGCCGACCTCAAATTGGGGGGGATGTCCGGAGCTAATTAGTATGCATTTTGTTTGCATACCATTGTCACATTACCAAATTTTGGGAGGTGTCGACCTCAAATTGGGGGTGGGGTGTTGGGGTGTAAAAATCCCTGGGGAGGGGTACGAACGATTCATTACCGACCCCAACTTCGAAAAATCCTGACAACAAAAAGGTCGTCACCTATTAATTATTTTGCTTCATTAAATTAGTTATATAACTATATTGGTATTTTTTATTTTCTCCTTTTTTCTTTTTTGCTACCTTAAACCCGATTTTGGCGCCCCTCCACCCACAGAATAATACTACACAATACAAAATGTTTTGCTCGGCCAACCAATGGGGTTTAACCCCCAACCAACCAACCCCCCCCTTAGTTAAGCCACTGGCCTAGCCACGTGCATGACATCTATTTCGTACAGCAGTCATTCATCTTGCGTTTTACCTGTAGCCTGTCTGTCTGTCTTCTTTAGAATATCATTATCTGACATGCAAAAACTACAACTGGAAGACGTGCATGACTGCAGTTTTGACATTGTGACAACCGAATCGATATAACGCAGAATATTATCTCTTCAAACACACTGCGACGCAAATGCATGCGACAGAAAATCAGAAGATGTATACAGATTACAGTATAGCTTCGTTATAACAGACCCAGTTATAACGTATCTCAATGCACGGCCCCGTGTGATGCGCTACCGTATTGGATATAACGTAGCGCGGATATAGGAGTATCCAGAACAATCTCTATGGTCATTGATCTATGCCCACCAGCAAGAAATCTGCTTCTGCCATTGGCGTCTAATAATAGACAACAATGGTTTCTATGGTTTCTGTCCACCAGTGGGCGGAGCAACCGGACCTTGTTGGTAAACACTGGATACCGATATATCGTAATCAATTTGACAGAACCGCTATGGGTGCGTCATAACGAAGTTCCATTGTATTTACATATGACTTGAATTGAGCATTTGCTATTTATTTGATTCGGCGCCAAAGCCTCGGTTTTCACCACAAAGGACGGAACAACTTATAGCTTGCATGGGTTCGCAAAATATTCGATCCTGCCTTGGCAATATTAAACCTCTCACATCTATTCATAGCAGAAAATTCACCCGTTGTTTTTAAAACACCATACTGTCTCAATAAATCCAATGACGCAGACTGTGCAGTCGGGTCTGATAACAACAATACTGTGTACAGTCGCTCGCAGTCAGTCCATCTGCAAACGTCTTGGAACGTTTGATAAGCCCGAGCAATTTAATCACCAATTCGGTGTTTTGTTGTTTTTTTCGAACAAAATATCTCCGGTACGCAATAATATCGTGTGCAAGCGTCAGGGGGTTATTTCTAGGATTAGCAATTGGGGGGAGGGGGTGTTGATGTTTTCTGGGCGGTGCCCTGCCGAAAAGTCTGACAAGCAAAAACAGGTCAACCGGTTCTCAGATTGGGTGGTGGGCGCTTGGGGTGTCGGTCTCAGATGGGGGTGTTTAGGGGTGTAAAATATCCATGGTAAGCGTCTATATATAGAATTCCATGCAGCGATCACAATAGAAGTTTATACGGCCACGTTTGGTCCATGTATTATAAAAGTATAAAAATAAAATTGAAAGATACAAAAGATACAGTCACAGATACAGAAAAAGATATAGTCACAGATAGGCTTAAAAATTCAATTTTTGAACGTGACATCCGAATCGATATAACGCAGAATATAATTTATATATATATATATATATATATATATATATATATATATATATATATATATATATATATATATATATATATATATATGATATGTGATATGATATATGTATATGATATGTGATATGATATATGATGGGTATGATATGTATGATAGGTATCATACAAATGATTGCTGTTGATATATGTATGGTATGGTAGGTATGTAGTAGTACGTATGGGTCCTAACAGGGGGCTACTGGGGGGGGCAGACATTCAATAGGGAGCACGAGCCCCCCCCATGTGGAGCCGCCACTGATACGGACACAGAAACTCAAACAGCTGCTTATTTATTCCTAGGCGCTTAGTAATCTAAATTTTAAATAGCTAAATCATGGTTGGTGGTCGGTCAGACAGATGGCCATTTTATTCAAAGTGTCGTCATGATTGGGAAGTTACTGCTATGGCGGAAATGGTTTTCTGAAATAGAAATGCTGTAAGTTTGGATAGAAACACTGCTGGTTCCTATACCCCGGTGCATGGGCAGACATCATAGGCGTAAACTTGGGTGAAAAAATGGGAGGCCCAACCCCCTTCCCTATGGCAGCCTCTCAAACAAGTGTCAGCTTGAGCTTAGAGGCCTAAAAGAAGTTTAAGCCTGTGGCGAACATTAAAAATTTTGCTTCCATGTATACCAGTGGCGGTTCCACATGAGGGCCCCGTGCCCCCTTATTGCCTGAATGCCTGCCCCCACTTGCCCCCCCTCTGTTTGGACCCTATACTTAGGCCTGGTACTAGTACATACCTAGCAGAAAATAGTTGATCCTCCCATATTTAGAAATTTCCACCCCAACGACCCCCACTTGCCAAATCCTGGAGCCGCCACTGCTTTATATAATGCAACCCATGCTGTGGAGGCACAGTAATTATATTATCAGACATCGTGGAGACTAAGAGACTAAAATGTGGATCGCCTTAATCAGTGTTTATTCTAGGCCTTCTCTGGGAGGGAATTTCCCCAAAGTTTTAAAATCCTCCCAACATTTTTATATGTTGCATGGGGATGGCAATTTCCCCAAAAGTGTGACGACTCAGACCTTGCCCCACCCCCCCCCCCCAACATTTCAAAATCCACCCCAATGTCATTTTGAAATGGTTGAAAATGTTGAAATGGTGGCTAGAATTGTTGAAATGGTGGCTAAACGCTGCCTTAATAACATAACGCCAAGCCTCGTTTTAAAGGAATTTTCACGTCCGTAGCCAAACCCGAGATGCTGTTTCTAAATAATGGCACGAGTGAGTCACGAGTTTGACGTTCGACGCGTTGGATTATTAACCCCTTAACTGGGCAACTATTTGTAGTTCAGTGTAAAATGGACGAGCGTGACTCGGGGCGCCCAGTTAAGGGGTTAACGAAGAGGGAAGCAAAGCACGTGCGCGCGCTCAGCAGCTGCTGTCTCGCGTTATCGTCTGCAGTATCTAAGCGCGGCAGACGCCCGCAAGTCAAACGGAGAGCTAGGATTAGGAAGCACGCGAGTAGAACACAGAGGCGGTGCGTGCTTTCTTGATCCGTTTTAGACACAAGGTTTATTTAGCCAGTGTTTAATCTATACTTCCTGGACTCGCTATGCAATCCTGGACAAGGATTCTTGGCAAATATACATCCATCCATCAATCCATACTACCATACATTAATTATAATTCATTCATCCATTCATTCATACATACATACATCCACTCATCCAACTATATATATATATATATATATATATATATATATATATATATATATATATATATATATATATATATACAAGACCGTCAAGGCAAAGCTGTAAAATATTTCTCGAAAGTGAAAACAGCTTTTGGTTTTGCTTCCGAAATTCGCCGACTCCTTTTCCACGTGATTTTAACGCCTTGCTTACATGTAGGCTATAGAACCCATATAGAACCCAACTGGAGTCATGATAATAATAATATATATACTTAACGAAAGCTAACGCCCCGGCGCGGAAGTATGGCCTAGATTTAGCATTTAGGCACTCACGGAGAACTGTCTGATATAGACGCTGGCGCGGCAGAATGGTCGTCTTTTTGTAAAGCGGTTATCGGTCTAAGTCGTCGACCCATTTCTCGGATAAAAAGCCCCGGGGTCTCTCTCAGAAGTGAAAGCCTTTGAACGGTCGACGTTCTTAAGTTGAGAGTCTATTCTCTGCAGAAAAAGACGCGTTTTGTAAGACGCTGTCGATAATGTTCTAAGGCGTATAGTCCACAGCCGACGGGACTCACACGATGATGGTATAGGTCGGGAACGGTTCCACTTGGGGATGACTGGGGATGCATCCCCCCACCGGCCCATCGAAAATGCGTATTCAGTGGAAGATTATCGTCTAAACGGATTGGCCTTGATGTATATCAACAAAATATGGATATGTCCATCCATAGACAATGTCATCGACAAATTCGCTTCCAGCAGTATAAAAACTCGATTCTGCACTATGACGTTGTACGACCAGACTAAAATGGCTCCTATACATCAGTGGCGTAGCAATATGCTCGGGGGCCCTTGGCGAAAAACGGGCAGGGGGCCCTTTCCAGAGACGATCTGACAAGTTTTTGCGAAAATGTTGACGACCTTTTTGTTTGTCGGTCTTTTTTTTTTCGATCTGACAACTTAACAACTTTGCGAAAAAATTTTTGCTCGGGTCGGGGGCCTTTTGCAGGTCGGGGCCTTGGCATTTGACCAGGTTGTCCATATGACTGCTACGCCTCTGCTATGCATTGTCAATTCTGGACATTATATTTTATAAATCAAATCTACAGATTTCTTCTAAACCGTCTACATTATAATTCCTTTGACAATTGGCTGGATCTTTCTAGAAATTCATTGCATACCCCCCCACCAAGAGTTCTTGGAACCGCCAATATGGTGGTGGGTGGGCAGGTGGTTCTAAAGGTGTTGTATGCCGACATCTGCGAATTTCGTTTGACGATACGCTGAAGATGCAAAGACAGAAGACAAAGAAGGAGAATACAGGAACAAACCGAGGAGGACAAGAGGGCAAATAATTAGATAACATAGCCAGACCGTTATGTCAAAGAATGGATACATTAAAAACCACTGTCCGCAGCTCACACAGTCCTCTATTCCAACTTCCGCTACAACTGTTAGCATT
>CM030861.1:9844083-9856583 GCA_018105865.1 Metaphire vulgaris
AAGACTTTTTCATCTTGAAAATGACCTTAAAACTCTAATGTCGCTACAATTTAATTAACGCTGACGCGTCTGCAAGCATTCGAACTATCTCGACAGAATTTTGACCAAAGGGGCCGTCCACAAAGTACACAGGGGCGTAGCCAGGAATTTGATTTTGGGGGATAATGTGATTTGGAGAGATATAAATCTTTTAAAACTTTGAAAATCTTTAAAATCACATTGAAAATTTTAAGTTAGTCTGATTTTGGGGGCTATATAGGCCTATACCAATATACCCCCGTCGCTACGCCCCTAAAAGTACGCAAAGCTATCTTCGACAATTTTACCCCTCCCCTTGTCACAAATCTCGGACCCCCTGAAAGGCGTTGTCCATAGATTACGTCACGCAATTTTTTACACAGTTTTAACCCCTTAACTGGGAAACTATTTGTAACTCAATGTAAAATGGACGAGCGTTACTTGGGGCACCCAGTTAAGGGGTTAATCCATCTCCTCTTGTCACAATCCGTAACAAATCCCCTCTAAGGCACGCCAGAATTATTTCGGTCGAATTTTTTTAAACGATTTGTCTTCTCTGATTTTCTGCACGTTTACGATGAAGCAGTCGCCCCAATTAATATTTCTTCAAGAGTTGAACTTTTCGGTAGAAATATTTCACGCCCCTCATTCCTTGGTTGTTTCGTGGCCGGACAAAATGTCACCGGACAAAATGTCACGGACAAAATGTCACGGGGACAAAATATCCGCAGTTTAGGGTTAGGGTTAGTGTTAGGGTTAGGGTTAGAGTAATGATGACATTTTGTCCGCGGACGTTTTGTCCCCATGACATTTTGTCTGGTGACATTTTGTCCCCGTGACATTTTGTCCGTGACATTTTGTCCGGTGACATTTTGTCGTGGCACCGGTTGTTTGACGCAGTTCGGAATATATCGACGTTAACTGTGGGCTGGAGATGAGTCCAAAAATGACCTCCCCGTGTGCTAATATTAAACCATCCAATTCAAATGAGGGTGGCGGGGTCGCCTCACAGCATCTCATCCATTATGGAGTTGCAATATTACCCCCCCCCCCCCCACACACACACGAAATTCAGTAATAATTAAGAGCACGCTGTGTTGCACGAATCGCTAAAAATAATAGACAATGAACTAGGAGCTTGTTCTTGTTCTAATCGGGCAGTGGATAAGAGAAGAAACCATTTTCTATGGCATGGGGGGGTAGGGGCAGAACCCCCTGGGGCCCTTCGACCAACATTGTTTTATAGCGTATAGATATTATAGTTGTACGCGCTTATATAGGGGCCTACTGTACCTACATACGCCCATATAATTCATTAACTAATTAAGCAGAATAACGAAATAATAGTTATTAGTTGACGACTTTTTGCTTATAAGGATTTTATTTGTTGTTGGTGGATCGTGGGAATCATGATGATCATAGCCGTTTTTTGCCTGTGACAATTGAATTTTCCGAAGTACAATTTTACTTAGTACTTACATACTTATAGAGTGATAATTTTTTAACTATTTGATTTAAAGATAGATAGATACAGTAGCTAGATATTTATTGGGCCACAACATGAATTTCAGACAATTAAGACAAGTATAGTTGTTAGCCTAGTAGTGTGTCGTAGATAAAACGAAGTACTGTAGGTAAGACAACGTGAGTGTTCCAAAGGGACGAAGATGGTTGAACTTGAAGCCTACGCCCAAGTTTGAATCTAATGTCTATGTAGGCCTAACTATGTGACTAAAGAACAATTTAAATATTTAAATAGGCCTATACTAGATTAATAATTAATATAACAAAACTATTAATTATCAACGCACAGTGTTTAATCTAGACTCCTGGACTATGGGGGTGGGGTGGGGAACTGAAAAAGCCGGGGGAACTGACAAAGCCGGGGAATTCTGCTAGGGGCTGCTGTTAGTTGATGTAGTATGTCAAAATTTCCGGGGTGAATTTGAAATTTCTGGGAGAAGGGAAGAGCAATTTTCCCCTCCGAAAACGGCCTAGATTAAACACCAAGTCAACACATGGTTTAGACGTCAGTATAGGCCCCTAAGCAAATTATTTGAAGTCATATTGGACATTTGATTGACCTTTCGCTAGACGATTTTTAAAATACTATAATTGTATTCTGTTTCTAAAAAGCTCACTAGAAATTTCCGCCCAAAAATATTTCATCTAGCCTATTAAACGGACAATGAGATCTCACAAGGTGGTGACATTGACAACGAACTGAACGCCAAGCGAGGACATGAAGATAATTAATTTCGACGAAATTTATTTTTTCTGCACCCTGTGGTAGGCCTCTGTAATAGATTAGTATCTATTGCCCTATAGATTGGGTTCCTCGTTTATCATTGTAACCTTTGACAAGAACCGATCTTTGACAAAAGTAATGTAATGTAATGTATTTTTATAGGCCTATATGCTTGGGTAGGCCCTACATTTATTCGGGTGTTTAGACAGAAAACTCTTTAACAATTTGCACGTATGACCTCTTGTGCTAATGTAAAGAATCGCTCATATATGGAAGGAGCATATACTTTTCCCAGTCAGTAGACCCCTATTTGGTATGTTCTATCAAACCTCTCTTTCTTTTTCTCTTTCTGTCTACAGGGGCGGCGCTGAGGGGGTGGGTCCGGACCCACCCAGCCTCGGGCAGGGGCAGTGCACCCGAGAAAATCGTGCAGATTCGCAGATAAATTTCATTTTTCTTTCGGGGGAGGGGTAGTCTTAGCCGGATTCTGGTTGTGTAGATTGCATTGGACCCACACAGCCAAAAAAATCCAGCGCCGCCTCTGTCTGTCTGTCTGTCTGTCTATCTTGCCTTTTAATGTTGTCAACCAACAATATTGAAGTCTTTTTCCTAGCTTAATAAGTTATGGCGCCCATTGGCCATCCTTGTTGCTCGTCTTTGAGCCTTTTCTAAAAGCTCTAGACTGTCTTTTTAGAGATTGAGAGATCGTCTTTGAGCCTTTTAATATAAAAGCTCAATCCGTAAACTGTCTTTAATCGCCAGAGGGCGATAGAGATCGAAGATTAATTAAAGAGACCATCCGATCTTCACATCAACACCTATGGGCATTGAGCCTACTCTTTTTTCACATCAACACGCAGACAGACACCAAAGCCTCGTGTCCCAGTTACAGTAGTAGGCCTAACGGGTATAATTTTTAGTCCACTTAGACCCCTGTCTTACTTCTAATAGGACACGACTTTCAGAAAAAAAACAACTTCTTGGTGTCGATAGGCCTAAAGACCGCGTCGACTTGATTTGGGCGTAGCCAGGATATTTTCTAGAGGCGCGCCCTCGTAGTACAGGTTATCGATTTTTGTTGCAGTGACGACATTCATGGCATCTACGTCCAGAGAATCTCAGAATGTTTACAAAAAATCTGCCTCAGGGTGCTGCTGAGAATAAAGTTACAGTAGGTCCTACAGGGTTGGAGTTACCGGAAGGGGGGTTGGAGGGTTGACCCCCCCGCTAACTTTGCAACCCTCCCAAAAATCGCATATCTGGTACATGCAGTGTCTGTAATGCATTGGATTTCAGTCCTCAACCCCCCCAGCTCAAATTTCACAACTCCAACACTGAGGCCATCCACAGTGTGCCTTTGTTTTATTTCAAGTATTTTCCTTTTTTCAACATCTGAAGTTTGCTGCATTCCATTCCTCTCCAATACACCAGAAAGTTAATCGCCTCCGGATTTTTAAAATAATAAAACTTAACTCAAACCAAATAGGAATCCTTCAAAATTGAAGCCAACTGACTGACTTACTAACTATTTTCATTTCCTATAATTTTCGCGTTCTAAAACTGTGCGTGTGTGCGTAAATAAAGTTTCAAAATTAAAATCAATTCAGTCCAACTGTCCATGCTCAACCCAATACTGACAATTGATTTTTACAACATCGTCGTCTTACAAACAACTTAAGTTACATCAATGTCACAATACAGTTGATCCCACTTAATCGCATACCGCTTAACTGCATAAACCGCATAATCACATAACAATATAAAAACCCGAACCAGTGTTTTGTGCGTACTATTAATTATCAGACGTCCCGGCTATTCGCCGCATAGCCCAGTTAATCGCATACGCAAGGCTTGCACGGCACCTATGCAATTAAGCGGTTTCACTGTACATCAACTGCCAAAAACATTCAAACACAAAGTTACTTGTTACTTAAAGTTACCGGTTACAGTGTATCTACATAATTGACACAACATTACCGCCAAGATACACTATCCATGATAGCCACTGACTATTCTAGCCACCTGGACATTGGGGAGGGGGGGCTTAAAATTTTGTTTTGTGGGCGACAGACATTGGGAAGGTCATACTATTTGACTACTTGCTAAAACGTTTTAAAAATTTTTGGGGGATTAAAACTTTGGGGGGAGGAAAATCCCCCCCCAGAGAATGCCTAGAATAAACACTGCATGATAGCCCAAAAAAGGTACCACAGTTCTCAGTCATTTGAGTAATGATGAAAGGCTTTAGTCATGTTATCACTTGAAAATGATGAAGCAGTTTTGCCACAAGAAGTTCAACAAAACAAGTATTATATTGCTGGTAAGCAATAAATGGTCGGGAACAGCAAGAAATCCAGTCAGAAAACATAATGTTGCTTCCATATTATGATTACATACAAAGTATATCCTAAATCGGTTCCTTAGCAATATGAGTTCAGTACATGGCATAATAATATAATGAGCAAGTTGTCAAATTATATTGGGGGCTGTCCATTAATTACATTAACACATTAGGGGAGGGGGTTGAAAAAATTTGACAGTTGTTGACAGGGAAGTTGACGTCAACAATTTAATTTTTTATAAATGATAAAAAATAGGAAATTTCATGGAATACTATTACAATGGAAAAAAAGCCTAACAAGCAAAAAAGGTCATCAACACCATATTATGATGCCTGATGAACAAAAGAAAGGGAAAAGGTCTCATCGCTGCAAAAATAATAACCATCTCAACTTTTTAGGGGACCCGTCACTGGTCTTAGTGGGGGGTCCAAAGTTATTGACATAATTATAGCGGGGTCACTGAAAAGTTGACAGTTGTTGACAAGAGGGGAGAGGGGGTCAAAATTTGTTGACATAATTAATGGACAGACAGCCCCCTGTCTGATGAACAAGACTTTATGTATGTCTTCAAAATATAAATTGTCTATGCAGCAACAAACTTGATAAAAATATACAAAACTATCCTAGTAGACAAGACTTGCTTGTCAGATTGGCAAGAAATTCAAAAAAATGTTTTAATGTTACCATGGAATGCTTCCAAAACTAGAAAAAATTCAATTTAAAACAAGTCCCTCTTCTTTATAGAAGAATATCTGTCAAACAATAAACCAAAATTTTGCTTTAGAAAATAATAACACAGAGGACCATAGAAGAGTTCTTTCTGAGAACCAATACTACAAAATTTCAAAGAAAAGCAGCAATGCCTGTTTCATAATCTCATATACAGCAACCAGCCAATCATAATAATATTCTAACAACGTGAGCAAACTGTCATTTTCTCATGTCGGTACATCACAGTTTAAAAAAAAAAACACTGTTCATCGAAGTATTTGTCAAAATCCACTGAGATACGCTTACAGAAATGTCACCTTCAACTTCAACAACAAAATTTAATTCAGTTTGTTCTTTGCACGCAACACGAAAACCTTTCTAAAAATAAATCTGTCCCATTCTCCAAAATATTTTTACGGAGAAGCTGCCGAGATGCCTACAAAACTACGACGTACGTACGCAAAAAGGGCATATATCCACCCCATCCCCCACTGCACGCACGGTAAATCTCCTAAATCTCCTAAATCCAACCTCCCCCTCATTGCGTACGTGTTATATGGATGGACCCGAAGCACAAATCACAGATATCTAATGGAAAGAAACTCATTTGAAGTGACTGAACGCTGCCAAAGCTGTTAAAGCTAACAGTCCACAGTCACCGTTAACCCTTAAACTGCCAGATACTTTGTAACGATATGCAATGCAACCTAGTGTACTCGGTTCCGGTGGTTCAAGGGTCAAATAGCAACACACTGACCAACTCAAACGCAGGCAATAATTAACTAATCTGCCCCTCTCATACACAAGCAAGAGAATTCCACAATAAAACAGCTTTCAAGTCGCCTGTCATATATTATACATCATCACAAAACAATGCCAGTCCAACAGCAGTGGCAAGGCTAGTCTAAATATAGATGTTACGTAAAAAATTTACAATTCGTTATTAATGGCAATTGACTCTTTATGGTTGGTTGAATTTGTGAGTCTGTCTTTTCCGACACAGGGAAACCGAATGCCTTTTTCTCCCAAAGAACGGCTGTACATCAAGCGCAGCGACGGTTCGCTTGGGCCCCAAACTTCGGTTGGTCTCAACAGCAAATAAATTCTCTGAAATAAAAGGTACGTAACAACAGAACTATTAATATCAACTAATTAACTAATTAATATCAACAATTAACATATAGACAATAGAAAATAAAATACTATCACAGTCAAATCCACTCCGCCAAACAAGTACGCTTTAAAACTAGATCTAAAAGATGATAATGTGCTCTGTGTGTGTGTGTGTGTATATATATTTAATATATATATACACATATTATATATACCTTTTGTACACCTTATAACTGAGTCCATTATAGCAAACTTCTACTGTAACACTAAGTGCATGTAAATGCAATAATTTCAACAATCGACTATAACGTAAACCTGATTCAATGTTCCTTTGGCTCGAGAAATTCTGTAGACGGCCACCAACGGCATCGGCACAATTGAACACATCGCAATCATCCAACCGAATCCAATCGCCCATCCTGGATACTCGTAATCTCCGTACGTTGGTGGCGCCATATTGATGCAGCTGTACACCAACATGGTCTACAACAGGTTTAACCCAAACACTTTTTGGAACTGTGCGGCCGACTTCACAGTGGCTCTGTAACACGCCGCGACCCTGCAAGCTTATTGTCAACTAAAATGGGATAAAACGCTTAGAGTTTCAATATAAGCTGTGTATTTGGAGGAGATTGCATGCATATAAATTGCTTAAAACCTAAGCCCATTTGCAACTTTCAAGGCTTGTGACATTGTGGTATTGGTTAGAAAATGTCAACTTTTGAATCTAATTTCGCGCTATCCCGCGACCCACTAGACCGAGCCCTGCGACCCACTTTTGGGTCACGACCCAATTTGGGAAACACTGGTCTACAAGAAATAAGTCAACTCGATGCTAGAAGTTGGGACTGCAACAAAACAGAATGCCAAACCAAACTACGAAAATGGCTACCAAATAATCACTTGCATAGCAATGCATACTATTGTTATTCATATACAGATACTGTTCTGTCATCAAGTACTGCACAAGTATATCACACTGACCAGCATAATTACTGGAGTTATAAAACACCAGCACATCTTCCACCATAGTGATGGCTTCTTTCCCATCATCATCTCGAGATCTTTGTACAATTGATCGGCACCTGTAAACGACAATCCGAATAAACATCTTTGTTTCCCGAGAAGACACAGGTGTCCAAAACGAATCGCGATAAATTTGGACATTAACACGAACAATTTGGCAATAAAAAAAAGGAAAATATATCATTTCCACCATTTCAAAACTGAAGAGATATGTCAGACAATAAAAATTTAAAAGATTTTGTCACGTAAACAAATAATCGCTTAAACCAGAGCATGAACGCCCACAGAAATTTTTTCCAGGGGGGCAAAACAGCAAAACACAATCACAATCGTTACGGTTAATATTTTAGCATGGTTTTCAAATTTCAGTGGAAATATTGGTATTTGCATTTTCAAGGGGGGAAGTGCCCCAATGTGTGGGCACCCATGAACCAGTGGTATTCAACTAGATCTCATGAAGGGTCAAATATTTTTACGACTGGTGCCAAATGGCCAGGTAAATATATTTCTTAGATAAAACAATATAGTTCATAAGTAATATGTAAAAAGGTAGGTAAGTTGAAAACAAGACATTAAAAATATTTTGCAAGTATTAGGAAAACGCTGTTTATCGTATCAGTGTCTTCACGGGCCATTTTACACCCGTTGGCGGACCGGATCTGGCCCGCGGGTCGCCATTTGAATACCCCTGTCTTAAGCTGTCCAACCGCAAACCCCCCACTTCTTACCGTAGATATAGGACAAGACGATACACTCAAGAAAGGCGATGACCATCGCGGAAAATGCTGCAGCATACCAGTCCAAGATTTGAAATATGTACATCCCACCCTATACAAAGGATATCAAAATATGCTTATGATTACAGAAATTACTAGGGCACAATGCAAAAACATGTCATATTCGGGTGGTTCTGTTTCTTAGAACGATCAACTTCACACCATTTTTTTTTAGTTTAGTGTAAAAGTCAACAAAATTGGGGAAAATTTTCAAAATTAAACTGTATTTGTGGCATTCTCAAAGTCAGTGAAGCTCTTTGTACTGGTCTTACAGAATAAATACTTATAATTATATGTTATTACTTATTGTTATAATTATAGATGCTGTGTAGATCCTATATTAATTACAGTTATTACTAAGAATACAAATTTTGAAGACACTTAACAGAAGCACAAACAACTTGTACCCAAGCCCTTTCAAATGTCAAATTTTATGTTCCTCAGTCCCCTAACTACTATTGGGCAGTTTGACAGGTATATGGCTAAACAAAAACAGACATGTATTAGGCAGTAATTATAATTTATATTATTCATAACCTATTAGAAATATTAACTTACCATAAAGTATTAAAGAAATTAATTTTAATTTATATAGGCATACAATTCTGAGTCCCCTTTTTAAGCAAAGGCCTTGGCCAAGTGGCCTGCCCTCCGATAGGGCTTGCATGTACCTGTGTCACAAACGGAATGCCAATCACAAACTGGATTGCGCAAAATATGGCAGTAAATATAGTGCGATGTCGCCTCAGATATTTTGGAAATTCGTCAATGAATCCACTTGTGCACGTTTCTAACATCCCAAACTGAAAAAAAATTACAAAACCAATGATTTATAATAAAATATTAACATACAAATTCATTGTTATCAGTTGCTTTCTTATTATTTCAAAACCACTGTTAACAATATTGTTATTTTTGTAAGTCAGAATCATCAATGTCACTATAGCTAAAATTATAATGGTGACAAAATTATAGAACATTTTAAAATGGGAATTTTGTAGGCAATGCAAAGAAATTCTGGGCTAAATTTCTTTAAAAAGCATCAACAAACAAAAGCCAATTTGCAAATTTCTAGTTTTCTATTCTACAATCAGCAAATCAACATTACGTTATTCAATTTTCAAACATAAATGTGCAAAACGTTATTCAGAACAATGATAAACACTGCAGCCATGCATTTTAGGTACCAAAAGTATTCAGAGATTTGCAAACCAGGGCTGAACAAGGGTAAACAGACTCGGGCCAGATGTTCAAAAATCAAGAAAACCTCATTTGTACCTGACTGTCAAGACCCAGCGTGAGCAGCATGAGAAAGAAAAACACGGCCCACAGTGGGGAGACAGGCAACTTCGTGATTGCTTCCGGATAAGCACTGAAAGCCATTCCGGGACCTAATTAACAGAAAAAAGAAGATAAAGCGAATTAAACAAACTAATGCTGTGCAAACTTAAAGAGATCTTCAAGGATCTCAAGTCCAACCTGGATATGTCTTCTTCTTTCATTAGGTGCTGTGTATTTCTACATTAGCAACCACGGATTTCCACTTTGTTCGATTTTGGCATTCTCTCATTAATTAGATATTATTCTTTACCCCTCTATTCCTTCTCGTAGGCAGTCTACATATGTGTTTCTCTGCCTTCCTCTTGCTCTATTTTCCTCCACTTTTCCAGTTACTGCCAAGTGCTCCAGGCCTTCCTTCCACATTATGTGCCCAAAAAAAGAAGAGCTGTCCTTTTTTAATGGTTATTGTCAGGCTTCTTTCTATATTCCAATTTCAGTAAAGATTTCTTTGTTGGTTTCCTAGTAAAATCTGAAGTCAGATGTCTAGCACATCTTCCTCATAAGTAATCAGAAGCAATATAATTGCATACATCCAGTTGGAAGTCAAATATATTAATAACAAACAAATTGAACATGCTTCTTCAAACAGAAAGGAATAAAATATTCAGCATTATATAACAACATAATAACAAAAAAATGAATAATGATGATTATAATATGCACTTATATAGCACCAGCTCTTGTACATGAAATGATCAATCGATGGTGCCCCAAATCCACACACAAACGATTTGGCCAATACTAGGGCAGTGATACAGACTGTAGAGGAAAAGTCTACAGCATATAGCAAAACAGGCTTCTGGAGAATTACTGCACATACCACAAGCAAAGAATACCAATATGGAACCAGGGCCGTCTTTAACCAGTGCGGGACCCCGGGCTCCTGGTGGTCTGCGGGGCCCTAGATGTGAAGATCAATGTTGACAAGCAAAAAAAAGGTCATCTCCAACGTTTTTGAATGTTGACAAGCAAAAAAGGTAATAATACGTTAAAAATAAGTAGTTTGCACATACCACAAGCCCCAAGAAGGGGCACTACCAAATTTTTACATGTAAAGACGCCCCTGTATGGAACAACTCTGCAAGTAACACTTTATTCTATTAATATACCAGAGTTTCAAAATTAAATCTCTAAATTGCAAAATATCAATGCTTCAATGTGCTGTGTTACATGTAAACAAGTTAAAGTGATAAATCTATTTTAAAGGCTAATAGGTGTAATTAAAGTGAGATTTACCAGAAGTTACAACTTCGGAAATTGGAAGACATGATGAGTAGGCCATGTGACCAAGAATCGAGAAACACACAAACCCCGCGTAGAAGCTGGTTCCACAGCACGCCAGACAAACAATAATGGAATCTCTAAACAGGAAATAATACATGACTTTTTAAATATCAGCCTTCTGGAGTGAAAGGGTTAACTGTGATCCCAACATCTAAAAATTAACCCTTTTACGTTCATATATTTGTAACATAATGTAAAATGGATGAGCATTCTCAGGGCAAACGGATAAAGGGTTAATCTTCACAGAACAGAAATGCTACAGCTGTGCTCTTCTTAAATGCCATGGATGGACAGAGACACAGATGAAGACCTAGAACTTCCTGGATTATTATTATTATTATTATTATTATTATTATTATTATTATTATTATTATTATTATTATTAGCTAGACGATTTCTATAGTACAGTAAGCATGGAAAAAATGGTCAAAGACAAGAAATGCTTAATGGACAAAGAACATCAAAGAATGGACCAATATGTCAACACCAGAAGAAAGTTTATTGAGCCCTGCAAGACAGGACCTTGTGGGGGTAGTTAACCAATGTCACCACCCAGCACTGGTGCAGCAGGATGATGATGATGATGATGATGATGATGATGATGATCACCATTGAGAACCTTTGTATGTATCAACAAGTTTATGTTAATAGCAACTTGGTTTTATAACATTTGATTTGAAACATACGATGAATATGATTATAACTGGATCATATGCAAGTAAAAAAACTTGCCCTACAACTACACAGAAATAGTGTAAACCAAAGGTCAAGGTAATCAAGGGCCAAATTACGTGATTGTTACCAACTACAGTGAACAACCGAACATGTAATTACAGCAATAATTACATATCCATCTTTGGCTGAATATTACTACCATGTATCTAATCCAAAACAGCAACAGTTCTGACCTGACACAATAACAGTTCTGACCTGACACAGTTGTTATCAAATTTGTTATAGCTAGCCATGGTGATCAGGCCACCCCAGGCAGGACCCAGTGAGTAAAAGATCTGCAGGCAAGCTTCAGCCCACACCTACAGAAACAACGAAGCAATGCACAATCTGCACAAAAGATTATTTATTACAGCCAGGGACCCTGGTGCAATATCATAACTAGGTTAACTCAGTCTTACTCACTAGAGGGCAGTGGCAAAATGAGGAGCATTGGAAAATGCTGCGATAAGTCAAACAGGTGCGCTATGTGATGCACTGACCCGTATCTGTGGTATTGCACGCCTGGCTGTGGGTTATAGAAATGGAGATCAGCGCCACCCTATGAGCCCGTGAGGCTCGGGAAGGACTTTAACTTTTAAAAAATACTGTAGATCTAAAGGTTTTCTAGAATTCCTCTCAAACTCTTCAGAATTGTTCTTCGACAAGCTAGAAGGTTGTCACTTTACAGTGAAATGGTAAGAGGGAACCTAGTACCAGATGCCAATGTCAGAATGCAACAAAGTTAAAACAATTTCACAGGTTTTTAGATATAAAATAATTCAGAAATCCAAAAATCATCCTTTTCCCAAAAACACACCTTTTCCAAAAAACATACCCTTTTCCAAAAAACACCCTTTTGCAAAAAAACATATCCTTTTGCAAAAAAAAACACCCCCTTCCAAAAACATAAAATTTTACCAAAAAAAT
>CM030861.1:9861583-9916583 GCA_018105865.1 Metaphire vulgaris
ATAACAAGTGCAGAAACATACTCAATGAAGAGACTGATAGCTTCCAGAGGAAACACTAGCAATGCTCATTTAAATCCATTTTTGCTCATACGTTCAGCACCTTCTGTGACTTTAATCAATGTCATATCAAATGTTTTTACTATTACTATCACCACCAGACCACCACCACCACAACCATCATCATTACCACCACCACCACTGTTCATAATTATTTTAGTGTCTGTTTTATTCAAATAGAAATCATTAAATTTAATTAAGTCTGCTTTTATGAAAACCATCCTGAAAATAAGGTAAATAGTAGATTATATGGACTAATACAGAACACAAATACTACAACAGAGAACAAAATAAAATTTATATCATAAAATAATTTAGTTTGCAAAAAATGTGAACATAATTATGTACTAATTATATGATAATGTTAACAATATACCCCATTCATGAGCTATTATACATAATGGGAAAGTTTTATTAACAGTTAAGCAAGCCAATAATATAAAATTCTACATAGTACCGGTAGTAACTCTGATAGAAGTAATCATAATGCAGTTAAATTGCATAGCATAGATGATATACCATATTTCTGTGCATACAAGATGCTTATAAATAAACATATACACATTTTATTTATGAGGCATCCCATATATACAGTAAATAGAGTATCTAGTATGAGGGCAAAGTTTACTTACACATCACAGTAGTCATTTCACTTAACCCTTTCATCATGTCACCTCATATAACCAGTACCTTATGAAGCAGAAATATTAGCCTTCTTGGTCCAAAGGGTTAAGCTGTACTATTGGTTGGTGCAAGATTTATAAATATATAAAAACAGAAAAATGGTTACGCATACGTGTAAAGTATTTTAAGGCAACATTATTGTATATGAAACTGTCGAGAAATTTACCTCCCCCGTTCCTCATGCACAAATACGGAAACCGCCATACGGCACCCAAGCCGACCGCATACCCGATGCAAGAAAACGTGAAGTCCAACTGCCTCCCCCATTTCTGTCTCGAATCTTCTGCCGCTGTGGACTTTGAATTGCATTTCACAGCGGATGAATCGCAGACAATGTCTGGATGATGGTTGGAATCAACGAGAGATTTATCGGGTATGCACAGGTCCTTTTCACTGCAGTGGTCTACGTCCACGAGCGTCGGTCGGGCGTCTTCCGTGCCCCCCTCGGCTCCGTTGGACGAGACGTCGGTAAGAAGAATACTTCCGGCTCGTTCGTCATGACTAGCAGGATTGTCGGAAGATGTGACTTGCTAACAAAGCAATCCAAAAGATATTCTAAACAATCCTATTTAACCCCTTAACTGGGTATTTAACTGTAACTCAATGTAAAATAGACTGATATATCCAGTTAAGGGGTTAAACAAAATCTGTGGTCAAGAAAATAATTGAATGCTTTATCTATGCAATTCAGGTCTATCTCCATATGTATCAAATAACCACGATTTTATACAACGTCATTATGCTACACAGTTTTAATAATAACACTACTACCACTACTACAATAACCACTACTACTACCACAACTACTACTGTCACCACCACCACTATGACTATTACTAACACTACTACTAATACCACCACTACAAATACCGCTACTACTACCACTATTCCCATTATTACCACTACTCCCTCTACCATTACCGCTAATAATACAAATAATAACAGTAAAAGTAAAATAATACACCAAAACATGACGCACCTCCTTTTTTCTAGAAAATAGGAAAGACATGACATCAGCTCAGCAGATCACGCAACTGCGATCCAGAGAAAAAAGCTGCAGGCTAACTGAAACAGCAAATCCAAAACAAATGTTCCATTATAACATTCAATTCTAAGAACAAATCTCACAAAAGGTACGACCAAAGCTCATTTGAACAGATAAACAACTGCCTTATCTTGGGATCTGGGATGTGTTTGTATGTCTCGCACTTGATCAGCTGACCTAAGCCAGGACACAGCTCAATAGTTCACAAAAACAGCTTCTATTTCCTAAGTCCTTTCACCTAAAAACTGTCACAGATTTTGTGCAGAGACTCGAAGTAATTTTCCACTTTCAATTAATTCTAACAAAAACTTCCGATAAGTATGTATATTACATTAAAAACTGAAGAAATCGACTATCTCAATGCATGATTCTATGCATAATAATAAAAATAATAATTTAAAAATAATAATAATAATAACAAAGTTACTGTAGTCTTTCTTCAAATAAATCTCTAGTACATAAAAACCCTAGTATGCATTTTTAGCAAGAATACAGTTTTAAAAAAATCCAAATTAAAGAAAACTAAAACCAAAAATACACTTTAAGCAGACCACAAGGGGCAATTTAAAGTCATGGTGCATACAGTACT
This sequence comes from Metaphire vulgaris, assembly GCA_018105865.1. NCBI lineage: Eukaryota > Metazoa > Annelida > Clitellata > Crassiclitellata > Megascolecidae > Metaphire > Metaphire vulgaris. The sequence continues at coordinate 9,863,959 of CM030861.1, forward strand.
GCTCAAAAAGTTGTTCCCATCTTCATTGAATCAAACCATACTAGAACAGTCAATATTCTTTTCAGAACCAAAACTAAACAGCTCTTTTCAGAGCCACGATTCTTCATTTACAAAGCGACAGAAACTCATCAGTCAAACATAGTAGAATGTACTATAAAAATAGTTATATAAAAGTAAAAAGTATCTGCCATTTTTTCATCGTAAAAAGTAATTTTTAGGGAATCATCAAAAACTCAAAATCACATTTTTATTACTAATGAAAGAAGGCCGGCGTCAGCAATCACGGTCACAGGGCACAAGTCAGAAGCAGCAATGGCAGTAAACCCTTGGTCCGTTGTCAGCTGGTCCTAGTCATGAAAAATAATGTTGATAACTTATCATTTTCAGACTGTCACAGGTTAAAAATTACTTATCAAAACTCGGGTAAGCAAAAAGCTCACCGTAAAAATACGTCCGATTAAAGCGGCATTGAAGGCCAAAAAGATAGCAAACAATCTGTCAAAGCAGTTGGTCATTGACAACCCTGAACACAAACATGGGAACTTGTGACTTTTTAAACAGATACATAATAAATGTATCGTTATATAAATTTTAATTCCGAATAAACACATGAGAAAACGAATCTCTTTTTCCGACGACTGAAACTGATGGTCTTACTTCGCTTAACGCTCAAAATACATTTAAATGAAAATATACCTTTAAAATTAAAAATTAAAACGCCTATTAATCCAATGGTTGAAAAAACTTTACCGAATGAAAGACGTTCGACATCAGCAATCACGGTCACAGAAACTCAAACGCAATTTATCGTAAACCCTAGAGTTGTCAGCTGGTCCTAGTCATGAAACTCCATCTATTCTATGTCCATGAATGAAGGTGAAAACAGCGCAAAAGCTGAAAACTGTTAACACATTAATTTATTTTCGTGGCGTTTTAATCGTTCAGATAAACACATAAAAACGAATCTGTGATATATCAGGCCTTACTTCCTTAACGCTCAAAATACATTTAAATGAAAATCAAAATTAAAAATTAAAACGCCTAGAACATGGTCCAATCTTGACGGGAAAGAAATATATTTTACTGTTCTTCTTCAGACCAACTCTATTCCATAATACAGTGTCAATTTCCCTAGATGAAGGTGAAACCTGACAAAATCAACACATTAACTTGAAATTATAAAACCGAGATTATTATTACCATTAGATGATATGATGATTACCACTCTTTGACGGGAAATAAATATCATAACCATCTACTAAAATATAAACTTGAAATTTGCAATATTATTGGTTTGATTAATTATCATAACATTACTAAAATATAGCTTTAGGTACTCCTTAAGACTGAAACTTATGGTTGGCTCAACATCAGCAGCACAGTCTGAATGTATCTACACCAGTTGCACATCTGTGCCCACCGTTACTAAATTAATCAACGGCACGTTGGTGTATATTGGTAAAGCAGATTGCTTTTAAGATGAAAAACAAATTAGAATATTTCTAACACTATTTTGTGTCAGTTTCAAAATGTTACACATATAGCACAGACAACATTTTTTGTAAAACTCGGCCACAAGTTTTTTTGATTTTGCATTTTGCACACGAGTCAGCAATTGTTAGAGGGAACATTGATTGTATGTTCAGTATTTTAAAGGAGTGCAAGGACATGTCTCACAGAAGTTTCAAACTTGTCCATATCAGACATTACAAGGACATAAATAAAAATATTCCAGGCCCCATAATTGAAAATAGTCAAAGTTTTCTTCAAAAACATACAAGACATCATAATGCACTGTTTAATTGCAACTCTTCAGAGAAAGTGATTTTTAATTCCAACAATGACAAACTGTAACTAGGAAAATCTTCCTATAGGGCCCATCCATATATTACATACACAAAAAGGCATGCTCTATTTTCAATAACCCTCCCCTGTTGCAACCCGTACATTTTTTAACCCCCCATGCTTACATACAAATTAGCTTCTCTACCACCCCGGGTTGAAAAATAATTTTCTGCCATATTCATGAGGCATTTGTTTTACTATTAAATTAGTTTTTAATATCATGCGTTCTAACATTGATATTTATTAAAGAAATACAAAAGAACATCCAAATGTTACACGCTTATCACCCTTAAATAGTAATTTAAAATTGGCCAGCATTGTAACTGAAGACCAGGGTTCTATTAGTTTACCCTATCTGAATTTGTGTCTGTGCGTACACACACTTTCAGTCGAGACCCCCCCTCTCCGTATGCAAAATCTCTTAAACCTGCAAATCCCCTCCCCCTCAGTGCGTACGTAATATGCGGATGGACCCACACTTCAACACTTCACAATGGTGCATACAAAAACTGTTTCCATTTCAGTCAATCAATCGATTAGTCAATGGTCAATAATTAATTCTATTAATCTGACAAGTGAAACTCATGGGCTGCTGGACTGTTCGCCAAAGAGTTCCGATGCAAGTGCTGACCGACCGATTTCAACAAGGGCTGCCTGCATGCTACTGATTGTTGCCTTCTCACCTTCGTTTTCCTACAAGTTGAAAATTCAACAGATGTGTAATCAAATCATGTTCAGAAAACTGAAAAAAAAAAGAAAGACCGTTACAAGGCTGAGGCACTGCAAATTCCGTACGATATGCAATGACACAAAACGTTAACATGCACAGCTTTGCTGTAGAATGTCGCTCCATGCGCCGGGCTCCATAAACATGGCTTATTTAGGTGACTGAAATCATTGAAATAGCCACAGAGGACATAGACCCCAATTCTGAATGGATCAGTCATGGGATTTGTGCAAAACCGCTGAGATTTTTTTCTTGGGGGGGGGGGAGGAGGCAGGTAGAATGATTGGAACAGAATCGACATGTCAGGAAATTCTTGAGGCTTGCAGTCTTTTTACTAAATAGTGAAATATTGAAATATAAATATATTGATAAATATATATTATTGATAAATATATTGATATATATCGATAAATATATTGATGTGTCCCTCATATTCCAGAACCTTGGCTATGCCAATGACTTAATACTGCAGCAACTGTTACACTTTGAACAATACCAGACCGGAAAATCTTTATAACAAATGGCCCATGTCCAATATAACCTCCATAGTGACAAAGACAAAATCGCCTGAAACCGATTTCAAATTAACAATAAAAACAGGACATCGTCAACAGTTCATCCTACCATCCAGATAGTCAGCATCTTCAAAGCCTGGTCTGCCAATTCGGTCGACGCGCCCTCGAAGTAAATGATCTCATCTTCGTCGAGTCCCAGTTCGACCGCGAGCTTCTTCCAATCCTCGCAGACACACTCCGACAACTGTGCCAGAGTTTCTTTCGTCAAAAGATTACCGGACGCTACGGATTCTTCCTCGTCCTCGACTTCGGTGCCTTCGTCTCTGCCATCCTCATCTTTGTTGTCGAGAGGCTCTTCCTCGGCATCCGCGTTTCCGTTCTCCATCGTCGATTCCTCGACGTCCGACTTCGCCTCATCCGCTGGCGTCAGCTACACGGGAAAAATCGGCCGCGTTCTTTGAACATGGGCAGAAATATTATTTAGCCTCGTTCACACTGTGAAATGAAAGTCAAATGCTAAAAGATATTCCTATAATCATCATGATCATTACATGGCTATTAACAATGCACGTTGAGTCACTCACAAAGTGCAGAGCAAACAATTTGTGCAAGCACAGATTCGAACTCACTAACCAGCGGCTGCATGGCAAACATTATACCACTATTCCACCTCACCCCTTGATTCAAATAACTCAACAATGCACTCAAAAATGTATTGTAATTCTTCATCAAGCAATGCAAATATTAATATTATAAAAGGAATAACTAAATATTTAATATCAGATTCAGGAGGCAGTTAGCTATGAATATGAAGATAATTTCAAATAACTCAGCTTATAGAGCTCTAAGTAAATCTTCAAGAAAATTACAGTCCTCCTGCATCATCCTGCCCATATCGGTCTGGGGTTCTATTTTGGCGATGGGTGGGGGTGGTGACACAATGAGGGCTGTTTGCTCATTGGGCGAGAGGCGAGTTTGGCGAGAAAACGAAGGGCGAGATAACGCGGGTCGACTGTATTTAGGATTATCTCAAAGGTATCGATCACGCTTGCCTGCATTTCTTTTGCCAGCTTGCCGATCATGTGATCGAGATACTGCGGCAATGTCTTGATCTGCTGACCGCCCTGAAGCTGAGCGAAAAAGTATGGACTCTTGTGCGACAAGAGACGCAGGGCTTTCCATGCAAACGTAGGATTGTTGACTAACCTACCAACAACAACAACAACAGCAGAAGAATTCAAATTTCTAAAGATTTCAAACAGAATTTGCTGTAAAACATTATATGACACATGTCCACAAAGGTATTCAGGGATAGATGAGATACCAATGGGGTTTCAGTTATTATTATTATTCCCAAAATTATTATTATTATTATTCCTGTCATTCATTGAATTTCAGTATTTCTAGAGTGCAAATAATTCAAGCAAATGCACTGCCATGCATGGGGTTCAGTTATATGGAGGTGCCAAAATTGTTACTATCAAAAGAGGGTAATTTTCAACAAATGAGGTTAAACCTCGAAGCTCTTTTAAATCATCACTGAAAACACATCTACATTAAATGATCTTTTTATAATGACAATACCTGCACACAAGTTCTATAAAGTTAACAAAATATAATATATATATATATATATATATATATATATATATATATATATATATATATATATATATCCTCTTATCTTGCAAACCAATATAGAAAATAGGTTAAGAGGCAACAGAATACCCAAAGTGTGTGCATATCCTTTAATCTTCAAGTGTATGCATATCCTTTAATCTTAATAATAATAATAAGAAGAAGAAAGAATAATAATAATAATAATAAATAACAATAATAATAATAATAACAAATAAATAATAAATAATAATAATAATAATAATAATAATAATAAATGAACTGATTAGGGTAATATAGGACACAAGTGTTGCAAGGACACCAATTAAAATACAATTGAAAATACAGTTTATCTGGCAAAGAAACATGTTCTGGATAACTGCAAACAGTGTCTTTGCAGTGCAGTTTTTCAAGAAGAACTCAGAAGTGCATTTAAATAATTGTAATTCTAGTGTTACTTTTGCCAATGTAATTGTAATTGAAATTGATTTAGGACAGTTCAATAGTAATGTAATGTAACAGACTATTTTGAAGAAAAACTTACAGGAATGTGAGTTTTATAAGTTCTATACTGCATCTTTGACAAAGAGATGGATTCTAAGTTGTGATAACTCACTGCTCTGGTCAGTGAAACATTTCAGTTAACTGAAACTGAATAGAAGCTGAAATTATTCTCTGGTCAGTTATGCCATGCAAACATTTAGCCGCATTTACTTTTTAAAACAGTTAACTGAAACTGAAATTATTTTTTGAAAAGTCTGAAAACTGAAACTGAATAGAAACTGGAAATTTAGTGTCAACCCTAAAACTTTGTTGAACTGAATAGAAACTTTTAAATAGGCTGTAGCATAATTAACTAATTCCAAAGACACTGAAATATCACTGGTGATAAGATATACACAGTATAATTGTAATTGTAATTGGTCCCAATGTAATTGGCTTACTTGTACTGTTCCTCTATTCCTTGCTTAAAACGGATCTATCTGCTCAACTTGATGCCTCTTGTGATAAAAACTCCTCCAGGGTTTTGGGATTTTTGTTTTTAGAAAATTCCTAACCATTAAATTTAGGATATGCAAATCTCAATATATTTCAACGGGTATTGATGTTTTTGGAAAGAATGCTTATTGTGCATAAAACCAAATGTTTTTAGTTTTTAATCAATTTCCACTTAAAAGACCACATTCACAGAAACCCAAAGAAACATGGATCAGCAAATGCCTCTTGAAAAACTTCCACGGTAGGGACTAACTGTAAAAAATGTTTTTAGTGTTTAATCAATTTCACTTAAAAGACCAAATTCACAGAAACCCAACGGCAAAAAATGCGAAATGTGGAATAACTGTCATTTTGTTCTTAGATAGAAAAAATGTGCCTGCTAAGAGAAGGGAAGATGGCAGAAAAACACAAAAAGACAAAAGTTAGAGATAAAGTAGTGTTTAACCCCTTAACCGGGGAATAAATCTGTAACTCAATGAAAACTGGACGGCTCTGAGCCGTCATGCCTGGTTAAGGGGTTAACCCTACAGTAAAGAACAAGCATGCAACCCTGAAGAAGAAAAATCAAGATAGAGAGGAGCGGTGACACTGGAGTATGGAACCTGTCTCCGGACAGAGTGCCTGATGATGATGGTGATGATTGTAATGATCATAATGATGATTATAATGATGAATACCTCTTTTCTGACTTGCAGGCGGCCATGTTGTCCGGGCATAGATTCCAGAGGCGGGTCAGTTCCGCATTGCCCATCTTGATCAACTTCGGTCCATTGCACTTTAAGTCGTCTCCGATACTCCGTTTCCGAGTGCTAAACCACGAAAGACGCCGAAACAAGTTTATCGGCAAAAAATGCCAGCACACATTTTCTTAAACAAAGAATACAATCCCGGTTTTCTTTCCGTTAGAAACAAAATTAACGACTAGTCACGTTAGGAGCCATTACTTGCTCCTTACTTGATAGATACTTTAGAATTTCATTGACTAGAGTTACACAGATACAAATATAATGTAAATGTAAACATAAATTATACAAGAGACAGTGGTTTTCATTATTATGCGAATGAATATGCGTATGTATGCTTCAGGCAATTCGGGTACATCTGTATAGTATGAGGGGGGGGTTGGATTTAAAGTTTTCTGTGCATGTACGGTGAGCAAACTGGAGAGAAAAGGGTTGAAAATATGCCTCTTTTGCGTACGTACAATATGGATGAGCCCTTCACTAAAAGACCCATCCAAATTAAACACAGAAAGAGCAAAATTTTTTGCCATACTACATTAAAGAGAAAATAAGTCACCGGAGAGCAGGAACGGTCTTTAACTTTGAATCGTCTTTCTTCCGAATGTAACTGGCACAGCCTTCGTTTTTCCAGTTATTCCAGTTTTCTTCACGGTTAAGAATGTGCTGAAAAGTGGTAGCACTCATTTCGGTCACATTCATTATGCATTAGAGCCAATATTTCAACATCTGCCATATTCATTTCCTATGAAACGATAGGACGATTAACGCCCAATGGAAATATTATCGTTTTATAGAACAGGATGGACAGGGTTCTGGCTTGCAAATCGATAGAAAGACACTGTTAGAATGCAAACCAATGCATGTCAGAATAAGAATATCAGATGGAAAGTCCATCCAATATCTTTGAAACAATGGTTATTGATGATGATGATGATGATGATGATGATGATGATGATGATGATGATGATGATGATGATGATGCTGATGATGCTGATAATGATGATAACGATGTTGCCTTTTGATGGTTACGGTGATTTCATTCAAGGTAATGGTGTTGATGATGATGATGATGATGATGATGATGATGATGATGATGATGTTGCTTATGAAGGAGTTGCTGCTCAAGGCTATGTCAATGCTGTTCATGGTAATAATGATGATGATGATGATGATGATGATGATGATGATGATGATGATGATAGCGATGATGATGATGCCACTCCCTTTAACAATGGGGAGAATGTCATAACAATGCTTCAAAATGATAAAGCAAATTCAGTCAAAAGCAAAGTCTATCAGATACCTCAATTGCTTCGCAAACTTTTTCCCATCAGGTGGAGTCTCACGAAGAATAGTGAACATCTTTTCGGTCGAGACTTTAATCCAGGCATTTTGGTCATCGGTCAGCACCTGACTGGGACTGGACGGAAGACAAAACATGCACAACACTTCTTTGATTCAATACGAACAATCCCCTGTCTTTAGAATTTCCAATACTATCAACACTTCACAGAGTGTTGCCACTGCACATAAAAGTGACAACCTTCACACTTTTAAAAATGTGTACACAATTTTTAATAATAATAACAATTATGTACTTCTATCACACCATTTCTAATACCAGGGGTATCAATCGATGGTACTGGTACTTCAAATCCATATGCAAAAGACCAGGTCATTCCAGAGATCAGTCGGATGGAAATAGCATTACAGACTATGGAGGAAATGCTAAGATATAAGTTTAACATTCAAATGATCAGATCTAGAAGTGTACTGAGGAAAAAGTGCAGCAATTGTCTCACTTTTTGAACCGCACTTGTGAGTTGAGGTACTGAAACAGTATCAGGAACTGAACAAGAACGTATCGTCTAAAGTTGCTGTCGCTCAACTGCAGATCGAGAAGCTGCCAAACATAACACAATAGTACGATACTAACAGACACAAACCTTTATACAGCTAACAATGTGAGAAATTTTTAAAAAAAAAGTATATGTTTCACTTTAAAAGTCATCAGTACTAATTTCCTTATATAGGGCCTCAGGTTTAATGCAATGATTTTTCAGGGAAAACGCATGACTCTGAGACCCTAAATATTTGGGGAAAATTTAACACTTGTGCACCTATTTCACCGCTTTAAACATTTTTCTGTAGATGGCCAAGGGGGTTTTAACCCCCCCCCCCAAACCCCCCTTGGCTACGCCACTGCCTGCTGCACAACTGACCTTTTCGCTTGTAAGATATTTTGCAAAGTACACGTGAGTCGAAGCTTCCTTCAGCTGTTCCAATTTTCGTCTCGCAGACTTTACGTCGTCCAGCTTGTAACTCAGAAAACAGCTAAGGACTTCATCTGAGTACTAATAAAACATTTGCCAAACAGAATATCAAATATATATTATAATATATATATATATATATATATATATATATATATATATATATATATATATATATATATATATATATATATATATATATATATATATATATATATATATATATATATATATATAAAACACATACACACACATACATACACACACACACAGTATATATATATATATATATATAAACATATATATATATATATATATATATATATATATATACACACACACACTGTATAAACACACAGTACCTGTACATTTCTTCAACTAAAATGAAAAAAAAAACGTCTGGCAAAATCACGATGAGCCAAACGGTGTAACAAAGATTGGTGACGATTTGCAAGACAATGAACAAGAATAGGGGTCAATCCGTGTCAAATCAACACGCTTTTGAATAAAATCGGATGTCACCGTCTCAGATTTTGATGAAAATTGGCACAACTGTTCATCCCCCAGTAGAATTCATGAGAACAAAGTAGAATTTAATTATGCCTTTTCATATTCAAATAAATTTTAAAATGACAACGATACAAATAAATCTCACATTTACAAATGTCTTCCACGAAACTTTCTCGTAGCACTGAGCTGGCCGACGGAAAAAATCTTGCAGCGACCAGAACTTGCGGTACAGATTATAGTCGATAGGAATATTGCTGAAGAAAAGAAAGAACCGCTTGTCCAAAAATATTTGTATAAACAATATTAGATGTTCTTTATTTAACCCTTCAAATACAGCAGCCGCAAAGTGGCCTGCAGGATAGGCGTATATAGCCTAATCACTTGGGAAGCTAGGGTTAAAAGGGTCAAATTAATTATGAAATAGCTGATAAAAATGATGAGAAAGGTGCAATATTTTCCTACATTAATATTAAACCAAATTACCTGGCCTCTTCCATTTCACCTTCTTCAACTTCCATCTTACTTTCCTTTTCGTCAGACAACTAGAAAACCATAGCAATGAAATAAATGAAATATAGGCAAAGGTGCTTCTTAAAGAATCAAAATAGTTTGTAAATAAGTAGCAAATCATGTCTTTTCTATGATTTATTATAAGACCATGCAAATAAAATTCATTATCAAAGCTCCAATCCTCTGAAAAATAAAATATTTCCATTCAACTGTTCTTGAGTATCCTATCCACCACAGACTGTCACCCGTTTGCCTGGCCGGATACCCTGGATTTGACCTGGATCTTTAATTATTTGGATTTGGTGTGCCATCGGTTGATGCTCCTGTGCATTATGAAGGGGGCGCTATAGAAGTTTAAGATTAGATTAGAATAGTATTAAATGCTCTGCTCTGTTAAGAACAGTTAAAATCCACTTATAAATTGAATATTGTAAATACTGGACATGCTGTTAATGAGACAGTCAGTCATAATAATCTGTTCCCATCCCTGGATCATGCACTGCTCTCACCCCGCATTGACCAATTGGGGTGACCGGACCCTATATCTGGAATGAGCTGTCTCCATCAACTCGTGCCTCACTTCTTACCCCACCCCACACTCACTTTAATTCAATGTAAAGCTTAATTCAAAAAATAGTATAAAATCAGCACTAACTAACTGACTCGGTCAGCCCGCTCCTGTGAAAAGATCGTGACTAATTCTGACTCTGTTGAGACTTTCAGAAGGAACCTAAAACACACTAAACATCTCAACTAACACAGTCAAAAGCGCTCTTGTTTTTAGCCTAACTGAAGTCTCATTTACTTGTCTGATAAATCGACTCCAGAGCTGAAGTCTCATTTACCTCAATGAGTTAGACAGATCTGAGTTAGACATATAAGAGGCGCTATACAAAATTAGGAGGAAAACAATCAGCTAGTATGGACACGTCAACAGAATGGATGAAAGGAGACTATCATACAAGGCACTCTACACTCAAATCGAGAAAAACAAAGGAAGAGGAAGACCCAGGAAAAAGTGGATGGACAACATCAGAGAAGATTTGAACATGAAAGGAGTTTCCATCATAGAAGGAAGACGGTTAACAGAAGATAGAACTTCTTGGGAAACATTTTGTGTCCAGCTATTACCGCTAAAGAGTTGGCAGTGTGCAAGATGATGATGATGATGATGATGATGATGATGATGATGATGATACAAGCTCCACGTTACTTTACAACATGAATAGTTTTTACCAGTTTCAGAGAGTGGTCATAATCTTCAGGCTTTGAATTGTAGAGCGTCACGTTTTCCAAATTAAACTGACTCATCAGATTCAATCCTAAAAACAACACGATAAAAAACAAACAATTTCAAAACACAACGGGCAAATGATTAATAAAGACAATATCATCGAAACAGCTTTCCAATTTTCAACTTAATTGCAATAAATTTCAGAGTAAAATCAAAATGATCAAACATGGATCGTACCAGATTTTTCTTCAAGAGGAAATAGCTGTGCAAGGAACAACTGAATTCGACCGCAGAAAACGGTATTCTGAGACTTTGACAGTCGACGCAATAAATCTAGAAATCCACAAAGAACAGTATTAAGAATCAAGTTACCAGACAGTGTCACCAACGCTACCGACTTGGAAACATTCACTAAGAGACTAAAAACGCACTTGTTCAGACAATCCTTTAATGCAATGTAAAGCACTCTTGACTCTAGCCCGCTAGGACAATAGCGCTATATAAATCAGCCTATAACTAACTAAATAAGTATATTTATAAACACACACCCTGATATTTGGTTTTTACATAGTCACTTGCAAACTCACATATAAATTAAACAGATCAGACATCTAAGTTACCTTAAAAATACAATTAGAAGCAATTAAAATAATACATCAAATTATTAAGAAATCTTTTCAAAATAAAGCCAACTACAAAGTCTTACCGTTGCACATCCTCAGCAAATAATTTTTTCCAGCATTGTAGAACGCCTCCTAACATATACCACAGCAGGCAATTGCAAGGTATTCACTTGACAAAATGGCAGTAAATCAAAAATAAATGCAAAACAAAATTCAATCAGCTTCTATAGGGGGCAGGAAGCTAGCAGAGTGGTAACAGCGTGGGACGATGGAGCAGAAGGTCGTGGGTTCGATCCCCGTAGGAGCCCTACGGTCGACTCAGCCTTAGTCACTAGACGGCAGTGGTAAAACTGAGGAACAGCGTTAAGCTGCGAAGGTAAAACGTGGGTCTGGGGAAAGTAATGGCAACCTACCCCAGATTAATGGATTAAACCACCCACCTCGCCGATTGCCTAAGACCGGAGATAAGCACCGGAACCCAATGCTCGAACTCGACTACGGGACCTACCTTTTACCTATAGCGCCACTTAACCCCTTAACCGGGCATTTAACTGTAACTCAATGTAAAATGGCCGGATAAATCCGGGGTCCCCAGTTAAGGGGTTAATAATGTACAGAAGCACAAGGACCGAGTCCCAGTCCAGTAAGTCAGGCTGGCAGACAGTCCATGATGATGATGATGATGATGATATTAGGCAGAAAGATGGGCTACGAGTCCGAATCTAAAACCGGACAGAGAATATTTGCACTACGTGATGAGCTCTCACCATTTTCCACGTGCAGACTCTATCTTCCACAAAACAGAAAATGTCGTCACAGCGATCGAGGGTAATTGTGTCAAAAAGGTCTGACATCATCACAAACAACGCAGACGTTGAGCATTGATCTTCAAAGAAAAACAACCACCAGCAGTCAACCACAAAATTCATACTTAAGGGCTTGTCCACATAGTACGTATACAAAAATGGCATATTTTCAATCCCCCCTCCCGTTTGCACACTGTACATATACAACATCTCCAAAATCCAGCCCCCCTCCTCCCTCAGTGCGAACGTACTATATGGATGGACCCTAACCCTTTATAACCAAGAATACTTGCTTCCCATTGCATACAGATCCAAAGTATGCGGTGGTTTAAGGGTTAATATGTAGTCTCCTTAGTGTCGTCTAACAATACATTAAATTTAAACTAATTAGCATGCTTGACATCTGTAATGTAAGTAAAATGCGGCTACCACATTTCTGAAGAGTACGACACTGAGAAAGTCACCTCTGTTCAACCAATTATACGTGCAACAGAGAGCCAATGGCAAAATATTTAGCCCTGTTTTGACAACAGCCACACCAAATTTCACTTAATTTGGTGCAGTAAAACTAAGGCATCTGGTCCAATATTCATGATACAAATGTTTTTTTAACTGCCCCCCCCAAGTGAAGACAATATCTGCAAATGCTGACAAATTTTACCAAAAATAGCCAAGTAATTTACAGCAGAAAAATAGAAACAAACTTAAAACTTCTGCTTTACTTAATCAAAAAGATAACTGAAATATCACTGCCCTCTAGAGATGTAGCAAGTATACAATGCTTCAAGTACAAGCACCTGGCCAACAAGCACAAGTACTGAACATTTGTACTTGAGTACAACTTGAGTACAAGTACCAAGTGCTACATCTCTGTTGTCCTCACCATTTTTAACAGCATTCACAGCCAAGTTAAGCAGCTTAACGACTGGATCACGCATTTCACCATCAATCGTCTAAATTGAAAGATTGAAAGAGCATTACAGTCAAACTCTAATAAATTTATAACAACAAATCATTTCTTAAAAGAACTAAGAACACAATGAAACTAGATCATTTGTCTAAGGACTTATGCTGCAAGGTATAAATAGATTACAGCATGAAGTTAACTGAAAAGCATAAATGCATATAGCTAGTTAGTAATAACTGGAAAAAGCAAAAGATCAAGAGGAAGACAAAGAATGACGTATCTCAGTAGTTTACTGACTGACTTAAAGGGGTAATTACAGAATTAGAACTTATACTGTACAATCAACAAACAACATAAAGAAATGCAAGTCCATAGTCGTCAACGTAGAAATACATGATACCTGAATAAAAGTTTATGACCACCTGATGAGTATTTATATGACAAGAGGCATTGGTCCAGGTTTCAAAATGTTGAGCCTAATCAGATAGCTTTTGAATCTTTGAATGCAGTAATCCAGTATGGTATTTGCATGGGAAAATGATTATGGTCATGCTGGCCATGCAGCCTACCTGGAGAATTTTCATGCTGTCACTAACTTATTTAACTAACCTATCTAGCATAATGAAGCAATTAAATATTCTCCTCCACCCCAAATGGTCCTTCTCAAATACCAATCTGCCAAATGTTATTTATGAAGAAACTGATGCTACAGTAAAAGTGTTACATTGTGCTGGGTTCGCAACATCTGAGTGGATCTGTATTAAAGTTGGTCAAAATATGATAATTTTTACAGCTGAGATTCTGATCAAACATCTTTTATTATAGGCATCTACAAATTTGGACAACAGAGGGCGGCAATACATACAATGAGTCTGAAAAGTTCATCTTTGAACGACTGATCGAGAGCCAACTTTTCACCATCGCTAGAAATTACAGAATATTTTTGCAAACAAAACCAATTACGTGAAATTTCATGCTATAAATTGCAATGTAATAGGGGATTTATACAGTGCCTCCTAGAGGTAATTCTCTAGCAATACTCAGAGGCAACACTCAGAGACAAACTCAATCATAGCAATGACAATGCAGAGCACAATTCATCTTGAATCAGAAAGAAGCTGGTCTACATAAGAACTATTTTTTCCCTGTCAATAGTGGACCTACTCTAGTGTCTAGTACTGTCAGACCTATTGGATTCTTGTGTGGTGGAATGGCCAAAATGCCAAAAAGAAGGTGATCTAAGAACAAAGATCCTCTAATGTCTCTGTTTAATATTTAAACAAGAAAATCAAGAAAAAAAGAATACATTATATATAATATATATATATATATATATATATATATATATATATATACTGTCTTTAATTCTTATGGTTCAATAGATGACAGAATAAAAACTACCTCGCTGGTGTGTTGCTTGTAAGAAATACCAAATTATCCTCTGCATGAGCTGTTGACAGATATTTTCTTATTTGGTCCTAAAATTACACAAAATGTCGAACAATAAAGACTCCCTTTAGTCTTGTAACCAGATGGATTCATGTACTGACAACTTTCGACATATTGTCTTTTGTTCATAATTAACCAGTTTTACATATATAACGATGAATGTTCGTTTGATGTTCTGCCCCTTGACAATGTTAATAAATAAATAGACAAATATTAATAAGCAATAATAATAAAAACTTTTAGAATGGTTCAGTTGGATCTGTCCTGTGTAAGAACCACTTTTGGACATTGGAGAGCAGTTTCACTTGAAAATTCTTTCTTCACCATTACTTACTTCCTCAACGGAATACAGTTACAGTATATGCATTAATGCATTACGCAAATCTCTTTAAAAATGTTTTATGTAGTATTTTGGATGATCCTGTCCTTGAGGAAACCAAAAGTGTTACTGATTGGCCTTTACAACCCTGGTTTAACAAAGCTATTTCTTGCTGTCTCCCTCTTACTGATCTCTGGAATGACCGGTCCCTTTGCGGATGGATCTCAAGTACCATCGATTAATCGAGCGATACGGTGATACCTTGGGTATTAGAAGTGGATAATAATTATTACTATAATTAATGGAGATGAAAGACCCAGTGAGAAATCATTCAAACAGAGGAAGAAAATCCCTCTTACCACGAATAATAATAACTGGCTATTTTAAAATTAAATGGCATTCATATTTTAGAACCAAGCTTCCCGGAATGTTCTGAATTGTGCTGACGCCTCAAAAGTTCCATACCATATTATCGCCAGTGTAATATTGTTAGAGAACATGAAAAGCGTTAAATACATTTTATTGTCAAGTCTGGTCGCCGTCGATCATTACAAGAGAATAACAAAATGATCAGAAATTAAAACTTACACGAAATAAAGATCGAGATTTATCAAAATAAAATTCACACATTTTCTCAATGTAATCTAAACCTGCCACTCGTTCTTTTTATAGCGCTTAATTTAAATTCTTAACAATCAATCATCAACAACATGACATTATCTATATCAACGGCTTTAAATGTTAAAGAGCTGTCAGCCGATAAAAATTCAAATTCATTCTCTAAGTAAAATAAATAAACACGCGTTTGAGATAGAAAATCCATAGTTTAGTCCACATGGTACAGGTCCCGACTATATAGGGCACGTAGACGTAGTCATGAATATATACGTTTAAAGTCCAGATCTGAAACTGGAAAGACTTTGTGCCGGTAGAGATACTATAGAATTCCAAAGCTTGAGTCAAACAATAGAGAGAAATTCCGACCCTCTGTGAAGGGCAGTCACTGGCCCCTAGCAAGTGAAAAACTGATGATGATCCTTTTGGCTGGTCAGTCTTTTGCAGGATGTCAATGCATAAATATAACCGGCCAGGGCCCCCACAGCCGCCGGGCCCCTGTGCATTTGACCCCTGCCGTCTTGGTGGGCCTGTCTCAAATCATCAGAAAGACCTAGTGTAACAAATTTAGCCTGTGAACATTAGGAGAAATTTGTGTGATTATATTTGAAGAAAATGCTTTGAATGGAGACTCAAGTTCATGATTAATGAATTATTTTAACCCGATTCATCAAAGTCCCACCCATTCCGGCGTAAATCTTTCAGTTAAAATAATCGTTTACTGACGTTTAGTGACAGTAACGACTAACGATATATCGCTCAGTACTCGAGTTGGCGCTTGGTTTGAATTTCAAGGAATAATAGTTATTGATGATTAATATAATTGAAATTTTTCTCTTATTCACGTCAATGGCGCTGAATTTTTCGCATTAAAAATGTGCGATAACGCGGATTAACGTGACATTTATCGTTAGAAGTGCGATCAAGTTGGGTTTCAGTATTTTAATGCAGGTATTTGCATTCAATCGAAGGCCCTCTGATATTATTATTATTGTTATTATTATAATAGATCAATCGATTTCTAAAATCAATCCGCAAAAATCCAGGTCATTCCAGAGATCAGTCAAAAATGACCAAAGACAAAGAGCTGGATCTGATTTACAATACTACGCTATAAGCCCAAAATGGCCAAAGACAAGAGCGAATAGGTAAGTCTTAAGATTACGTAGAAAAGATATCCCACTGTCCTTTTGTCAACGCCCAATTCGATCGACTTATGTAGCGCCACTTAAAATGTCGTGCCGGCGCCACTGCTTAATGTACAGAGACATCTTCCGATGGCGCACCAGATCCCGCTCGTATAAGAACCAAGTCCAAAATGTCATTTAGTGGATGACTATTGTCACGATGACTGTTCTGGTTCATAAACAAAGAAAATATTTTATTATTATTTTTGATCTTTTTGTTGTTAATGCATAGACATATAGTCAATTTATCATATAGGGACTGCTAGCCTGAAATTGTTCCGTAATTTCTCGTCGATTTTTGCGTTGCATTTATTGAATTTCCTTTTTGGATTTGTAGCTATGGAAGCAAGTGTGGAAAAAGAATCGATCTCATTTCGTTTGACGAAGTTGAACCAGTTGCTAGCTGGTCGGTCATCACTGTCACTTCTGCATAAATCACTGCTGAGTTGTGATGGGCTCCTTGATTCTTTATTCGTCCTTTTTGACGAGTGCAGCTGCGATTATCTGGCACGCAATCAGTATGTGTCAGCATTTGTTAAAAAGTGTAAGTATTTATTTGCCTTTAGTTTTATTGTTTTGCTGATACTGTCAGCATTTGTCGTAGCTAAGAAATTCTTTGAAATGTTTAAGCTACCGTGAAGAATTTAGATGTTAAGAAGAATTTGTCTGTTTTCACTTGGAAGTAACCGGAAGAAAAATTTGGAGACTATTTAAACATCGAGGTTTTTGTCTTAGAGTTTAGATAAATTAAACCTGTCAGCAGTGAAGAATTGAAATTATTATTATTATTATTATTATTATTATTATTATTATTATTAATCAGCTAATTTGTCCAGCGCTATAACATGACTAAGGCCATAGGCAACAGCAGTTTACAATCAATTGATCAGAAATGTTGGTTTCATTTTGAAAGCTTGGAATCAGTTTGGAATATGGGTTCGAGAAGTAGTTGGGTGGGGAGAATAAGATAGCTTCAACATTAGGTTTGGAATATGCTTCAAGTGGACGGTGGTGGGATGGATGGATTTGAGTGTGAAGCTTTTAGGATTAATTGCCTGGGACTAGGTAAAGGTGTGAACTGTATCTCGAGATACAGATTGTTATTGTTATAGACAGCTTTGCTCTAGTAACAGGGTCTCCCTAATCATCCCTCCACCGTCGCAAACAACGATTCTAGGTGAAAGATCGGTCACCAGAGGGAACCCACTTCTGTGGAATGCCCTCCCGGACTTCGTCACTGATTCGAAATCTATTGATCAGTTCAAGAAGAATCTTAAGATACACTTGTTTAGTACATCGTATGATTGCTAACTCATTATTGTGAAGCACCCTTGCCTTAGGCTTATGTTTTGTTATAGGGCTATACAAATTATCAGATAATAATAATAATAATAATAATAATAATAATAATAATAATAATAATAATAATAATAATACAGATTAGGGTGCCAATAAAAATACATTTCAGAATTGTTAAAGTCTCACCCTTGTATTTTGTTCATATACACAAATGAATAACCCATGAAAATTTTTACCATTATTATGATGTATTTAGGGGTTGCAGCGACCTTGAAAATCAAAACGCGTTGTCAGCCAATTATAACGCAATGTCATTAATGGTTATTAACGTACAAAAAGTCATACATACAAGATTTAGCTTCAGAAACTGTCAAGTGTCAGTGACTGCTAAGCTACTGAACAATAACATTTTTATTTGGTTGTGAAAACTGTTTTCGATGAAGTTCAACGACTTGTAGTAAGTATTGCTTTTGTTCTTCCTGGTTTGTCAGCGTCGAGTTGAATGTCTTGGGTTAGGGCAACACCGCGTTCTGCTGCATCGTTTACGATGTTCAGCTCCCTTACACGTGACTGAGCTGCCAAATATGATTCTTTACTGTCCCAAATGGATGGATCTAGAGACAGAAAATCTGTCGAAATGTTCATCGAAGCAAAGAAATGTTTGGTGCTGGCAGATACAAAGTGACTCAGCTGCTTATTTCCAATGTGCATGTCTTTCAAGGTAATTCGAGCCAGAGGACTAGAATCTCCAACGTTTGACAGAGCAGAGACCATGTTTGCCTTTTCAGCTGCAGACAACTGAGAATCAAGGATACCATAAGTGACGCTGGAACGTTTTCTTTGCCTGCGTCAGCAACTGCATCATTTGTTGAACAATATACTTGGAGATCCTTCAGCAATTGTAGATCATTCCCAGGAGCTGAAGTAGGCAAGGTACAAGCAAACCATGCCTTGAGATAGATTCTCACAACAAACAAATTGAACTGTTGAAGACCTGCCAGTTCTCCTGCTGTAAGTCTGAACTGTGATCAAACAGGTGGATCTTTAAGCTGTATAGTATTTTGCGGAATTTTTGCCCATCCAGCGTGCCCTATGGTATGCGGGTGCAATGTGGATGTTGGGGTTGTTGCTAGCAGTATCATCACCCAGAAACAGCAAGAACCAGGAACTCTTTGTAGTCATTCTGGGATGAAATAGTTGCAGCTGTTGGCGGGTCGTCTTTTATAATTTCAATGTGTAAATTCAGGTGTCTTGTCTTCAGTCACACTGTCATACTTCAATGTGATTTCATGTCTTAGAAAATCTTTCAAATAATTTGATATTAGACCACTTGAGCAGCCCATCAACAAGTCAAACACTCTGGCTACTTATGATGGCGACAGGCTAAAGGGAGGAGATCTCGTTGAAGTTTCTGCTGCAGCAAGATACAGGCACCAGCCTTCATTCCAGTGTTTACTGGCTGTTGTATCAAAACACATTGAATGAATGCAGTTTGTGAGTTTCCTCTCTTGATCAAATGGAACACTGCTGTTGCCTGCGCTTCTCCAGTGCCGTTTGGAATCTTAGGAACACCAGTTTCACAATACCTATAGGCACTAAAAGTAGCCTATTCAATATTGCATAGAATATGTAATGTGTATTATATAATCAAAGATCAGCATAGGTTATGTACATATGTGAATTAAAAAATCTAAAACTGTCACACAGTAACCAAACTTGACACATTGTAACTAATTCTAGTTCTAAGCAAATTCGATGCAAATAAGGCATTCTTTTAACAGCGTTGTGCAACCACTAAATATTGACAGATTTTGTTAAAACTTTGCATTTTGCTTTCTTATATAGAAAGGAACAATTTCACAGGGTGAGACTTTAAAAAATCAACAACTTTTTTTCCCTCATGGTACTTGTTGGCACCCTAATACAGATACTGTATCTAAAACTACAGGAACTAAGGATACAAGATGGAGGGTACTTTTCAGTAAGACTGCCCTTTGTGAAATTTCTAGATGCAGTTTTATTTGTGATTTGTAGATTCGTCGCTCATTTCAGAGCTGAAGAAACTGCGCATAAGTGTGGGAGATTTTAACCTGAAAGGCATCATAGGACGCGGCCATTTTGGTGAGGTCCAGGTGGTAGCGGAAAAGCAGACCGGAGACGTTTACGCCATGAAGGTGCTGAGGAAGTTGGATACGTTGTCACAGCAGAATGTAAGAGTTTTGTTGTTCTGTCTGATTTGGAAGTATGCTTTTGTAGGTAGATTAAAATTTTATTATCAGAATTAAAAGTTTGAAAATTTTATGAAATAGATGTTTTTGGGCTTGTTGGTATGGCATTTCTTTCTCGTGTGTTTAAAATTATTGTTTCTGTGGCAAACAATTAATTTCTGCATTCTTGTTTCGATGGTAGACAATTAATTTGAAAATTCTTGTTTATACGAACTACTATTTTATTTATCTTATGACCAAAGATTTTCAAGTTTTTTTTCAGCCTGGTTAGAGTTTTTTGCACATTTAGACTGCCCGAGCTTATAAAATCTTGTGTGCAGTACTGCTCAAAAAATTGTGAACACACGTGGATTTCGAAGCAAAGGAACTTTAAGGCTTGTTAAAACATTGCAATCACAACAAAGAACACCAATGCTGTATTTTTTCATTAATGATACTATTCTACGATTGATGTACAGAAGGCTATAGATATGCAAAAATTCAGAAGAGTGTTGAAACGAATTTTAACCACATTTTCTTGTGTCCCCATCTTCAATGCATCAAACCATACTAGAACAGTCAATATATTCTGCCTCAGTTTTATTCCAGAGCATTCGAAATGCCACAAAAAATAGTGAGCTACAGTTCATTTTCCTTTGAAATCCACGCGTGTTCGCAATTTTTTGAGCAGTACTGTACTTTGATTCCATAAATTCTAATTGGTATCTAAAACTAACTATTTCTGCTTTTTGTGTAGGTGTCTTACTACGAAGAAGAACGCGATATTATGGCAAAGGCCTCGAGTCCATGGATAACCCAACTCCACTATGCATTTCAGGATCGCAGATATCTTTACTTGGTGATGGACTTTCATCCCGGAGGCGACCTTCTGTCGCTGCTCGCTCGGTAAGATTTCGCATCAGGTTTTGCTCTTTATTCACCCTTTCCCCCCTCGCGGGTCATCGCAATGGAAGAGGCCTGTTATGAATGTCTCTAATTGGGTCGGTGCGTGACACGTGGTTTCATTGGGTGTTCTGCCAGCCTTCATAACACATGACTTTGAAGAAGGAGAGGGAGGAGGGAACGGGAGGAAGAAGTAGAAGGAAGAAAATAAATAAGTTTATTTCAACTCAGATATCATCAAAATATCATAAAACATAAAGATCATATAGTGAAATATTTTGATAATTTTAACCCTTAAGTTTGTATATTGTGTGTGTGTGTGTGTATTGTATTGTATGCATTAATGATTAATAGAATGTTGATACATATTGAAATAAATGTGATACTTCATAGAGATCAGAGTTTGTTTAGGAGTAATTATTATTAATGATGATTAAAATGTATATGACTGAAAACAGACAATGAGTTTTAGCGACTTTTAACCCTTAGACCAGCGGCCACTTTGTAACTACACGCAGAGTAGCCGAGTATGCTCAGTTCTGATGGGTTAAGTGTGTCTTTATTGTATTGGATGATTTGAACTTGATCATAGGCGCGTGCGCAACATTTGTACTTGTCACTTAGAACTTGTTTGATGTCTGCTTTAGTGGATTTGTTGGCTTGTTGCATATAAATGATAATCGGTCGAGAAATGTTCCATGCCAATTTCCTTTATTATTATTATTATTATTATTATTATTATTATTATTATTATTATTATTATGTGAAAGTTCTGTGAAAATGATTCAGGTACGACGACGTCTTTGACGAGTCGATGGCGCAGTTTTATATTTCGGAAATGGTCCTCGCAATTCACGCTTTGCACAACATGGGATACATCCACAGGTTAGCGAAGAATATTTTTAGGATCGTGTTTATGATGAATCTGTTTTTTTTGAGGAGCAGGAAATACATTTGTTGCTTCTTTAATGACAGCTAATGTTTATTATTGGTGTCCTTGAAAGTTTTTGGCCACTTCTGTAAGGTAATTAATTACTCCTCTTGCTTCTGTGTTGCAGAAAGATAGGCTTTGTTTGTGTTTATATTTTGCTCTTCGGCTGATGTGCACCATTTTGAATTTTAAAACTCAGTGGTAGTTTATGTTTCATCAGTTACTTACTTACTAACCAGACTGCCCGATGATATCTTTTCATTAGTTTGATTCTGTTGAAATCGAGCAAGCCTCTGCTTTTCGTACCAGGTTTATTTCAGCCATCTGTTATTTCCACTGTAATGATGGTGTAATGCATCCATGGTCTTATATGAATATAGGCAATGGCCTATGATCCTGTGATTAATAGTCAAATTGTGCTATCAGTTGAAAAGTTTGAAGAACAAACACTGTTCTAGAACAGTCTAAAAAGTTACTCTTAGCTGTTTAAATGTTATTTCGTTATTAGTTATTTGCCAACATTTGCAATATTTTCACACATCTAGAACCAAGATAGCTACATAGATCTGGCTAAACATGCATTTATTTCACGACATTTATGGTCATGTTATAGGGAAAATAATTTAATGGCACCAGTTTTAATGGCACCAATCCCTGGTGCAATTGGAAAATTTTCTACCGGTCCGCTAAACTTAAGAGCTTGGGAAGCACTACTCTAGACTGGGGTCCATCCATGCCTTTTTTGCATACATACTATATGGATGAGCCCCCGCAGCAATTGTCGTATCTGTTGAACGTTGGTGAGTGTATCTCGATGGCATGGTGATGTTATTGTATTTTTACTTGCAGAGATATAAAACCAGAGAACATACTCGTTGACCGTACTGGTCATATTAAGCTGGCAGACTTTGGGTCGGCGTGTCAGATGAAAAACACTAATTCAGTGAGTTGTGTGGGAAACTCTCTTCAATATTTTAGAATTAGGCTTTTGTATTGGTATGGTATATCATAATGGAATTTGAAATTTTATCATGCAATTAATTATAAGGAAGCAATTTACTGATGGAAAGGCTTATCATTTTCTCTGTGTTTGGCTTATCTTATCCCCTTAGATTGCTCCCCCGCTGTTCTGACTGATCTTCCGGATTGACCTGGCTCTAATTCTATTTGGATTTGTTGTGCCATCGGCTGATGCCCTGGGCATTATGATAGTGGCGCCATAGAAGTTTATTGATTGATTGATTGATTGATTGATTGATTGTTTCTCATACCTGTTGATTTAATTGGTTGTCCTATCTTGATCTGCCTCTGTGAAATGTTTCAATATCAGACTGAATTTTGAAGCTTTATCTTGAATTTTGAAACTTTATGTTTGCAACTATTCAACTAGCAACTATTTACTGATGAAAAAATTGATATTCATTAATTTGAATCAGCGTCATCTTTGTTTCACCTGCCATTGATGTTGTTTTTTCAGTGCATTTCAAACATCCCAGTGGGAACACCTGACTACATTTGCCCGGAAGTTCTAATTCAGATGAACAGCGGTGACAGGAGCGGAAGATTGGGGGAGGAGTGTGACTGGTGGTCGCTGGGGGTCTGCGCCTACGAGATGCTGTTCAGCCTGACCCCGTTCACGGATCATGGTGGAGGTTCTGTGGTCGTTACCTATGCTAACATCATGAACCACAAGGTCAGTGTGGTGGGGAAATGGGTTTTTTATGTTTGCAGGGTAAGGGTTCATCAATATAGTATGTACACAAAGAATTATGGTTCAACCCACTTGGGAAAGAACCGTCAACCCCCGAGTCTAAAAGCCCCCTTTCACTCTGTCTGAATTTTTAGAAGCGAAATTATCATGTGACTGTACAAGCTGTTGTGTGACTGATTGGCCTGAATGCCTACGAGAAGATGGTAGGGAAAAGTAATGTTTATTCCTCATCAATTATTGACCATATTTTGAGTGACTAATGCAGTATGATCAACTAGCTAATAATTCCTGCTTCATATACAGTATATCAATATGACAATATTGTCAAAATCAATGCATCATTCGTATGGCATTGCAAGATATCGTGCAATGGATTGAATTGAAGGCCTGGAAAAAGTACTATTTCTTCTTTCTTCCACGTTCACGTATGAATTCTTCTTTAGTGTATAGTACAGTCAGATCAACTAGTAACTAATAAATCATGCTTTTTCTTATCTAGGTGACAACTCTTGAAAATCAATGCATTATTTATATAACATTGCAGGATATTTAGTGGTGGATTGGTTAATAGCAATATGACCCATGTAGCTCAAAGCTGATGTCACTTTGAGTTAGATTGAACCATAGGCCCCATGGTTCTGTGTTACACTACTGAAAATGGTCTGACACCATTTAAAACTGTATTGGCAAGAAAGTCACACATATTTCAAGTCAGTCTTGTAAGCCATTGACAGTTTGAATGTGCTGTAATGTGTAATGTAGCAGAATATTACTGGTAGTATAGCACCCATTTTGAAAAATCACTCAAAAGTTCTCCCACTGCAATTACTGTGTTTCAAATGTGTGACATTAGACAAATGGAATTGTAAGGACTTTCTCTATTTCTATTTTGCTGTTGACAGTTATGAAAGTGATTTTGTTGACCATTGGACCCCGGGAATCAGAATAACCAATAGATTATTAAGCTGAAGTATCGGACTTTTTGGAGGCCAAAGGGTTAAGATTTGTGTTGAGCGCTATTTTTACTTTGTTGTGTCAACCGTTTTCCAGAAGTGCCTGAAGTTTCCCGATGACCGCGAAGTCTCTGAAAATGCCAAGCATCTCTTGACGAATCTTCTGACCGATCCGGATTCAAGGCTGAATTACAACCAGATCCGCATTCATCCGTTTTTTCAAAGCATCGACTTTGAAAGTATTCGACAGAGTAAGCAAAAGCCGATTGTTTCATCAATGTTTTAACTCATTTTGATTTAAGCATGCTTTAAGATCTTCTTCACCAGCCCTCAGGCTTGCAGTGTGAATATCTTGTTTTTATTTAATATTCTATATCCGTGATTACTTAAATACATTTTAAATTAATGTTCTAGTGATTCTAATACATTTCTATGCGTTCTCTTTAACCCTTTGATGACGGCAATCCTTATTACCAAAGGCCAAAATATCAGCCTTTTGGGGACAACCGGTTAAATGACCAATATTCAGTTGCAGATTTGGTGAAGGTAGGTCCCGTGCTCGAGTCCAGCGTTGGGTTCCGAGCTTATCTCCGGTCTGTGCAATCAGTGATTTAGGTGGTTTAATCCATTAATCTGGGGTAGGTTGCCATTACTTTCCCCAGACCAATGTTTTACCTCACAGTTTAACACTGCTCCTCAGTTGACCACCACCCTCTAGCGAGTAAGGCTGAGTCGACCTTAGGGCTCCTGTGGGAATTGAACCCACAACCTTCTGCTCCATCATCCAGCGTTGTTACCACTCTTCTAACTTCCCGCAGATATGGATTATTTTTAAATATTAGTTAATTTCCTGGCAATTTTCTGAAGAAACTGATAATATATATTTTAAAAACTACAGTGTATTGTTTGACCACATTTGGCATGACATCTGTGTCTTGTTGATTATAGTACTGGTTGTGTCAAGGAGTTGAACATTGTTGTTTGCTATGAACGCTACTTGTGCATGTTTTTTTGTGATTCAGCTCGACCGCCCTTTATACCCGTGGTTTCGAGCAACGATGACACTTCAAACTTTGACGACTTTGCGAAAATCAAGTCAGTTCACTTTCCTGACTTGGTGGAGAAGCGGGCGGAATTTTCTGGAAAAGATCTACCCTTTGTGGGGTTTACATTTACCAAGAAAATATTTTCTGCCGATCAGTAAGTTCGAATGAGAACTTATACAATTGATAACTGTAGAGCACTTTCTTAGTATCATATCTATTAACTATCATTTCTATCATATAGTTGCATTAGATTATTTATTTCAGATATTATCCTGTGAAATATAGAGTTTAATTAATTAGTTATTTTGATGTTATTTACTCTGTCTATTATTATTATTATTATTATTATTATTATTATTATTATTATTATTATTATTATTATTGCTATTACATGGTTGTTAATACATGCTAAGCCATTCACTGAGTGTAGAATTGTAAGTGTGGTTCTGGTCGAGGTGGATGACTTACCCAAGGTCACTACACAGTGGTTGGGGTCAACCCGCTAAGCTGTGATTGCCTGGCAGGAATCATATAACTACCACACTGTACCCCTACCAAATGTTTGTAATGACTTTGATATGATGTTTCAATTGTTCTTTCTTCTTTTAGTACTTTTCTTAGTAGAAAATGTTACAGTGACATTTCTTAATCCCTTAACCGTGTATTTAACTGTAACTCAATGTAAAATGGACGGATATATCCGGGATCCCCAGTTAAGGGATTAATTGTGATTTTCTGTTCCAATCTAAGCATGATTAACTTTTATACAAGAATGATGTTATTTCTTTGTGATGTGTAGACCTCCAAAGACAGATTCAGCGGAGATGAGAAGTCCCATTGCCAAATCTGTTCTCGAGAGACGGTTAACTCTTAGATCTGATGAACTGCAGGGCGTCCGTGAGAAATGCAAGAATACGGAATTCGAAAATCAGACGTTGCAGATCGAAGTGGAAAGCCTGCGTAAAAGTCTTAAGAGACTGGAAGAGAATCTCGGTGAGGTCACAGCAGAGAGGAACCGACTGGAAGCTGAAGTCCCTGCCCTTGAAGCCCAGAACAATGTGAGTTTCAACATGTTTGTGTTAAAAATAGATAATAATGATGCAACTGAAGGTTCTTTTGCATCCTTTGGACTTGGATCAGCTTTCTTCATCTGTATTACATTACTTCTTTCGTTTGTGTTACATTACTGCTGGACCCACAGAATTTAAAGGCAGTGATAGTATCTGATATTATTATTATTATTATTATTATTATTATTATTATTATTATTATTATTATTAACGTACTGATTAATGTGGTGACTCATTCAGACGAACTGCGTGAACACATTACAATGTTACAGATAACTCGTGCAGAATAGCCATGTTTTAAATATGGTCCTATGTTGGTTGAATGCACTCGATGCTAGCATATGTGGACTTGCAAGCAAAAACTCAATTGCATTCTTTCAAAGTTCTCAACTAAAAGTGCTATATAAATGTATTTTTCCATTGCATTGCACATTACCTACACTTCTTTAGATTAGCTTTAGTAATTTGTATTTGAATTTGTCAGAAATTCAATATTTATTTATCGGATTGTTAAGTTTAAACATAGAATTTCTGAGTACATTATTATTTAATTAGTCTGTTAACCCTTAAACCGCCAGGTACTTTGTAACTATATTATGCAATGTAACTGAGGATGCTCGGTTCCAGAGGTTTTAGGGTTAATAAGTTTGGCATTGCAGTTTGTCTGCATTTGAGATTGCTTTCTTTTGCCAAGGGTCCTCCGTCGCTCAGTGGAACTGGAACGACAGAAGGTAATCGCCCGTGAGAATGAAATAAGTCATTTGGTGATGGAACTCAGCCAGACATCTCAGAAGGTGTCTTCTTTGCAAGAGGACGACATAAGGTGAGACTTTTGTGACAAAGAATCAGTTTAATAACGTACATTTATCATCCTTTGTGTATAATTTGTTATTCTGAGTCATTGGCTGGACACTGCAGGAAGAAATCTTAGCTTGATTGTATTTTCAAATGCTTTGTTTTGTATAAGTTACTGGCATCTTTTTTAGCAGAAGGATTTATTATTTTCAAATAAGAAGAGATTTACACATCTCAATATTCATTCCATGGAGGCAATTACATAGATGCAAAGTGCTTAACTAATAATAATAATAAACAGAAATTTATATTGCTTGAACTTTAGTATATAATAAAAATTAAATACGATTAAAGCTGAAACAGGAAATAGTGAGTACAAAGTAACTGAACCGTTCTGAAAACATGAGCATATAACCTAATGGAACATCAGACATAACCGACAAATTAAGAAGAAATTATTTAAATTTAAAAATGCATAAAAGAAAAGAAAGTAAAGGTTGCTCATAAACAAACACAACATTGGAAACAAAAAGATACCAAACGATATGTATATTATAGAAATTAATGTACATAGAAATTAATGTACCAGTATTTTAAAAAATGAGAGTTGTCTTTGTTTTAGTCGACTGAATCAACAATTGGACGATTATCGAGGACTGATTGAGCAGCTGCAGGCAGATGAACGAATCCATGTCAAACGGATATCGAGCCTGGAAAAGGAACTCGTAGAACTCGCTGGAATGTTAAAGTCTTCGGGAGATGTTCGAGTGGAGGAACTTCGAACTCGAATTAAAATTGAGGTAAGAAAATCGGCGGTTATCTGTTCTCAGATTTTCCCACAGAAACCCACACCCGCAAGTTTGCATAGCGTTACAACTTGGAATAACCAGATTGTAATGTAATGTAACAAAATATTTTTATAGCGCCTCTTCTGAAAAATCACTCAGAAGCGCTCCCACAGCAAATTACTGTATATTGACTGTAGATTGTGCCTGTTTGAAGTTTATAATTTTCTGTTTTACGATGCAGGTATCTTGTGTTGAGCTACAGTGCTTAAGTCTGTTATGTATAGCATCATGAGATTTGGTTTAAAGCATTTGAGGCATATTTGGCTTTAACCCTTTGACTGTCTGTCAGCTGTATATAAAATCCGATAACCCTGGATCCCTGAGTCTAAATATACTCTCATCCCACTTTTGCGCAGTAAATCGGGGATTATGATATTCTGGTGATCCCGCTATTGTGGCTTAAAGATTTCAAAGTGTTAAAATATATTGTTGGTATCTTATGCTATATGTATTTTTCTATCCAGTTCAAAGATGCCTATCGCTCAAAACTGAAATCAGCGGTGGAGAAAATCAAGAGAAAGGAAGAGGAATTTTCTAGGAAAGAAAAGCTACTGAATGCAAAGCTGGAAGAGGTCAGGAACGCGACTGTACTTGACAGTGCTGAAATATGGACATTTGAGTAATTTTAGTTAGCTGGATTGTCATATGCTATAATTTAAAAAAAAACTTCATAATAATGAATGCGAAAAGCACCTTACTTAGCTGGGTTGACTGGTTCACAAAAGCTGGCTTTTCTTTGCAATTAATAATATTTGTGAGCATTTATTCTGTAAGCCTCTACAACACAGCTGCTATTACTCTATGTGGTTAAATTTGGAAATTGAGGTTCAAACATGTCGTAGTGTTTTCCATTTAGTTTAGTTGTTCAGTGTATTCGGGTGAGCGAACTTGAAGTTTTAAAACACATTTATACTTATGATTATTTTATTGGAATTTTGATTTAACAAATTTACGGTACTCTATGGTGCCTATTGTGGAAGTTTTAACCCCTTAACTGGGGATCCTGGATATATATTTTTGTCGAAAGGTTGTTTCCTTATTAGAAGGCACGATTATCACGTATAGAACGGTCAGCTAATTAAACTGTCTGCCTTAACCGCTTAACTGGGGATCCCGGATATATCCGTCCATTTTACATTGAGTTACAGTTAAATACATGGTTAAGGGGTTAACTTGCAGTTTTGTCTTTTCTTGTCGATGGAAAGGCGAAGGACCAGTGCTTCGAGATGCGACGTCTCTATCAAGCGGAAAAGGACGGAAAAACAGCTGCGACTGCCGAACTGCAGTCTCTGAAAACCCAGTTTGGCGCAAACAGTTCTCATCTCAGCATCACCGAGGTATTGTCTTAAGATTTGCATCTACCTAAGGATGACTTTTGTTTGGACTTATCTACCAAGGGCTAATCCATATAGTACGTACGCAAAAGAGGCATATTTCAACCCCTGTTTGCACGCCGTACATACGCAAAATCTCCTACATCCAACCCTCCCCTCAGTGCGTACGTATTATTTGGATGGACCCTTGCCTAATCATAGAGATACCAGTTACGGTAGAATTTTTCAGACCTCTTAAGTACATTCTACTGTACAGTATTTGGATTTGCATGTATTGACATCTGTAGTAATTTCTTGTCACATGGATAGTCAGAAATGAGGTTAGCATAGATGTAAAGAGATATTTTGGGTGAGAAAAACATCTTGGGAAGAGTTTAATCAATAACTTATGATAGTCGAAGGATGACAACCAAACCCGAGTACAGTCAAACCCACTTAGGTTCACGTGGAATGCGTGCATAGATGATTTGTCATGACACCTTTCTTAAATGCATATTTTTCACTAAATTCTAAATGCTTGTGTCAGAGTAGTCTGTACGGCTATGCATTTAAATAGGATTTGACTGTATTTGCATGTTTAGAAAACCGATGCCACAATTCTACTGTAATTGAACTTTGAACTGTTCACCCTTCAACTTTGTTTACTTTTTCATATTGGTTTTTCAGTTCAGGCATTTTTTCAGTTTTTTTTAGTAGTATTATGGTATTTTTCAGGCATTTTTTAGTATTATTATGGTTTTAAAATAATGACTTGGATTTTTCCTCTAATAAGGTTAATGTTATTGACAAGTTAATTCTAGTTAATATGATAATGACATTTGTCAGTTAACCTCTTTACTGTGCATTTAACTGTAACTCAATGTAAAATGGATGGATATATTCAGGGTCCCCAGTAAAGGGGTTAAGATGTCAATTATGGTGAACAACATGTTTGACAACAGTGTAACTTCTAACATTAGGATCGTTGCAAGTTGCTGGAATCTCAGGTTATTAAAGTCCGCCTTCTGGAAGAACGAGAGAGAGAATTAACTTGTCAGCTGAAGGAAAAAAGCAGCCAGGTCATCGCCTTGGCAACAAGAATTGCCGTAAGTGAAAGTGAAAGCCTGAAATCAACTAGTTGTGGATTTGCTTTTCTCTTCTTACAGACAATTGTTTTTTTTATATTTGTGTTTTAAGGATGTTTGTTTTATTTGAATATGTTGGTAAAAGGATCATATTTTGCTCTTGGTTAAATCCATAGTTTATTGTATAATTTCATAGTTATTTGGTAGTGAGACTTTGGCAGAAGAAGGACTGTGCTATATATAATTTCTTGCTTGAATTTTGAGGATATAGGTATAAGATATAAGATACATCTTGAAGATATTAGGCCAGCTTATTTGAATTTTAAATTCATAATTAGTTATTTTTCTGCTGGTATGGTATAATAATAGTGAAATTTGTTGTGTGAATCTTATCCTGAATGGATATTTGGAATATTATTTATGCATGTGTTGTAAAACCTGTTCGGGCATTTGTATTTGGTTTAGGATCAAGATGAAGAAATCCAAAAGCTTCGAACAGACAAATTGGAAATCGAGAACCAAAGTTTTCTTGTCTTCGAAGAGAACGAAGAGAGACTTCGGAAAGTGCACGAACAAGAACTGGTTAAGATTAATTATTTTATGAATATAACTCTATGCATATTTCTACCAATAATAATTGCAAGCTGAGTCTTGATAAGATTCTTGCCATGCCGCCAGAGGTTAACTGGTTTTAATCTGGCCCGAGCCACTGTGTGTAGTGACGTTGGGCAATAGTCCCCCCCCCCATAACTGACCGTGAGGAATGTATCAGGACACCATCTCACCCATCTTGACTTTGGGTGGCAGATTGGTTGATTTGTTTGTTGTAGGTGATATCGCTTTTAAAATCCAACGTAAATACTCTGGAGCAGCAGGTGAACTCGCTGAAATGCGATCTTCTCGAGGTTAGGTCTCCGACTTATTACTCGGCAAGACGTACTCCGCGCGCGGCCGCCAAAGAACAGCCCGGCGTAGAACCTGCCGCCGAAACGGTCCGAGAGGAAAGTCCGGCGAAGGTCACGACGGCTTCGAGTCCCATCGTCTTCATCGACGGAAGCGACTCGATTTCCGGATCCGATTTGGACAGAACCGATCGACACAATGAAGCGTTCTTCACTTGTTCGTATAAAATTCCTTCCGCTAAAATCTTTGCAAGGAGAGATAATCTGGACGCTTTCGAGTCGACCGACGAAAGCAACCACATGACTTCCGACTCGACGGATACTCAGACCCTGACCACGGACGAAGAGGCACCGGAAAGGAAGTCCGCCGTGGTCCAGACGTCTTTCCACAGTCCCGCAAAGAGGTCTCTCATCATTCAGACGTCATTTGTTGACCACGTCGAAACCGCCGAAGTCCAGACGTCCATGTGCGAGGAGCGCCAACACGTCAGCCCTTCGAAGAGACTGGCCTCGTCGTCTTCGCTTCAAGAGCTCTACCAGAGTCCCCCAAAAAGGTCGAATAAGGACAACGCCGCGCCTTGCAGCCTGAGAAGTAAAATATCCCTGTACGGCGACGAAGACATCGACGACCTAGTGAGGTCGAACTCCTGTCGCGGCCTCAACATGACGGTGTCCGCCCGACTGAAGTGTCACAAGACCGCCGGGAAAAGCAAGGCGGATGAACAGTCTAAAGGCTGCCAGGCGGTCGACTTTTGCCAGAACGTGGCGTTTGACGTCGAAGGAATTTTGTACGAAAGAGATGAAGCTAGTTGCATGGAAGACTCTCCCATGTTCACTGAAAGATATGAAGCCAAGCTGCAAGAAAATATAAGGTAGGTGGTGTATTTGAAATTACACTAGATTAGATGTTGCTCCTGTTCAACCAATAAACTTGACATAAATTTGAAATGGAGATAGATAGAGTTTAGCATTGCTGGAATTGAATTTGCAGTAGTTTTCTTACTTACATGGGGAACTTAGAAGTCAGATAATAACTTTTTGCTGAACCTTATGGTTTGATTGTTGGTAACTTCTTTTCAAAGCCACACAAGACAGGGAGGTCGAATGACGATTTGCCAGGGGTTGCCCGATACCATCAGAAATATGCGGTTGTCTCTTTTCTTGTTATTGTACAAAATTTCCTCAGTGGTATAGTTACGACGTACTAGTAGTTTTACTATAATAATATTGTCATTCGAGGATAGACATGGAGACAATTAAATAATAACGATTTCGAACATTTTGTTTGTCGTAGCATTATTATTTTTAGCAGTTTACATTGTGAACGAAAATAATTTTACCGTTGGGGGGTCGCCACATCATGGGGAATTGAATTAAAAGGGTTGCGGCACTATAAAGGTTGAGAACAGCTGATATAGATGAATGGGCTTTTTAAAATATTACTTTCACTGGCAGTTTTATTTTTTGATTTTATTTAGATTGACAAGGGCCGTCGATGATTTGAAGAGGAAGAATTCAGAGCTCGAAGAGGCAGTGATTAGCACACAGATTTCGCCCGGCGTGAGAGTTAGTTTACAAGAGGAGGTTTCACGTCTTTTGGTGGAAAAGGCGGGCTTGTTACAAGAAGTTGATAGGCTGCGGATAAGGGATAGTGCCGAAAGAGATTTTGCGAAATTGAAGTTAAATTATGCTGGTCAAATTGAAGCTTTGGTGCAAGAGAAGAAACTGCTTGAAAATCAGTTGGCTAACTTTGAGAAACTGAAGCGCGAGAAATGCGAAATTCTGAAGAGAGTCGAGGAGTTGACGCAAGAGAACGACTCTCTTAAAAAATCAACGCAGGAAATGGCCAGTCGTTTTGAGAAGAAACTCGTTGATCAAGTCCAGAGGTGCCCCAATGAAAAGCTGAAAGAGTTAGAGCTCAAAGCAGCCAGGCTTGAAGTTGTTGAGCTTCAAGTTACAAGTCTAGAAGTTCAAGTTGCAAGAAATGAAACGATGAAACGTGAAATCGAAGATTTGCGTGCAAAAGTGAGAGAACTTGAAGATGAAAATTCAAGTCTTGCTAGAAAAGCTGCTGAAAACGAGGTAGATTCGTGTGAAAAAATCAAGAAACTTGCCTCTGAAAACACAAGTCTGACCGAAAAGCTAATAAACTTGGAAAATCGTCTTGAGGACCAGAAAACCGCGAATCTTGACGCTTTTGCCGAAAGAGAGAACCGGATGCATGAAGAACTTAATGAAAAGTTAGTAAAACTTGAAGCACTAGAGTTAGTGAAGAAAGACCTTGAGAGAGAAGTCTCTTCTGCGGAAAAGTTGAAACAGGAAAATGACGAATTGGCGAGAAAATTACTCGTCGCGAAAGAGGAAAACTCGAATCTGAAAGAGAAGATAAACGAACGCAGATTCAAGGCCGACGATAATGCAGACAAGATGCAGTCTTTTACGCTATTAGAAGCGGAAAAGGAGCGACTCAGGGCGGAAGTTACTCGACTCCAGGAAGAGGCGGATGAAATGAAGAAAGGCGTCCATGAACAGCGCATTAGAGCTCTTGATCTGAAGCATGAACTGAGAGAGGTAAAATTGCGAATCGTTACAGGGCGGTGCAAAAAAAAACCGGACTAGTCACCTTTAGGTTTGCATTTATAGTCCGGTTTTTTTTGCATCACCCTGTATATCTTGTCATTTTGCTGACTGCTGTTTGACTTGTACGTGTTCAACCTTATAAATTAGATTAGATCAAAGGAAATATCTCATTTTGTGAAGAGTGAATGTTGTTCAATACAGGGTGGTGCAAAAAACGGACTATATTAAATACAAACCTAAATGTGACTAGTCCGTTTTTTGTGCCGCCCTGTAGATTTGTTTATATTATTTGTATTAGTTTGCTTTTGTTTTAGCAGACATACAGGCAAGATTTTCAGGGCATTTTGCTAAAACTGTTCTGCTAAAATTGATCTAGTTGTAATAGACTTTTGATTTAACAAGGGCAACTACTGGGATTCTTCTGTCCTTTGTAACCAGCATAGCATTGAAGATGCCTTATCATTTTGCAGACAGGGTTTGATTGCAAGGATATTTAACTTTTAAAGAATTTTTTGGATGTATTTAAACATCATACTTATATTTTAGACAAGTTTGAGCCAGTGTTAGAGTTGTGAAATTTTAGCTGGGGGGGTTGAGGACTGAAATTCAATAAATGACAGAGACTGCATGTACCCGATGTGCAATTTTTGTGAGGGTTGCAAAGTTAGCTGGGGGGTTCAACCCCCCGGCAACTCCAACACTGGTTTGAGCTGAACAGAGTGGAGTAAATGTTGAAAATGCATTCTGTATTATTACGATTTTTATATGCTTGGCATTTATTCAACTGAAGCAGATTTTGTGATCTGCGAAATGTTTTAGAAAACCGCTGCTTCGGAAAACGAGATCTCAGCGCTGAACTTCAAACTGAACAAGGCTGAGACCAGCGCTAAGGAGGCTACAGAAAGTGCGGCCAAGTGCCGCGAAAGAGAAGTGGACATGAAGAAGAAGTTGGATGAGGTGCAGAATGAGCTGCTAGAAGTGCAGAGGAAACTAAAGAGGTCTTCAACTGATTTGCAGGTAAAATTCATCATAAATAATATTTTCTAAAATGTGTCACTTTATTTTGAACTTGAAGAATGAAAAGTAGAATGATTTAGAATAATAATAAATTATTATTATTATTATTATTATTATTATTATTATTATTATTATTATTATTATTATTATTATTATATGATCAGGAACTGATATGGTGACATATACTTAGTACTGCTAGGACACCTGACAATTAAAAAACTGGCTATTTACATTGATATTGAAAGCTTTTGGAGTTTTAATAATAAATTTTGAACAGTTCATTGTCATTATATGCAACATTGGATCAAGCTGCTATGTTGAAGAGAGATGCTGAAACTTGATAATTGCTGTGTTGGGTTATTGTAGAATAGTTATGCAATGGTTAACAGAGCATTAAGGATATTGCGATTTTGTGGTATGTTTTATAGATACCTGAAGTTTCAATGTTTTCCCCCATATTTCTTGGCCTTTTACTTGAATGAAAATTTCAAGCTGTTTATTATTTATCTTGTGTTATTTTGGTGTTTTTTGTTGTTGTAAATATAGACAAAGAAGAGCGATTATGACTCGCATATTGAGAAGCTGACAGCCGAAATCAAGGTTCAGTATTTAAATGCTGTCACTTATTGTTATTAATATTATTATTATTATTATTATTATTATTATTAGAGTGACGACTTTTATAGCGCTATCTTAAAGCTCGGGCGGTAGTCGAGAGCACTTTACAGACGCAGTTCCATAAGACGTACTAAAAGGTAAGTTTTCAGTTTCTGAGCGAAACGGTCGGGGAGATTTCGGACCTGACGTCTACCAGGAGGGAATTCCACACTATGGCATTTCCCCTTGAAAGGATCTGTCCCCAAACTTAGCGGTCTTGGCTGGGGAGGCACCACTAGTCTTAACCCTTGGTTCGATCTTAGGTTCGGACGATCTGTGTCCGACCCTACCCTATGTACCAGCTTAGCTAGGTAGTCAGGGCAGGTCAGGTCATGCAATGCCCTAAACGTCAGCCAGCAGCGTTTGAACAGTATCCTTTCGAACTTTCAGCCAATGTAGACAGTCTCGAAGCAGAGGCGTGACCTGATCTGTCCACTTTAGTCCGTAGATGAGCCTGGCAGACGCGTTGAGGACCGATTGCAGCCTATGCAGCTGATTGGCTGGAAGGCCATACAGTACTCCATTGCAGTAGTCGGCCCGATTCAGGACCAGCGCTGGACTAGCTTGATGACATCCGAAGTTGGCAGATATCGACGAATTAGTTTGATCCTCCTGAGGTGGTAGAAGCAGTTCGGACCACTAGATCCAGGTGGCCGCCAAAGGATAGATGCTCGTCCAGAATCACACCCAGGAGGCGAACTTCAGGTTTCGGGATGACGTCGACATTTCCGATCCGGAGTGGCTCGTGACTGATCAAGTGGTGGCGTCTCGGAGTAGTGAACGTTATGATTTCAGTTTTGTTCACATTGAGAGACAGCCGATTCGATTCGCCCATCGTTGAATCGCTGCGATACAGTCCTCCAGATCCGCTCGTAGTCGCTGCGGCGTCGTTCGGTTCGCTCGAGCCTAGGACTTGGGCGTCGTCCGCATACATGTGTGCATTTAGTCCGCGAGCTGATGATGCGACCGAGATCTCCGACATATAGGATAAATAACAGCGGGCCCAGTACTGACCCTTGGGGTACCCGCGCAGGCTACTGGGCGTGGGTTTGACTCCTGGTCTCCCCAGTGGACGGCCTGGTACCTCTCTGCCAGATAGCTGCGTAGCCACTCAAGGACTGTTCCGTTTAGACCATAGGAGGACTCCAGACGGCGGAGTAGAATGACATGATCCACAGTATCGAACGCCGCTGAGAGGTCTAAAAGACACAGTAGCGACATTCTTCCCTCTGCCGTCGAATCTATGATATCGTTGACGATGCGGAGAACAGCCGTCTCAGTTGAATATCCCCTTCTGTAGGCGGATTGTTCACTGGGCAGAAGATTGTTGTTCTTCAGGTATGCTACCAACTGCCCGTTCACTACCCTCTCCAGTAGCTTGGATAGGAAGGTCAAGTTCGTCACTGGTCGGTAGTTATTGACGCCAGAGCCGTCGAGGCCAGTTCGCTTCAGGCGTGGGAAGACTAAAGCTTTCTTCCATGAAGCCGGAAATTCGGCGCTACTGAGCGACCGCACGAGCAACTCAGTGATGAACGGTGCCAGCGTCGCTATAGAATCTTTCAGTAGCCAGGTAGGTATTGGATCTAAAAGGCAATGTTTGGTAGGCATGGCTTTCACCATCGCAATTACCTCAGCGATAGTAGGCATTGAGAAAGATCCTAGTGCAGACTTTGAATAAGCCTCGTATCCTAGCTCTACAGGTCTTTTAGTCTTATCTCTGACTGCAGCGATTTTATTGTCGAGATGTTGATGGTAGTCCTCAGCAGTGAAATGTAAAGACGGTTCTGGAGTCGTACCTTTATTACCGAGTAGCAAATCCAGGTGTCTCCAGGTCTGCTTCAATCGTTTCCAGCTGATAACAGAGCAGTTCGCCAGTATTGCCTGCCCTTCCTCCTGACAATGCGCCTGCTGGCCTTTAAAGACGTTATCCAGTCCTCACGCGCGGCTAGCCCGATCCGAACCCGCAACCGACGATACAACCGTTCTCTTCTTCTGGTTTCCCCGCGCCATCCTGCATTCTTCGTCGAAAAATGGTCTTTGTTGGCGTGGCCTGATGGACATCTCGGTCATCGGAATCAGCTCATCTAGTATGCGAGTAATTTCTGTATGGTAAATGTCAGCAATCTCCGTCGGCGTGAGGGCCTGGTGCAGTGGCTGGGTGAGGGAGGACTCCTCGATCTTCTTCACGAATTAAACCGACGCTAAGCCGTTTCCATCTCCTGGCGATGATTTTCTTGTAGACTGGACTATGTGCAGCCGAAGGGATCGACCAGGAAATTACTTTATGGTCGGACATACCAGTCTCTAGCAGCGACACCTCGTCAACCAGGTCAGGCGAGGACGAGTACCAGGTCGAGTAGGCCACCGCAATTATGGGTCGAGTCACGAACCATCTGGTGAAAGTCGTAATCTTCGAGGATTGAGCGAACTTCAGACTCGCTGTGTCATTCTCGCGTTCCATGTGTATGTTGAAATCTCCAGCCACTAGTGTTTCGCAGTTGTAGGTCGTCAGAGAGTCCATTAATGTAGTAAATTCGTTAAAGAACTGCTCCGTGACTGGTTGAGATCCAGGGCGGTAGATGACGACTATCATGAGTGCCGCTCGAATCCCACTCACCCGGCAGCACAGATGCTCAAAAGTCTTCGGGTTCATCTTCGTAGCTACCTTAGCTATGTTGATGCCCGGCTTCGACACGACTGCTATCCCGCCGTGGTTCACGAAGTGTAGATTGTCGGTTCTGGTACTAGGTGGAGTCGCTCGGGCGGCCTCGATCGCATTCAGGCCCATGTTTCTGAGTCTTTTGATGGGCACACTGTGGGCATCTTCGTGCCACGTCTCCGTCATCAACAGCATGTTCAGGTCCAGCTCTTCGAGTAGCTCCTGGACATTTTCGATTTTACTGTTTAACGATCTGACGTTCAAAAGTCCCGCTCTGAGCGATCTACTCGGTCGACCAGCATGTCGATTTCGCTTTGGATAAACGAGCCTGGAACGTTGGGGGCCGGACGAAGTTTTAGAGGCTGCTGAAGAACGGCGGGTCGTGAGTCTGATTGGAATGGGTCTTTGCTTTCGTCGGCCCGCTCTCCGACCTCGACCCACTGACCGACGAGGTCCCCTAAAGTTAAAGATAACGTCTATCGAACGCTTGCTTTTTCCTGAAGGTCTCGGCGACGCTGTTCCGCGAATATCCAGTAGCTCAGTTCGCGTATACGTGTACGTTGGGAAAGCCATAGTCGACAGTGCTATTTACGCCTGTTGATTACCGCCTCAGGGGCAGCGAACTCTGGCGACTGATAGGTGAGTGTTAGTAACACCTGGTGTACAGGTGAGGGCGACGCGGTGTTTACCGTTCGAGTGGAAAGGAGGCTGAAAATCTCAGTTCGATCCGCTGGAGATGTCTAGTCCGGTGCTCGTAGCCGATTCAGAGTGTTAGCTTAATCCCTGACCGTAAAAATCCGCTCAAGAACGCGTTAAGTACGATCTTATCGCAGGGACAAAAACCTGCGGGCAGCTAGTTAAAGCGCCACCTATCGCTTATATCGCTTGTTGTTGTTGTTGTTGTTATTGTTATTATTATTATTATTTTTATTATTATTATTATTATTATTATTATATGGTTATCAACGCACATTAAATCACTCACAAAGTGAAGATTTGTAAGTGCGGAGCAAGTCAGGAGCGAACGATTTGTCCACGGTCGCTGAGTAGCGACCGGGATAAGATTCGAACCTGCTAACCTCTTGTTACATGGCAAAAATCCTACTGCTACTTCCCACTTTCCCATTGAATGAAACAGTGCACTGATCATTTGGATTTTCTCTGTTGATTTCACCTAATGATTCTCTTGATTAGATTAAAGTAGATTACTGTATATGCACTTGGTTTTATTATTTGTGTTAAGGTGTTTAAGGAGTCTTTGGAAGATGCCGAAAGCCATAACGACCAACTACTGAAGGAGATTGCTGACATAAGAGAAAAGTTCAAGGTTTCTGACAATAAAGTTAAGGTACTATTAAATGAATGCATATCTAGTAGCAATACTTGGCTTTACAGTGGTCTTTCTTTGATCGTATCAACATTTGCTTAATATGTGTATAATTGTTAATTTTTATGTTAAAGTGCTCTTGACTTTAGCTTTATGCTATGCATATAGCACTTAATAAGCTGTCAGAAATAATAATAATAATAATAATAATAATAATAATAATAATAATAATAATAATAATAATAATAATAATAGACTTTTGAATTGTTCAGTAGGATCTGCCTTGTATACTACTATTACTACTACTACTACTACTACTACTACTACTACTACTACTACTACTACTACTAATAATAATAATAATAATAATAACAATAACAATAATAGCATTGCAGATCATCATCATCATGTTCTCTGTCCGGAGACAGGTTCAGGGCTCCAATTGTTTCAATTCCTCTCTGCATCTTGCTGTTCTCAATAATTATTCTCCTCGTAGCACATGTCCAATCCAGTTCCTGTCTTATTTTAATGGTGTTAATTAGTAATATCTTTGTTCTCCTGCCATTTATAATACTGGTTCTTGCTGTATTTGTGTTCTGCTGTTAATCTTGCAATTGTGAAACCTGGTTCAGTCATATATTTATACATTGACAGCATCGGCATGTTTCTGTGAAGTAGGGGGGTTCGTCCATGTAGTACATAAGCAAACAAGGCATGTTTTCAACTCCCTCCCCATATTTTCAACCCCCACCCCCTATCCACACCATACATTTGCAAATTTTCCTAAATCCAACCCCTGCCACTCAGTGCATGCGTACTATATGGATGGTCCCCTAGTCCCGATTGGCATTATTGTTTGTTCAAGCAACAAGACGCTCAGATGCACACACTGATGAGTGAGAATAACCAGCTGAAACTAGTATCCGAACAGCTGAGAGTTGATCTCGCTGAGAAACGAAGCGGCTTTGACAGACTTGAACAGGTGAGCCATCACTCAAGTCACATGTTGGGTCAGTTGAGTCATCACTTAGGTCACATGTTGGGTCAAGTGAGTCATCACTTAGGTCACCTGTTGGATCTGCCATTTTTTTGAAAGTTTCCAGTATTATACACAATCTTGTATCAAAGGAGTTGTAGTGCTTAGGCACAAAAACCCTTGTCGCATTAAAGTTTGATGGTTTTGAAGCTGTTTTTAATTTTTGAATGTTCTTGCTGTGCATTTTTAGTAATAGTTTAACTCTTCTAACTAATAATATAAAAAAAAAATAGTTGTTTGTTTTCTTTATCAAGCCCTGCTTGTTCTTAATGTGTATTAACTTTTGACATTTGCATTAAACTGTTTATCACCAAAATAACACGAAATTACCAGTATATGCTATATATTTAAGTCAGTGTTTTGCAATGCAACCATGCCTTGTGTCTTTTTTCATATGTGCGAATACAGTGAAACCCGCTTAATTGCATAGGTGCCGTGCAAGCCTTGCTTATGCGATTAACTGGGCTATGCGAATAGCCGGGACGTCTAATAATTAATTGTACGCACAAAACACTGGTTCTGGTTTCTATGTTATTTTGTGGGTTATGCAATTAAGCGCTATGCGATTAAGTGGGATCCACTGTATATGCCTGTGTATGATCAGGGCTCCACAGAAAATGTTCAAGATCAAGAGGGTTTTGTGGTAATAAAAATTTGGGACCTTCTCAAAACATGTAGACCATTTCATGTGCTTCTTGTGACTAATTTTAAGTAATTACTGAGCAGATGTTCACTTCTAAACCTGCTCCTGTCCACTAGCAGTGGCGTAACGTGGGGGGAACTTTGCAGAGAGCCCCCGGGCCCTGCGAGAGGGGGCCCCCAAAGACCTGTGTTCTGTTTTTTTTTTTGTTTGTCAACATTACATGAAGAGGGACGCCGAGAATGATGCGACGTGTGACGACCGTGTTTTTGGCTTGTGACGACATTCAGGAAGGGAAAATGTGCACGGATAACCTTTTTTTGCCTGTCAAGGTTTTTGGACAGAATGGGGCCCCCATATCAAAGATGCCCCCGGGCTCCAAAAGTCACGCTACGCCACAGTCCACTTGTGTTTGTGTGTGTGTGTTTTTAAGGAGAGATGTTGTGAGTTATTTTATTTGTTGAATTCTTTCTGGAGATTGGTGTGACCATGTTTCACATTCTAGCAAAACGACCAGCTGAAGAATCTCTGCAGAGAGTTGGAAAGTCAGGTGGAGGACTTGCAGATGCTGGAAGAACACAAAGACCTCGAACTGAAGGAGCTGGAGGAAAGGTTATTATCGGACTGTTCCTCTCGAGTTTACATCTACGGCTCATCCATATAGTACATACACAAAAAGGCATATTTTCAACCCCCTCCTCTGTTGCACATGCAGTACATATGCAAAATCTCCAAAATGCAACCCCCCTCAGTGCATTTGTACTATATGTATGGATCCCTATGCAGTCATTTTATAATTGAGATTTCAGGAATGTGTTGTTGTCTTTTGACTGAAATTTGTATTTTGTTCCAGACTTAGAAGCAATGAGCAGTTGGTTGAGTCGACAGCGAGAATTGAGCACGACCGGCTTCAAAAGGAATTCGATGAAACAAAATCTGTGGCGGCACAACACAAAATGAAGGCCGAAACACTTGCTGCTCAGGTGAGGCGACAGGTGTTGATACAGGAAGTGGGGGTAATGAAGTTGACATAAGAAAGATGGCGCTTGGCTTCTTAACTGAAATTTTACTTGAGCAACAAAAATCTGCATTTGTATGCAGTAACTGTATTAGAAATCGTGGAAAATCTTTGTATTTGAAAACTCCAAAAATATTTTGAAGAAACAAGAAATAAAATTTAAGATATCCCTGTGTCTCCTGAAAGGTAAAAAGGTAACGGTAGTCGTATACTTGAATGAGCATAGGGTCCGGTGCTGATCTCCGGGTACTAGGCAAGCAGTAACGCAGGTGGCTTACGCCATTAATCCTGAGTAGTTTGCCATTACTTTCTCTAGACCCGCATTTTACC
Organism: Metaphire vulgaris; assembly: GCA_018105865.1. Taxonomy (NCBI): domain Eukaryota; kingdom Metazoa; phylum Annelida; class Clitellata; order Crassiclitellata; family Megascolecidae; genus Metaphire; species Metaphire vulgaris. The sequence goes on from CM030861.1 coordinate 9,907,165, forward strand.
TTTGCTGCTATCGATGCTTAAGCTATGAACGGCTTGGTTGGCTGCCGGGCACCACGGCTAGGTCCCAGGGTGGTCACCCATCCAAGTACTAACCATGCTTAACGTTGCTTAAATTCAGTGCTCTGACAGGAACCGGTCGCACAACGCCAAGTAGGCTGATTGTGCCTACTGAACTTTCTGTGGAATTCATTTATATTGTGTTTGTTTTGATTTATTTGATATTTATTTCATTTATTAAATATTTGTGGAAAGGTGACAAGTTGTTGATCATACCTTAGTTCACTTTGTGATGTATGAAGTCTATGGCTTGAGTTGCGATGATTTTATTTCTTTTATTTTTCTATCGTTCTTATGGGGATGATGTTGTGATGTTAGGCTATTCAGTTGGAGCACAGAATTTCTGTCCTGGAGCTCGAGAATCGAAGCATCAAGTGTCGCTTGGAGGGCTCGACTCAGGGCTCGCAGAAATTGAGGAGTGTAAGAGATAGTAATTTCTTTAACGTTCATGATAGTCCTGTCTTACGGCAAAGAAAAAATATGAAGCCGCATATTTAAGGTATGAGCCTAAGTTTCCTGCGATTTGACGGGGGGGGGGGGTGCATTTGAATGGAATTTCGGTTGATATGTGCAAGTCAGATTTTGACACATTATGCTGCAATGTTTTGAGACAAGTGCCATTGTGAACATATGCAGCAAAGGACAACAAGCTATTTCTAATAGACAGCTCTGTAAGAATGCAAGGTATCAAGTTTTAGTATGCTCAAATAGCGAGTTAGGTGTTTGTATTTAACTCTGGCATCAAATAAAACTAGTTTGTGTCCCTCTGAATTCTTTAATTTGACCTTTGAACCCGTTGCATTCCTCCTTGAGAGTAGTTGTAACGACTGCTCTAGTTTATAAAATTTGCGGTGGTTTTCAATTGGCATAACATCAAATGAATGAGGAATATTTACTTTCCATTTCACCAGTCTGCCTACTAGTAAACAAAAACCCATTTAACACTCAGGGTGTCCTGGACATATTATTGTGTCCCAAATATGGCTTTCCACTGGGCCCAGGGCATATCTATATACATCCTATATTCTATGGGTGAGTTGCTTGATAAATAAATGCTTGATGAATAAATTCTTATGTATTTTTTATTGAAACTATGTTTGTAGGATATCGAAAGTCAAATGAAAAGCTACATGGAAGAGAAAAGCAACCTTTTACGCGAGCGTGAGCATCTGAAGCAAGAACTTTCGGAGAACAAGCTGGTTAGTGTTTTAGCGTGTCATGATATCGATGTTGTTTTCGAATGCATTGGATTTTTTGAACGGGTTTACAGCACATCTTGGATGCTTCTATATTTTACTGTCACCTCGTTGCCATTATTGTCAGCATACATAGCAACTTTACTGTGTCATTGAACTTTGGACATTAGTAGACGTTGATGAAAATCGGTTTCCGTATTTGCACTTTTCAGCAAAACGAACAGCTGCGTTGTCTCTGCGGTGAATTGGAAAGCCAGATAAAGATGTTGGAGAAGCTGTGCCAGCACCAAGACAGACGCGCGTCCAAAGACCAATCAGACCAGTTGGGTGTTTTGTGTATCCGTGCTTTGGATTTGCGTGAAACCTATTTTAGACTACAGAATATCGGAAAACAGTGGACTCAACCTGCCCCTAGTTATCTTGCAGATGTACAGGGTGGCGCAAAAAAACCCGGACTATATTAAATGCAAACCTAAATTTGACTGACTAGTCCGGTTTTTTGCGCCACCCTGTACAGTAGCTCCAGTGGTGTGGTATTTGTACAGAAGAAAGGGCGATTCCTAGTTGCTGCTTCCTGCCCCCTCCACCCCACCCTCATTGGTCCACTCTTTATGTAGCATGGGGATGTTTCATGCTGTCATTGACTTCTATTTTTGGCATAACAAAACAATTATGAATTCTCTCCCCCTTGTCTGGCTTAAATAGCCTGTGCAGTTCCAATTTAAGTCATTCCTTTGTATCAGTTGATCTGACTCTCTGAATTCTTGACCTAGTTTTCATAAGGCACTGTATAAATTCTTTGTTACATTACATTTTTAGGAAGGATCCTACCCCAGAAAGTAATGTGATCAATGTTTTAACTAACATAATTTTATGGATTTTGTAGAAACGTTTACAAGAAAGCTCTTGGTGAGCAGGAAAAAGCAGTTGAAGGGATTAGTCGGGAATTGCAGCATGAGAAAGATGAAAGGTTTCTTTCCCTGTTTTTTATCGTGTCCTTTACAAGTTTTTCACCAGTTGTTGAATTTACAGTTGAACATCTCTGTGGTTTCAGCATTGTTGATCATTGCTTTTGCAGTATTGCATTTCCCAGTAACGATAAACTAACCTGGGAATTGAGTTCGGTCATGAGTTGTGAATTTGATGGTAATTAATTAAGAAACTCTGGTTTTTGTTTTGAGAGTACCGGTACTGCTTATCCGTGGTGACAAATTGTTATTTTAAAATTGTGAAATTGGTTCTGGTTGATGTCACTTTTGTTCGAAAACTTTTACAGTAGAACCTCGTTATATCGAACTTGCTTATATCAAAATCACGTTTATATCGAAGTTTGAGCGCCGGTCCCGCCAAAACAGTGTTAATGATACAGGAATCGGATATATCGAACCTCGGATATATCGAAGTATTTATCACGCTCTCTTGAACTTCGATATAATGAGGTTCTACTGTACTTTGAGCATATAATGATGAGACTATTGTAGTTATGCCAACATTGTCAGTGTCCAGTATTCAAGTGACTTGTACATTGTTCATCTGTTTGTTCCCATTTTGCATTTGAAGGAGACGAGTGGAGGAGAGGATGGAGGGCATGAAGAAGACGCTCGCTTCGTTTCAAACGTCAGGCAATGCGGAATGCGAAAGACTAAGAGCGGAACTGATGCAACAGTCTCTTCAGCTGAACTCTTTTAGCGAACAGGTTTCTGAATATTATTATTATTATTATTATTATTATTATTATTATTATTATTATTATTATTATTATTATTATATTATCCAGGACAATTTATATGACTGTACACATGTACGGTGTTGTTTTCAATTATAGTGTTCTGCTAAATGACTTTGTGTGGTGTGTGTGGGTGTGTGCAGTGTCTTATCCAGGCCTTTGGGGGGAAAATTGAGACTTTCAGGGGGGGGTCGACTTGGTTGGAGGGGAAAAGACACAGTTCAATGCAAAATTTGTGTAAGTGTTGGGATTTTTTGGGGATTCTGAGGTTTTTGGCGGGGAATCTCCCCTCCTAACAGGCCTGTATAAAACACTTTGTGTGTGTGTTGATATTATTCATATGTGTTTTTTACTCTTGTATCAAAACATTGTGAGTTTTTTAGTCCATTGTTAATGCTTTCCTGCTGTGCTTTGCAGTTGACTGCGTCGGAGCATAAGTGCTCGCTTATGGAACTTGAAAACAAGAATTTGGGTCGTTTTCTAGAAACAAGAGACCGAGAAATGATAACTCTCAAGGAGGAGGTCAGTGTTTTGCAATTCTCTTTTCTCTTTTCATGTTTTTGTCTTTATTTACATTTTTTGCGCTTATTTGCGACGAAATGCTGTGTGGCGGTGTCTTTAGCCTTTAATGTTTGCTGCGTAGATTTCTAAAGAAATCACACGCCTTCAGTCGATCAAGACAACAAACCTTCAACTCACAAAAGATCTGGAGACTGCTAACGAAAAATTTGAATCAGTAGCAGCCAGGAAGTCTGATCTTGAAAATCTGATTGAATCTCTGAAGGTTATTATGTGCTTTAGATATGTACTTCTTGTTTCTGTTCTATGAAAAATTTTGACTTTATATCTCTAGGCTGTTAGATAAAATTGCAATTGATGTTAACGGCTGTATAATATAGATTTCTGTAAAAACTCCCAAGGTTTGTAAATACTGCATATTTCTGTGTGAAATTTCATTAAATTTTATGCATTTTGTGGTTATTATTGCCATGGGGATCAGGCCAGACACTGTGCAATTGGGAATGCTTAAACTGCAATTGATACTTTATTGTCAAGGAGATACTGATGACAGATTTTTATTGATTGATTGATTGAGTGAGTGAGAGTGATTGACTGAATGACTGATTGATTGATTGACTGATTGATTGATTGATTGATTGACTGATTGACTGATTGATTGATTGATTGATATTTTAGGCAAAATATCAACAGGACAGATACAGGCATGAAGAAACGATTAGTCAACAGGCTAAACTAATTGACTACTTGCAAGACAAAGTTGAAAATACACCACGAAAGAAAAAGCTGGTTAGTTGCTTGGTTCTTCTTTCAAACTGCAAGAAGAGCTTATCATTCTAAATATTATTGAAGTAAAGCCTGGTTATGTGGCTATATGGAATTCTTTTAAAGAGATTCATCCTTCTGGTAATTAAAGTTGAATGATAATAGCATAAGATGCAGAGAGGAATAGAAACAATGGAGCCCTGAACCTGTCCCAGGACAGAGAACATGATGATGATGATAATAGCATATCTTCTAGTTTATTATATAAATGTACTGGGCTTGTTTGAAATGTGCATCCTGTTTTAAAACAAATGAAGACTTGCCCTTATAATGTGTTTTTCACTAGTTTTTTGTTCAATATTAATTGAGGTCTCTTTTACGGGATGATGCAAAAAATCCAGACTAGTCACATTTAGGTTTGCATTTAATATAGTCTGTTTCTTTTGTGCCACCCTGTACATATCTGTAGTTTATTAGTTAGGCACTTTGCTTTTCTGTTATTTTTAATAATAATAATATTATTATTATTATAAATGTCAATTTATTATTATTATGTATTATTATTATTGTGATGTTGGATTTGCTTTTGATTTGATAAAATGAATGGAAAGAAATAAACTAAACTTAGAAAGACTCTTGGTTTTAGACAAATCTGAATTTAGTTTGCAGGCAAACGTTGTGACGTTGCTGGTTCGTCTATACAGCTTCGTGAGACTCGGAATACATTGGACCGCGCGATGTTGGATTCACAAAAGCGAGATCGTTCAACTTCGCGATTTGATAAACAAAAGCAGAATGTTTTCTTAAACATTAAATTGCTCTGTAACTGAAACTGTATGAGAATAACAATGTATCCCAATGTGTGGCACCCATCCCATTGCTTGAAGACTGTGTGGATAATAAATAGAGTTTGCTCTAACCTATGGTTACCTTCGCAATGTTGCCATTGCTACTCATTTTTCCACTGCAATTGAGCGAAGACTGAGTCAACCCCAGGGCTCCTGCGTGTCTAGAACCCGCGACCTTCTACTCTATCGTCCAACATTGTTGCCACTGCTAACTTCCCGTCCCAAATATCTCAGTACTATTTATAATTTGTCTTATGGAGAAAAATCATTGGTAGTTATATTTTACTGAGTATTAATTCTAATGAGCAAGTGAGCATAGCTATGAAACAAATGGGCTAATTTTGACTAACAGGTGTGAAAGATTTGCAAACCTTGTTTTGATCATGGTTTTTGTTGTTAAAACTGTAGACATTTTTCAATATCTTGATGTAGCTTCTAAACTGCTTAGTTTCAAAACAGCTTTTGTTCACATTATTTGACCAGTTACTTAAATATAATCTGATTGCTTCTTCAGAAGAGTTGCTATACAATTACTCTGTTGCATTACATTGTTGCATCCCAAACTCTGGAACTCATTGCCTCAACATGTACGCATTACAAATTCATTACAGATTTTGAGAAAAAGATTAAAAACCCATCTTTTTCACCTGTCACCCGTTTGCCTGGCCGGATACCCTGGATTTGACCTGAATCTTTAATTATTTGGATTTGTGTGCCATCGGTTAATGCTCCAGTGCATTATGAAGTGGCGCTATAGAAGTTTAAGATTAGGTTAGATATTAGATTATTGTTTGGTCTGGACTGTCATGTTGTCTGTAGTTTTGAGGCTTAAAGGCATGCCAGGTGATGTTGCGTTGGTAGCGGAGAGCGTGCAGCAGTTGTCAGCGACAAGGGATCAGAAGTCACATACCTTACCACCTGGAATGTCAGTACAGTCCGGCAACAAACCGGTGCCTGCGTCTCAGAAACGACCCTCTGAACGAAGCTCCAAAGACATTCCTCATAAGTGAGGACGTGTTGTGTTTCAAATTTTTTATTACACTTATTTTGCTATTTTTTGTTTTTGATTGCTTTATTCTTTATTGTTGGTGATGCTACGGGATGTCTGGCTTATAGAGGTGTTCTTGCTGCTTATTTGGCTACTTTGCATTACTTTACTAGCCTTGTGCACTTTTTTATTTACAGCCTTAGACACTGTCAAACGATAAATTACGAATCCTCTATTCCTATTACTCCTGCATTATCTCCTCATCTCTTCTGATCTAAACTTAAGTCATTCCTTTTCTAAAACCATTTTCCTCCATAGCCATAACGACCTTTCCCTATAGCTATTTTAAGAAAGGCTAAGCGCCTAAAAATAAGCAGCTACTGTAGCACTACTTTCGAAAGGGCTATATAAATCCACAAGATTTTACTTATTTACTTAAATTTGAATGAACATTTAATTGACTGCATGCATAATCATGTTTAGGTTCATCACGAGCATTAACAGCCATCCGACCAAGTGTATCGTCTGCCTTGGCTCAATTCACTACGTGCAGGAGTCAGCAAAATGTCAAGGTAGGTTTCAATGATCATTATCACTACTTCAGTTCACGCTTTTACCAAGGGAGCAGTGGCAGCTCCACCGGGGGGCCAGAGGGGCCCATGCCCCCCTATTGAGAGCTTGGTCCCCCAGTGGCCCTCCTGTTGGGACCCTATACTTAATGCTTCATACATTAAACAACAAATGGTTGGCCCCCCATGATTAGAAGTTGCCACCCCAACGCCCCTCCTCCACTTGCCAAATCCTAGAGCCACCACTGCAAGGGAGACTGATTTTTTTTTCTTGATAAGTTTTGCAGTTTTTTTTTTATTTTTAAATTTTGTAATTTCTGAGGTTTATTTTATCGTTGCCAGATTGTGGAGCAGTTTGCCATCCGAGATGTTTGCCAGACGTTCCTTCTACGTGTGGAATGCCTTGCGAGTACCTGCGCTACATGACCGATATGCTGCGTACAAGGGCTGCAACAGCTGGTTCTTCACAACCGCCTGGGTCTGACCTTCGTCTGGAAATAGCCAACGATATGAAGATATCAAAGTAAAACATTGTTGCAAATTAGAGCGTGTGTGTGTGTTTGTGTGTGTGTGTGTTTTGCCTCAAAGGTCTTATGAGGACAACAATTGTCCAGAGACAAAATTAATGTGTGTTAACAATTGTTCTTTTTGAGGTTGAAATTAATATATATAAAGTTCTTTATATATTTTGTATTTTGTTGAAGTGTTGCATGGCCATGGTCATATATATATGTATGTGTGTGTGTGAAATTTAAAAATGTAGCATGTGAGCGTCTGTTATCATGACGTATATGTTTGCATGTTTGCCACTCATTAATTTATTGATGCTGCATTTAAACTTTTGAGTGTCGTAGCAGTACCTGTACAATATACCACCATAATCAGTTCCTGATTATTTAAATTATATTATTATTATTATTATTATTATTATTATTATTATTATTATTATTATTATTAAACAATTTATATAGCGCTATCTGCCAGGCAAAGGCCATAGTCAAGAGTGTTTTACAAAGATATCTGATATCAGATTTTGAATAGGTTATTATTATTTTTATTTATTTATTATTATTATTATTATTATTATTATCATCATTATTATCATCATCATCATCATCAAATGAATAGTTTTAACATCAAATTAATTACATTTCAATTAATATTGTGAGTTTTGACTTGTTTTGACTTTTAATATCACCAAGGCTTGGGAAGCTGTCACATCAAATCAGTATCAATGCAGTTCATTATTATTAAAACTATTAAACTTAATCTACAACTTCAAGGAAGACCAGACTGAATCCTCTGGAGTCGTTGACCTTAATATGACTAAGGCTTGGGAAGCTATCACTGGAAAGGAAGTGGGTCGTTCTCTGTCGTGCCCTCCGACCTGCCCTACATTCTGATGCTGGAATTTGAATCTGACTCGCCTAATATCCCTGCCAGGTATTGCATTTTAATCTCCGTAGTATTCTGCCCTTAGGCAGGTTTTGTATTCCAATTTTGCCATTCATTCCTGTTCATAGCTTTCTCCTTTAAGTCTTTATAGTCATTTTCTATCATCCAGTCAAATAGCATCTCTCGTGGTCTTCCTTTGGTCTTTTCCCCTGCATTTTAATATGAATCACATTATAGAGATATCAGGGAGGGAGACAGGCAGGAAAAGACGGAGGGAGGGAAGAGGGTACCAAGGGATAACTTTATTTCATCATCACATGAAATCATAATACCTTGATACCATTGATAGCATTTGAAATATAGGTTTGTTAATAAACTGTAACTCAATGTAAAATGGACGGATATATCCGGGGTCCCCAGTTAAGGGGTTAATAAACTGCAACAATATAATGAGATGTTATTTTGCAGACATAACTTAAATTTTTGGAATATCTTTTTTGGTGCCATTATTATTTACAAATTTTTGTCCAGATTTATCAAATTTTGCGACTTCTGCTTTGTATTTCTTAGGAGGCTGTACATGAAGGCGTCCAGCTTCCAGGAGAAACAGCGCTGGGTGGCTGCGATGGAAGTGATTGTCAGCACCAACATCAATTCTTCCCGGATACAGGACATCAACGTCCTTGGAAACATGATTCTCCATCTGCCGAAGGACAGATGGTTGGAGATCAACTGCACCTGGCCGCTAAACGACGAGGTTTCAATAAGGCTCTATTACTTCTTAACCATTTTGCTCCATAAGACTGGTGTTTTTATAATGGTTACTTATCGGCTATGGGAGTTTTCGGGGCAGAAGAGTTAATCTGTTTCTAGATCTGCTGCAGTGATTGGCTTGGGAATTATGTTTGTTTTTCTCTGAGTTAACCCTATGTGTGCCGCTGTCGTCAAAGGGTTAAGTCTGTGTCTGTATGTTTGTTTGCATATGAAAATTTTCACTTCTGGGATCACTAATAGGCAGCAATAATAATGTAATGCAGTTTGAAATTGTATTTTTTACGTTAGCCTTTTTCACTGATTGTATGCTAAGGTGAAAAGTAGATTGAATTAGCAGAATTAGGGCTTGAATAAACTGAATTTATTTATTTATTTTTATTTATTTATTTATTTATTTATTTATTTATTTATTTATTATCTTGTGATTCAACACAACCATTGTATTGATCACAAGTTCAAGTTTTGAAAAGTTACTAAATATGAGAGTATTTGTATTGATTAGTATTGATACCATTACAATTAATACCACTAAAAGGCAAATTTCTTATGCTCTGTGTACTGTTGCATGATCCGTTTGTGGAT